>WOXC01008738.1:0-463792 GCA_011680675.1 Gymnobelideus leadbeateri | reverse complement strand
GTAAAGAGAAGGGGACTAATGGGAAATAGATTTTGGAGATAGAAACAGAAGAGCTGGCAACTAATTAGCTTCATTGTTCTTAACCCAGGGTTGATGAATTTGTTTTTAAATACTTGTAATAACTATATTCCAACACAGTTATTTTCCATAGTAATGCTATGTATTTTATGCATTTAAAAAACCTTATTTTGAGAAGGGTTTCACTAGACTGCCAAAGGACTCCATGACAAAAAATGTTAAGAACCCCTGGTCTAGGATGACTCTCAGGTGGCTATGAGAGATAGGAAGGGGCGCTGCTGTCCCCATGAGAAACAGAATTTATGAAGAGGAGAGTGTTGAGGGCAATGACAAGGAGTTCAGTTTTAGACGTCCTGATTTTGAGTTGGAGGTGTCCAGAGGTCAGTTGGGGATGTGGAACTGAAGTTGGGCAGAGATAAGGGGAGAAAGAAAGGAAAGAGGAAGAGAGACAGAGACAGGAGGAGGGAAAAAGAAAGATTAGGAAGAGAGAGGCATGGAGAGGGGGAAGGGGAAAAGGGTGGAGGGAAGAGGAAGAGAGGAAAGGAGATGACACTAAATTTGGGTCTAGGGCAGTAGCTCTGGGGTACATTGACATAAGGAAGTGAGGCAAGAAGGAATTTCAGGAAGAGGACCTGAGAAAGAGCAGTCGAACTAGGAGGAGAACCAGAAGTATCTTGAAAACCCAGGGATGAGATACAGCTTGGTCAGCAGTGTCACATGCTATGGAGGGGTACATGGGAATGAAAATTGAGAAGAAACATTCATTGCATTTGACAATGAAGAGATCAGTGGTGACTTTCGGCAGAGCGATTTCAGTTGAGTGAGGCAGTTGGAAGCCAGAATGCAAGGAGTTGAAATATGAGCAGAGAGGAAGTGGCATGAGTTTGTGATATAGGAGGGTAGTATGAGGAATTCATAGAGACAGGTGAAGGTTTTTTAAGGATGAGGGATGTTTACAAGCTGTAGGGAAGGAACCGATGGTAAGGAGAGATGGAAAACCATTCTTGGCTTTTTTTTTTTTTAATAATTTGGAACAGTGCTCTAGAGTAAAAATACCATCTTGTTTCCTCATCCCATCACTTACCTTAATGGAAAGATCAGGGAGGGAAATTGAAATTGTTTTCACATTCTGTGTTTAACTGGAAACCTCATAGGTTATTTTAATAGATTGCTACCAATGGTATTCGCTATTATGATCAGCATTGCTACATTAAGATAGACATTACTTTGTGTGCTTGAGCTACAAAATTCAATCACATAAAAGTAAAAATTAATACATAAAATTATATATGATAATGTAAAATAATTTAAGTAGATAAAAGATGAGGCTTTTAAAATGACAAGGATGTCACCAAGACAAATTTCCAAAGTTATTAGTGCCATATTTAAAAAGCTAAAATAATTGAAGGAATCCTTAGCCAGTTGTGAAATTTTATAATATGATTGACATTTAAATGTTGTTTTATGATTAATTCTTTTTTTTTTTTAAGCAGTTGGGGTTAAGTAACTTGCTCAAGGTTACACGGCCAGTCATTATTTGTGTGTGGGTGCTCATTTTCTGAGGCCAGATTCGATCTCAGATCGTCCCAACTCAGAGGCCGGTGCTCACTGGGCCACCTAGCCGCCCCTATGATTAATTCTTAATCATCCTGATTAAGGGAGGACAAAATAGACAATTTAAATTCACAAATAATTTTTTAAAGAATGATCAGCTTTCATTTTCTATCAGTAAAATCCACTAGAGTAAGTAACCAAAGTGATTACTTTTATTTCCATTCATTTTCTTGATTTGTTCTACATATCTTCTCAATCCATGACTTTATTAGCCCTTAGTATAGGACGTCTTGTACTTCCTATAAAGTGCTGGAGTAGATGTGATACAGAAAATGGAGGGGATCTGGAGGTTGCCCCATATTCCCAGTTTAATTCTTTAACAATTGTTTCTTGTATCTTTGTTTTTTGTCTCCTCAGACTTTTTGAGGGCAGAGACTCTTTCTTGGTTTTTTCTTAGCTCCACCACAAGCTCAAAAAATGCTTGTTGCTTGGTTAATATTTTCTAATTTACTTCTCTCAGGTCTTAAGACCAGAGGTCTTTAGGGGGAAGTAGTTTATAAGGGAGAATATGAAAGTTAACTGGTTCACTATTCAGGTAGTTTTTTTTTTTTTTATATCTGCCAACAAGCATTTAATTGTATTCAGGTGGTTTTTTTTTTTTTTTTAGATCTGCCAATAAGCATTTAATTGTATACCAGGGGGACTGAAAAGGGAAGAAGGGACCTTCCCTTCTGAAGCTTCCCTGAAATTGGAAAGATTTTGTGATAAGGTTTTGTCAATCCTCATTTGGCCATATAACAAACTTTGAAAGGCCAAGTGAGTATGAAATAAAAGTAAAAAATAATTCTCTATTAGTATACCATCGGGGGCAGCTATATGGCACAGTGGATAGAATGCCAGACTTGGCGTCAGGAAGACTCCTCTTGGTTCAGATCTGACTTGACACTTACTAGCTGTGTGACCCTGAGCAAGTCACTTAACCCTGTTTGCTTCAGTTTCCTGATCTATAAAATGAGCTGGAGAAGAAAATGGCAAGCTATCCTAAGTATCTTTGCCAAGAAAACCCCAAATGGGGTCACGAGGAAAGGCAGCTGAACAACAAAGTAAGCATCTGCCCTGTGCTAGGCTCTATGGGAGGTGATGGAGACAGATGAAAATGAAACAGTCTGGAAAGTAAAATTCAAAATGAGAAAAGAGCAACCTCTTCCTGAGTGATCTCGGGCTTTCTTTGCCACTCTTTTTGGCGTGACTCTAAAGTTAAGCAACATTGATATGATGTGATGCTTGAGTACCAGCTTAGAGGAGCTCCTGTGGGGAGCTTATGGCCAGCATCTTTGGAGGCGAGCTTTTCTGCTGGGAATAGTGTTGTTGGTGATGTAAAAACTCAGCGTGCTGAAAGCTTTAGTGTTAGATCAAGCATTTCTGTAGAACTATTTAGAGTAGTTTATTAAAATGACGTAAGTGGTGATTAGAGCCATGAAAAGAAATCTGTTTCAAGCACATAACTTATTGATGTGATTTCATGATAAAAAATTAGCAAAAATTTTTTTTTCACAGGGTGCTCTTTTGGTTCAAGTTTTAAGTTAAGGTGCTAAGAAAAACTTTCAAATGCAAGTAGATCTAGAGTTGGAAAATGCAAAGAGTGTGTGATTTGAGTTTTTTAAACCCCGAATTTTGAAAGTGTTCCCATTTCATCATCATCCTGAACATTGAAAAATTTTTACTTTAGAAAGAATTATATAGTACAGGCCTTTGTTCCTCCTCCCCCCTTGACTTGGATTGTTGAAGTAGCCGCCTCGACTCAAGTCCCTCCCCCCCACGCCATCCTTCACACAGCTGCCTAGGGATCTCCCCAGAATGCAGGGCTGATAGTGTCCTGCCCCTCCTGAGCTCCAGTGGCGCCTTGTTACCTCCAGGATCAGATGTTTGGCATTTAAAGCTCTTCACAACCTGATCCCTTCCTACCTTTCAAGGCTTAGTAGGTTTTTCTCTCCTTCAGCACACTCTGGCCTTCTTTCTATTTCCCACACACACTCTGCTTTCTGTCTCCATTCTTTTTCCCTGTCTGCCCACATCCTCCACCTGTGTGCCTGGCTTCCTTAGAGGAAGGCCTCCTTTTCTATATCAAGCCTTTATCATCCCCCTATCTCAGGTATTGGTCACCCTTTTTTTTGGCTATGGACCTCTCTGGCAGAGTGGTGAAAACTATGAACTCCTTCTCAGCATGATGTTTTTCTATGCCCCATTTTTACCGAGGACGCTTTTCCATCTTCTACATTGTTTAGGCTAACGTTAAAATTAGTTTGTATTCTATTTCCTAATCACAAACCATCTAATGAGGGTGGAAGGGAATCCAAGAGCACATAATATTGCAATAAAAAACTTGCCTGAGAATAAAAATTTGTCATGGTCATACTGCAGTGTGGCTAATGAACACTCGAATCATTGAGAGTTGTTTAGAGATGATTTTTCTTTTTCGTATTTATATGTTTTTAATACAGTGATTTCACCAAGAGCAGAGAGCTGCCGACTTACATCTGCTCCTGCCTAATTAACTCTGCTGGTTGGTGTCAGATGAGAGGTAATTTTGAGATTAAATGGGGTGGGGGGGAGGTGACAGAGAGAGAGAGAGAGAGAGAAAGAGAGAGAGAGAGAGAGAGAGAGTGAGTGTGTGTGTGTGTGTGTGTGTGTGTGTGTGTGTGTGTGTGTGTGTGTGTGTGTGTGTGTGTGTAGGAGTTACGGTTGCTTTGGTGGTTTTATGCATGAAAATGCAGTTTGCAATAATCATTTCATTTACTTAGTACTTTTGAGAAAAAAAGCATTTTTTACTGAAATGTGGCCAGTATGAATATGCCTTATTTATAAACAGCTGTAGTTTTGAATAAAAGATTTGTATACACTTTTCTTAGATTAAAATGCTGTGGCTTAGTTTTATGGCATAATAAATGATTGAGTATGGGCAGCCTTTGGGACCATGTATTTTATATGGGGCAAAATAAAGGAAGCTACTTGAAAGTAAATGATCATATTATTTGTCAAAACTCCTTGACTTTCTCTGGTGAAAGCACTACATGCATTCAAAATAAAACATCTTGAGTAAAAATTGAAGTTTTGCTGATGACCTTTCTTCTTCCTCATTCCTATCTCTTAATGCTGACCAATTTTATCCAGTTGTATCTATTCTTTTTTTTTTCCCAGAGGATAGCAGGGATAGGAGGGGAGTGAGTGTATAGAAAAGTGGAGAAAATGTTATTTTTTAGGTATCTTCCTCAGTATGCTACTTACTTTTTGAAGTCCTTAATTGAATAAATGAACCATAGAAACCCAAAATAATATAATGAATAATATGCCAACAGGTGCTTATGACTATTGTTTTCTTTTTATACTTGTCGATGATGGTAGTTATTTGCTGAGTTTTATTGGGATATTTTTATGCCGAACTAAAGTTTCCTTTTTTTCCCCCCTTTGGGCAGATTTGTCTGAAGAACTGGAGAGACTTCTTTACCGCAAGCTATTGTACTTTGAGTTTCACTGCATCTGGTAAATCTCTTTTTACTCTCTCTTTTTTTTTTGCTTTTCTGGAGGGCAATTGGGGTTAAGTAACTTGCCCAAGGTCAAACGGCTAGGCTTTTATTTGTGTGTGCATTAAGTGTCTGAGGCCAGATCCGAACTCAGGTCCTTCTGACTCCAGGTCTGATGCTCTACTCACTGCTCCACCTAGCCACCCCCTTTACTCTCTTTTTAAAGATATAAATGTGAGTCCTAGTTAGATTTGTTAGTCATTAACATGAGGAATTAATTTAGGCTACAGAAAGCATTTTAAAATTTAAAATTTGACATTTTGTTTGTAAGGATACATTTATGGAAGTCCACCAATTAATAGATTACCTTTTTATTTCATTACATTTTCATTTGTTTATGTGATCAGAATATCAAAATTCATATGCTCCAAACCACTTCTTTTGACATGAAGATGCTATTTTTGGTTAGCATAGCCCCATCTCCTAGAAATTCTGTTTTGTACAATCAAATAAAATTATTTGTGATTTATGCAGAATATGTGATGAAAGATGAAATAATTAATAGGAGACTGTTAAACTTCTGATTATATTTTTCCCTAAATCACTGTATATTGGAAAGTTTAGCTAGCTTTCTATTATAGACTATTGATGATATAAGAATAATTGGTGTGTGATACTCCAGACATGCATTGTAATATGTATATTATAATGCATTCATTATAATGGCTGGAAAATTTATTATGAAACAAAATAAATTCAAGCCTAATGTCTTTTTCAAAAACTGGGATACAAACATGGGAAGGTTTATTATATCTTCAGATGAGATGCAAACGTATAAAGAATAATTAATATGTTTGATAGAATCAAGATTTAGTATAATCTCAACTGGTTAGGATAATGGGACTTAATTATCAAGGTGAAATTTTACAGGGATAAATATAAAGCCCACATTAGTATTTTAAAAATCAATTGTATAAGTATAGGAGAGAGATGCCTGTAGTAATAATTCATGTAAGAATATCTGGGGCTTTTATTTGACTACAAGTTCATTATGAACTAATAATATGACCAGTCTGCCAAAACAAAACCAAAAAAATTTAATATGCATTAATAGAAATATTTTCCCTGGTTCAGTCAAGGGAAGTAATAGTTCAGTTGTAGTGGTAAGGCCATTTGGAATATTGTGTTGAGCTCCAGGTACCACATTTTGAGAGGGGGATTACCAGAACTTGAGTTCCCTAAGATGAGGGAAGCCATATGATGTAATATGAAGGGCCACTGAAGAAAGTGAAGCTGTTGAACCCAAAGAAGAAGACTTGGGAGAGGGGAGGTGGCTGGGAGAAATGTCTTCAGGTATTTGAAAGTTGGTCATATGAAAAAAGGTGAATATTTTTATTTTTTTGCTGTCTCAGAAGTCAGACCAGTGGTTATGTGGTGGCAGGTTTTTACTTTACATTAGGAAAGGATTTTATAGTCATTAGCAGAGCCTAGATTAGGGGTAGGCAAAATAGATAGTCACCTAAGAGCTGGTCACAAAGGGACTATTTAAAGATGTATTCTTTGTAAATGCATGTATTTTAATACCAGAAAATTGCTCTTTCTATAGGATGTCCATATTTATTCTGTGATGAGTGTAGTTACAGTGAAGGCTCAAAGTCTTGGGTGGATAGTAACACACAGGAGGTACAATTTTCACACCTTACTTTAGGTTTCACAGATCCAGTGCTGACAGAATTTTCTCACGGTTAGAATGAGCTGCTTCACAAAGTAGTGATCTCTCTGTTACTGGAAGTGTTCACATTGGTTTCATGACCATTTGGCAAGGACAGAGATGGAAAAGATTCCTTTATTGGGTGGTAGATTGAACTAGGTAACTTCCTGGAACCCCTGCACTTCCAAAGTTCTCTAAATATAAGGAAAAACGATTCAGATTTTAGTTTTGATTTATTCTAATAGTTAAGAGCTATAGACAACTCCAGATATACATTTTTCTCACTGTAAAGCTGATTTCTTTAACAAGTATTTTCCAGTTGATTCATTCTATTTTGGGATCACCTCTAACTTCTGATCACACTACAGTTTTGAAGTGTGTGAAGTTTTGTACTTTCTAACTGGGTAACATTTTGAAGACAAATTGCTTTTTCCTGTTTCTGTAAAACCACCAGAGATAATTTTATCTCTTTATGAGGCCTCTTGAAAAGTATATTGACATGATTATTGATAGTTGGGTAACTGGATCAACAATTTATAATGATGTTTCTAAGAGTATATATCAACACACACATGAATATTATAGAGGTAAGTAAGAGCAAAATTGATCTCTGGTATCCTTTTTTGCCGTGAGCAATATTGACCAAAAATGGCTTAGTTTAGTTAACCAGGAAATGAAATTAACTAGAACACTCAGTTACCTCACAGTGACCATTAATTTGGGTTGTTGCTGTATTATTCTTATTAATAAGTCTGATTTTTTCAACATGTGAACTAGAAGTATAAATATATAAACCCTTGTCAATAAGACTTCTGTGTTAACATAAGGATTAGAGAAGTGATACCAAGTACAACTGGAATTATGGTTATTTTTGTACATGTCACAGCCATCCTGTTACATCATAAGCTCCTCAAGGCAAGGTACCAGATCTTATGTCAACTTTGATCACAGGAACAATGACCTGTACATAGCAGTTGCTTGAAGATTTTTTAAATTGAATCACTTCTATATTGTTAAAGATAACATTTGTTATTATCTGTTCTGAAATACGCAATTAGAATTTCAGCCGTGATTATTTTGATGATGGGGAGGTGGGATATTTCTTAATAGTTATAAAAATAGTCATATAGGTGTTTCTGCTATTCAAAGGTTATTTCATAGGATTGTAAATTTAGAGTTTTAAGGAGCCTTAGAGATCATCGAGTCTATCCCTCCATTTTATAAGTGAAGAAACTGAGACCTGGAAAGATGAAGTGATTTGTTCTGCTTTTGATTGATGCTTTATTGAAAACCTTTTCTTTTTGCCTTTTAAGGTCTTGCTTTCCTGATTAAAAATGTCTCTAACTTGAATCCAGTCTTTCCGTTTGGTCAAAAAGAAGAAGAAGAATTTTCACATTGCCTGTTCATGACCTTTCAAATCTCGGAGGAGAGATGTTTTTGAGATGTTGCTTCTCAGTGTTTGAAATCCTGTCAGTCTTTTGGTGGTAAATGATACCCACATTTGCAAGTATTGTTAAAAATTTAAGAACCTCTATGGGTAACTCTTGGCTGGAAAAAAGCATTTGTCAACCATGGTAAAACTTGCAAACCCACTTTACACAGAGTGGATTCTTGAAGCGATACAGAAAGTCAAAAAACAAAAGCAGAGGCCTTCTGAGGAAAGAATCTGCCATGCGGTATCAGCTTCCCACGGACTGGATAAGAAGACTGTTTCTGAGCAGCTAGAACTGAGTGTTCAGGATGGCTCCGTTCTCAAAGTCACCAACAAAGGCCTTGCTTCCTACAAGGACCCAGACAATCCTGGACGTTTTTCATCCGTTAAGCCAGGCACTTTTCCTAAATCTGCCAAGGGGTCTAGGGGGTCATGCAATGATCTCCGCAATGTTGACTGGAATAAACTCTTAAGGAGAGCAATTGAAGGGCTTCAAGAACCAAATGGCTCCTCCCTGAAGAACATAGAAAAATATCTTAGGAGTCAAAGCGACTTAACAAGCACCACCAACAATGCTGCCTTTCAGCAGCGATTACGACTGGGGGCCAAGCGTGCTGTGAATAATGGGAGGTTACTGAAAGATGGCCCTCAGTATAGGGTAAATTATGGTAGTCTAGAAGGGAGTGGAGCTCCAAAATACTCCAATACTTTTCCATCTTCCCTTCCTCCTGTCAGCCTTCTACCCCATGAGAAAGACCAGGTAAGTGTAGAAAGAATGATAGAAGCAGTCATTGCCGTTTGTTTCATTTTAATTGAGGAAAAAGAAAATGATGAGTTTGATAATTCATCTGTTCTTTGTTGATAGTTTTTTGTTTGATGATTCATTTATTTTTCTTTTTTGATAGTTTTTTTTCTATTCTAAAAGTTGTTGCTTGATAAAATTGAACTGAATTGGTTGAATTATATTTTAAATAACTTAGAGGAACATTTCACATGATTTAGTGTGTATATTTGTGGTGGGGTTCTTGTTTGTTTTGTCTTTTTAAACTATAAGGAATGAGCTAAGATCATACAGCTAGAAGGCATTGTGAGAGATCATTGAGTTCATTCGTCTGTTTCAGGGTAGACAGCATTTTAAACATCCAAGAGAGATCATTTTCTTCTTCTGTAATTGCAGGAGGAGATTCTGTACAGTTTTTATTCTAGGATTCACTAAGTAGTTTTAAAAAAATCTTACCTAAATACTTTTGCCTCCATTTGTATTTATTTTTGTTCTTTTCTCATTGGAACAAATTGATGTTTACTGTCAATCATGTTGTATCTTTTCACATGTTTAAAGACTAGGGAAGAGCCAAGGGTTTTTAAACTGGAGTTTGTGAACTGGATTTTTTGATACTCTGATAACTACATTTCAGTAGAATTAGTTTCTGTTTTAGTCCTCTGTATTTTTATTTTATACAGTTAGAAACATTTTTGCTGAGAATGTGTCCATACAGTTTCATCAGACTGTCGAAGGGGTCCACAACACAAGCAAGATTAAGAATCTGCTCCAAATCACATCTCTTGGTATTGTCTAGGCTTCCTCCCTACTGTAGTAATAACATATATTCATGATAGAATTCCCCTGACTTGATGCAAGAGCATCAGATTTTTTCCATTGGTTGTGTGGGGATTTTCTTTTAAACTTGGTGTTCAAAGTGCTGACATAGCCACCAGCAGTAAAAGTAAAGTAGAAATCCTTATTCAGGTAGTGTTGTTCCAATTTGTGGACTATCTAGGACACTTGGTTTCCCCTTCTCATCCTGTTATCTATCTTTAGAACTGCTATTTGCGTGAGATAGGCAGGATGTTGGAAAGAAATTCTTTTTTTTTTTTTTTAGGTTAAGAAATAATTAGAGACAGGGCGGCTAGGTGGTGCAGTGAGTAGAGCATCGGCCCTGGAGTCAGAAGGATCTGAGTTCGGTTCTGGCCTCAGACACTTAACGCACACACAAACAAAAACCTAGCCCTGTGACCTTGGGCAAGTTACTTAACCCCAATTGCCCTCCAAAAAGCAAAAAAAAAAAATTAGAGACTATTAACAATATAAAGTTTTTATTTCTGGATTTTGTGTATCTTGTGCTGTTTCTAGTAGCAAGGTAAATCATATGGTAGTTATTAGAAATTATTAAAACAATAAGGTCCTGAAGTTACAGATCCTAGAATGTTTCACACGTGGAACTCCTCTTTTCCACACCAGTTATGTTTTTATAAAAGAGAAAGAAGCACACCATGAGGAAATTATCTAAAGGAATCCAAAAACATTCCTTCCCTGGCACATAGTAAGCTCTTAAAACATTTAATTACCAACTGAATGACTGGCTGGTATATAGGTGTGTAAATCATGCTTTCCATCCTTACATATTTCACTGTTTTAAAGTTAGTGAACAAGAATTAGATTTTTTTGTGTGGGGGAGGTTAAGTAATTCCATCATAAATTTTTTTATTATTGATTGTCCACCTATTTCCTCCCATTGAGAATTCCTTAATATGGCACCATGATTGGAGGCAATACAACTTTCATGTAGCCCCATTCCCATTTTTCTCCTTAATCTTAATTCTTCTTTATTGCCATCCTTATCATACATGTCTCCTTTCAGCAACTGCACTGGTGCCTTTAGTCCAAAGGAGAATTCATGGGGAAATGTGACTCCTATTAGTAGTAGTGTTCAATGAAAAGAATGCTGGCTTTCAAGTCAGGGGCCTGGGTTTGAATCCTGGCTTTGGTACTTCCTACCTGTGTAACGTTGGGTAAATTACTTCATTTCCCTGGCCCTAAGTTAAGGTAGATAACCTCTGATTTAACTCCAAATCTTTAATCCTTTAAGTCCTAAAATCTAGTAATATATTTCTTCCCTTGCAATGATTACTTCTCTTAAAATAATGGTGCTTAAAATTAGTCTAGTTACTATTACTACATAATAACAGTGCTATATTGGGAAATGTGTTCTATAATTGTGATCTCCAGTTAAATGGAATTTGAGAATTTGAATTAATAAATGTTAACAAGGATCTAGATTTTTTTTTTTACAACTTAACAGTGGACAAATGCCATTTGTCGAAATCTAATAAAGTCACTTTAGCTGTTTCCTCTTTTGTGGTATTTTACCAGGAGAGTTTGTGTTTAATTTTTTTTTTTTATCTAATTAAAAGTTTTATTGATACATTTTGTTTCAACACAGCAGTCACTTCCTGGTATTCAACTTCGTTCCCCTCAGTAGTGCCTTGTCTTTAAAAAAAATCAGTGAAGCAAAATCATCCAATAGTATAATTATGACTTTAAGAACATGTAATTTATTCTACACTTAAAGTTTAATATTTCTGAACTCCAGAGAGGAAGAGTATTTAAATAATAGTCATACACAACCAACATTAGATATTTTAATGAGAATGATTTCTGCTCTTTTACTTTATTGTGGTCATTGTATATAGTATTCTCCTGCTTGTGCTTTCTTCTCTCTGTTAATGCAGTTTTTGTAACCTATTATCTCTGGACAATAAGTGATAAACATTTAAGCATTATGCAAATAAGTGCTATACATTTTATATGGCATCTCAGATAAATATTTTGGTATCATAGGAAATACTTTCTTGCTCACGTATCAAAACCCTGACATGCTAGATGCCTTGTGTCATTATTGCTTATTTTTCATTGTCATCTGGGTAGCAGTTTGATAAGACTGTATTTCTTGAAGAGCAGTGTAGTATATACTTTGTAGTTGGTTTGTGATGATGACTGAGGTGCTAGAAATACTGGTAGAAGAATAATTGAGTCCATAAAATCTTGAATCTACATTATATAGTAGCAAAGTTATTGGGATACAAGAGGGAATAGAGGGCCCTGTGGGTATAAGGACCTCTAGTACACAGAGACACCTCCTTCCAGCTCATTCTAGCCACCAGTTGTCTTTCAGTTAAACTGATTGCCCAACTAGGCATGTCCAGTGGTTTCTTTTAATTTGTTTGGTAAAAGAGCTTTTTATTAAAGGACAAAGCATGTTTTTTGCTGTAGAACTTAACTCTTGAAGAGCAGGGAATTTCATTTTTGGCTATCACTTCCACTTTTAGAATGCTTAATTAGTTGAATTATTTGTTGAAGTTGTTGTTTTTCACAGTGCCTGACCCACAGGGCTGGAAGCACTCCCTTCTTTACCTCTAAGTCTCACATGGTATTTTTTAAGTTTTAAACTTCATGGTTTAAGTAATCTAAAGTAGGAAACCAGTAGGAAAAGGAATAAATCTGTGACCAGTTAGGTATAGCATCATTTTCATTCTTATGCATGGTTAGATTAGGTGATACAGTGCGAGGACAGTCAGGGTCCTTGAATTTCTAAAATATAATAGCAAATCTTGTACTCTAGAGTTTTAACTTAGTAAACTCATTGGTCCCCTTCCTATAACTTCTTGACTTGTTAAGGGAACTCCTAAAGAAAGGAGTTAATGTGATTGTATGTCTTAAGATGGTATAATTCAAGTAAACTTGAGTATTGAAGATTTTGGGGAAAAAATTTTGATTAGAGAGGGACAAATATCACTGTAATTTCTGGCATTGTGCAGAATCCATGTAGTTTTTATTATAAAGGACTCTTAAATATTTCACATCATTAAGGATATCTTGCTAAAATTTCTCATCTGCAAATCTTGGTATATTTTCCAGTGTTACTCTATACATGAAAATTCCCATTCAAGACTCCTGTAGTTGGAAAAGAATGATAAAAATAATAGCTGTCATTTTTATGGTGCTATAAGGTTTGCAAAGTGGATTATATACATGACCTCATTTGAGCCTTACAATGACTTTTCAAGGTAGGTATTACAAGTATATTTATTTCCATTTTGCAAGTAAGGAAACCAAGGCTCTGGGTATTTAAACGGCTTCTCTCTGTTTAGCTAGTAAATATCAGAGGCAAGATTGAAGTCTAAGCTATCCTGGTTCTTTACACTATAATAAATAGTACTTTATACCATATATATGGTGGTAAATAATATCTAAATAATGGTCCCTTCTTCCCCTCAAAGTTCCTTTTCTCTATAAGGATGAGAAGACTGTATAAGAATTTTAAATATTTTTTCTTAAAGAGCTTTCAGACATTGTGAAGAATTTACCAGTGGGAAATGGTAGTAAAGGAAATATGGGGATGATGAAGAGAAGTAAATAAAAGAGGAAAGCAGAAGAGAATATGGCTCAGAAGAAACTGACAAAAAAAATCCCCAGACTCTGGGCTAGTTCAGATATATTAGGCCATATTTTCTTTCTTATTACTTTATTGTTGTGCTTGTCCTAGAGTCTGTGTTGTTTATTAATATGGCTAGTGTCCTTTGGCTCATCACCCATGGTTGGATCTCAAGGTCCATTGTCCTAGACCACTCTGGGTTGTGTCCTTCTAGAAGGGTGTTTCTTATTTGATAGTGATTGAAAGACTCAGTGTTGTCCTTGGATGACTTGAAACACTTCCATTCTTCTTTACACTAGGTTTTTTTTGTATTGCAGGTGCCACATCTTTAAAGGTCAGTACTACCTTTACTGAAAATTGCAGGGAAAACTATGTGGCTTTGTTTTGTAAAGGTCCACCAGACACAATAGTCAGAATAATGTGGATTTTCAAATTGGCAAAAGCCAACTGCTGAGTGACTAAAGGAAGACCTGCAGAAATCTGTTAAGTTGTAAAAGGCAAGATAGATCAAATACTTAACTTTCTATGCTTAGGGAAAAACTACTTAGTTCATATGTTTCCTATAATTATGTAAACTTTAAAATTTCTTTAAAATGTGATGAACCTGAGGAATACTCTTGTGTGCATGTAGTTCTAATTGAGTCATTTTTAAGCAGGCAGTTGGATTGTATCAAATGTTAAATGTTAGTGGGTTAAGAAATAGCTAAAATTAAGGGTGAATGAGTATTTTATTTCACATTGAATCATGACAACTTTTTCCTCCCCTGAGCTTTTTTTCAAGATTGGGCATGTTTAGTCTTCTAATGAAGAAGGCTTCGTATCTTCTTTTAACTGTTAAAAGTGTGTTAACCATTCTTTTTAGCTTGGTGACTTCCATTTATTTTGACACCCTGGCATTTTTGTTCAATATAAAGGCCTATTTTGAATAATGCAATAGATCCAAGTCTGTTCTTTGATTTCTTAAGAAAGACAGTGTTTTCTTCCATATTGGAGTTAAATACTACAAAGGTACTGTGGTTGCTGAGATTGTGCCTGCCTGCCTGCTTGACTTTTAGATTATTTCCACAGCATTCACACTTTTGCTCCTTTGCAGTCTACTGATACATTTAGTGGAAGACATTGTTTACCCTTTCCCTTCAAAACGTATGTGGGTGGCACACCTTTATGTTTCTTGGCATCTACATCTGCATTCTTTTTATGATCTTCCCTTTGTATATTGTTTCTAATGTACTGGAAAATATAGTTGTCTTTTATATCAGATTTCTTTGTAAATTGAATCACAGATATTTAAATTAAATGCAAAGTTCCTGGTGTTTTGGTTTTTGGTTTGTTTGGGGTTTTTTGCTCTAAGTTTTTTTTGATGTGGGAGTCAGATTCCACAACAGGTTTTGAAATGTTGGTCTTTTCAAAGATTTCAGCTCTTAAATTAACATTGAGGTTTTTAAATACACAAAAATAAAATATATCTTCTGAATTGAAGTTAACAAGTGAGTTGCCTGTGTGATTTGGTTGTGACATTATAAATTAGTTATGGTGGGAGATAAAGGTTTTTCTCTGAATTAGTGTGATAACTCTGCTGCTCTTGTTCTAAGGATGTCTTTTCCAAGTAAGGCACTACTGCTATTCCCAACCCCTTTTACCATTACAGATTTTAAAATTTGTTTTTTGTTACATGCCATCAGCAGAATAAAGCATTCCATCAAAATAGTTACATTAAAAATAAGTATGTGTGTAGTATGGTTGTTTATTTTTTTAAAAAAGGAAATATATTGAAAAAAACAATAAAACTTATGTTGTAGAAAAAGTAGAAGCTATCATTTTTATTTCTTTGCATGATATATTCAGTAGTCTTATTATTGGTCCAGTTTCTAAAATAATAAAATCAATTATGGGTTTCCTGGCTTAGACAATGCTTCAAGGTCTCTCTTGAGAAAATGAAAACAGCACTGTAGTGTATGTAAAATTTCAAGAAATTTGTGGTAATCTAACCAGTTTTGTTCATGTGTCCCTGTTCTAATTTGTTTTACTTTTTGATCATTGATAAACCAACCTCAGTTTAGTTTTATTCACATATTAAATTGCTTAATAGATGTTGATTTTTGCCTATATTATTTCCCTTCTATAAGAAACAGCATAGGCACATATAGAAACTGAGCTAGGACTTTGTCTGTAGTAAGACAAAGCCACCTTGTGATAGCAGCTGAGTTTTCTCTGGAAATCTCATTTTAGCCCCTCTGTCCCATTAATGAATTCCATTACAGTATAGAAGAGATTATTTTAGCCCTTGTTGCCTCTGAAGCAGGTAGAATTTTTATTCCCTCTGCCTATCCCATGCGCCTATCTTGTACTGCAAAAACATAAGATTTAAGGAAAAGGGTATAATTTGCAGAAGTGGCCAAGTAGAAATCTTTGTTTTTCTGTAGTTCAAATGGAAAAATGGAGGTAGCTTCTTAAATTTAAACACTTTTCTCTGTCACTTGTGATGATAGCAGTTTTCCTTGTCTTGAACCAACAAACTTTAATAGAAGAGTAGCTTAACTGTGGGTGTTTCACAAGGTTCTGTCCTAGACCCCTTCTCCTTTCTCTCTGTTCTCTTTCTTGGTAAACTCATCAGTTCCAGTGGGTTTAAATATCATCTCGGTGCTGATGACTTCCAGCCCTACATATCCATTATCAATATTTGTCCTGAATTTCAGTTCCACATCAACAATTCCTTATTGGATATTTCAGACTGGGTGTCCTGGAGGTGTCTCAAACTCAACAAATCCAAAACAGAACTCATTATTTGTTGTTGTTCAGTAGTGTCCGTGGCCCCATTTGGGGTTTTCTTGGCAGAGTTACTGGACTGGTTTGCCATTTCCTTCTCCAGCTCATTGTCCATATGAGGAAACTGAGGCAGACAGGGTTAAGTGATTTGCCCAGGGTCACACATCTAGTAAGTGGCTGAGGCTGGATTTGAACTCAGGAAAGAAGAGTCTTTTTGATTCCAGACTTGGTGCTCTATTCACCGTGCTACCAAGCTGCTGAGATATCTTTCTCCCTAAATATACCAGCTCTATTCTCTCTCATCCCCTATATCCATTTAGTTGCCGAATTTTGCTTTTTTTCCCCACGATATCTCTTGAATCAACTTCTCTATACTCACACAACTGCTGTTACCTCTCACCTAGATTGTTGCAACAGACTTCTAGTCATCCTGCCTCAAGTCCCCTATTCTTCTAGTCCATCCGCTAAACTACTGCCAAAGTGATTTTGCTGAAATATGAATTTGTACGTGTCACTCTCTTCTACATTCGGTTTGGTTCTTAAGTCCTTTCACACCTTGACCTGAGCCTGTCTTTCTAGCATCACTGGAGAATTACTTCTTCAGCAGCACTCTGTGATCCAGCCAAACTGATCTTCTGGTCTCTTTGCCTTTGCCCTCCCATGCCTGCAATGTACTCTTTCCTTACCTCTGTCTTGTACAATCCTTCTCTGTTTAAAATGTACCTAAAGAACTAGCTGCTCCAGGAAGCCTCTTCTGATCTCAACAGTGAGTGCCCTCCTTCCTTCTTAAGCTAATTTTTATTTAGCTTCTTTCTGTTCTGTTTTTAGGGATTTTTTGCTTTTGTTTTGGAGGGAGGAGACAGGGGTTAAGTTGGGGTTAAGTGACTTGCCCAAGGTCACATGGCTAGTAAGTGTGTCAAGTGTGTGAGGCTGGATTTGAACTCAGGTCTTCTATTCACTGTGCTACCTAGCCACCCCATTCTTTCTATTCTGTATAAACCTATACAAGCCATTGTTGTCTCCTTTTCCTTAGGATGTAAGCTCCTTACATACAGAGACTGTTGCACATGTATCCCCAGCATCTGACACAGTATATAGCACATAGAAGTTGCTTAATATAAATACGTACTGATTGATCAAAGATGAAACAAAGCTTCAAAAAAGAGGCCTAAGGAGGCAGACAATAGGTTGGAATGCTTTTTGTGCTTGGGCTTAGTAGTAGATGGGTGGCATTGATAGACACAATGGAGCAACAGTAGACAGGAGTAGAGAAGATTTCCTTTTTTTATTTTATTAACATTTATTTTTACATTACCTTCATTTCCAAGCATATTCCTCTTGTCTGAGCTATCTCCTTATAACAAAGAATAAGAAGGAAAGAAGGAGAAAAGCAACTCAGTAAAACTGACCACTATATTAGCCAAGTCTGATAGAGTTTACAGTGTCAGGGATAGAGAAATTAAAGAGAAAAGGCTCAAATTATGATTTTATGAAATGAGAGAAACTGGAGAGTGGGGCAGAAGACAGGGAGATGATCCCTACATTCCATTCTAGGAACAAAGCCCAAGTATAGCTCCTTAAGTCAGCTTGCTGTTACTGCTAGAATCCCATAGGAATGCTTGCCGCTTTGGGCTTTCGTAGGGAAGGGAAGGAGAGGGAAGAAAAAAACCCCAAACACATGGGTTACTACTAATGTGGTTTTAGTCAACAAGACAAGGATCCTTTTCTTCTGAAAAGCTCTGTATGGTACTGGTATTTTCTAAGAGTGCACATTCCTGGGAAATTGAAGACTGACAAGGAGAAAGTCAGTTGAAGGAGAGTATGGTAATATTGAATTACCACAGAGGGTAATCAGGTCTTTGAAGTTACCAGTATCTTTTCCAAAGTAACAATTACTTGAATCAAGGAATGAAAAACATTTATTAAGCACTTACTGTGTGCCAAGCCCTCTGCTGAGCACTGAGGATAGATATACAAAATTGAGACAGTCTCTGCTATCAAAGAGCTTATACTTTATTAGTAGAAACAGTATATAGTGTAAAAGGGAGCTGTGTCCAGGGAAGGCACAAAGACAGTGAATAGAACAAGAGGATAGCCAGCTGACAAGCCCATTCCAAAGAGATGATTTGATTACAGTTCTCAGAACAAAAAGTGGAAAGGAGGGGAGGAGAGAGTGTCCACAGCACAGAAGATGACAGAGGTGAAGACAAGGGTGCTTGATCCCAAGGATTGCAAAACTGAGACACGCTACCCAGTGAGTGAACTTTGTGAAAATGTCCCTGACCAGCTTTGCAGTGGTCACATATCCCTGCTTATGATTTAGGATTAACAGATTAAAGTGTGAAGACAATAGCTTGGGAACAGAGGGTGCAAAGATAATTGGTTTTTTTGATGCCTCAGATACAGATTTTTAGTTCTTTAGATTTTTTTTCTCTCAGAAGAAAAAAAGTCATTTGTGTGTGAGTAGGGACAAGACTAGTCTAGGAATCATGAGACTTAGGTTCTGATTCTGATTTATGAAATTATTTCAGGTAGCACCTAAAGGAGTCCCTCAGGTTCTTTCATGCCCTTATTAGTGACTTCTTTCCCCACCAATATAAGGTCAGAAAATGGCACTGGCAATACAGAGATACTCAGTCTAACATTGTCAGGTGGCTCCAAGGAAATACAGCTTTAGATGAAATGATATTTCACAAGGAAGTAAATGCAGGATATTTAAAATACTTAAAGGATCTATCACCATCTCAATGTGAGAGCCTTTTCTACAATTTAATAGGTGATCTTTGAGAGTTGCTGTGACTGAAAAACCCATCCCCTTTTGGCTAACCTGGTGACAAGCCTCTTCAAACTTGGCAAGTTTGGTCCTTGGACAATGGGTATATGCTGTGTTGCTGGGCTCTTCCTCCAAGCCCTTCCATCTTGGCAGACTTATATGAGCAGAGGCCTCTTTGGCATGGTCTTCAAAGGCTCCATGGCACAATGAGGCATTAGAATCGGGCATTAGTGGAATATATTGTGAAGATGTGTTATAAATGAGAGGTGTGTTGGCATGTGGATGAGGAGTGGCATATGGATGGGAGTAGCTGAGGTAACTACTCAAAGAGAAATGAGGGGAGGGAGCCAGGAAAGAGTTTAGACTGGTAGTTCTGGCTTCTTTATGGCAGCACTAAGTTGAGTGGAGGAGGTTGGGTGTCTGTTAGTACATGGGGAGCCCTTGGGAAGGTAAAGGGATAATCTGAGCAGAGCTGGGGCAAAGATGCTGGTAGTAGAGCAGAGTTAGGCTTCCCTAAGCACAGGAAGCAGGGTAGATAGTGAAGGCTTGTGAATCTGTGGGACCAGGGTAGCACGTCCTTAGAGCTGAATTAAGGTCAAGAACTCTGGGCAGTCTAAGACTCGGGGGTATAGGATGACTGAGCAGCTGGGGTAGTCCTGGGCAAGGAAAGAGTAAGAAGACTTTGAGAAGGCCTTAGGACTAAATTGAAAAAAGCATAGGTGGGGTGGCTAGGTGGCGCAGTGAATAGAGCACCTGCCCTGGAGTCAGGACACGAGTTCAAATACGGCCTCAGACACTTAACATAAAAACTAGCCGTGTGACCCTGGGCAAGTCACTCGACCCCAGTTGCCCTGGAAAAGAAAAAAAAGCCTAGGATGGTGTGTGGTGCTTAAACTGTGATGCCTTTGTAATCCTATGTAGGACAGAGCAGATGAGAGAACCCTTGGGTAGGACACCTTTGGGGGCCTATGCAGAGGGTGGCCCATGCTGGATTAGTGCCCAGTGATTGAACTAACTGAAGTGTGAAAACAGACCATTTAAGTGGGCTTTAGTTCTTTTTATGGGTATGGTTTTGATTTGGGGGTTATTTTTGTTTGTGTTTTTGGTCCAGACAAATGATTTTATTGGTATATGAGAATTCCAGGAAGGGAAGGACCACCAATGCACATCAGTAGCAGTTCTACTAATTAAAGCCTTAATGAATCAACAAGCATTTATTAAGCATTTGTTTCAGGCATTGGGTAAACCAAGATAAAAGTGAAATAATCCCTACCCTGGAGGATTCCCTCCCTCCCTTCCTCTTAGGTTGTGAAGGGCTTTAAAAGCCAAACCAAGGAGTTTATCTTTGATCCTATTCAGTAAGGGGAATGACATGGTCAGCCTTGTGCTATAGGAAAAGCACTTTGGCAGCAGTGTAGAGTTAGCAGCTAGGTGGGTGCATTGGATAAAGCCTTGTGCCTGGAGTCAAGAAGACTCATCTTCACGAGTTCACATCCAGCCCTCAGACACTTACTAGCTGTGTGACCCTGGACAAGTTACTTTAACCCTGTTTGCCTCAGTTCCTCATCTATAAAATGAAATGGGTGACTGAAGGATGATAGTGCCCTTGACAGAGAGAAAATCAGAAAATAGGTGGGAATATGAGTTGTTTTGGACATGATGTATTTGGGATGCCAGTAGGACATTCAGCTCACATTATCCAGGACACCGCTGGAGATGTGCAACTGTAGCTTAGGACAGAGGGACCAGGGATATAACTGTAGACGCAGGAGTCGTCTGCATATAGATGATAGTTATTAACAAGTGGTCTGGACCTGTGATTTTATGGATATAGAATGTTTCTTTCTGGGGGGGGGGTGCCCCCTCTAGCAAAGCAGACCAGCAGGGTCAGGAAAGCCAATGTGTAGGAGAGTCGGGTAGCCAGCTCTTTCACCATTACACTTTAATGATGTTATTGTGAAATGGTGTTTGTGAGGTAATTTTATATGTGTCAAAATGGCAGCTCTAGAAATTTTAACAAGAGAGCGAAAGAGCCAGTGACCATTGAATAAGCCCTTCTTAGGTGCCCGGCATTTCTAGGTACTGAGAATACAGGTACAAGGAGTGAACCAGTCTCTGCTCTTACCTCAGAGTGGGAGGAACCACCTGGAGAAGGACAATTGAGAAGTTTTTAAAAAGCATTTGCAAATGTTCTACTTTGTGCATTTCTCAAGGCTAATTGAGCTCCCTTTTCTTTTCCCATGTGTAGCCCAAGGGTCACTTATTGCATGACCCCATTTTAAAATTGAATAAATAAGGTCTCTCTCTCTCTCTCTCTCTCTCTCTCTCTCTCTCTCTCTCTATCTCTCTATTTTTTTTTTTTTTTTTTTTGCTTTTTGGAATGGGGAAGACAGGGCACTTGAGGTTAAGTGACTTGCCCAAGATCACATGGCTAGTAAGTGTTAAGTGTCTGAGGCTGGATTTGAACTCAGGTCCTCCTGACTCCAGGGCCGGTGTTCTATTCACTGTACTACCTAGCTGCCCCTCAAAATATATATATTTTTTCAGAGTGGGGAAAGGTAGGGCAGTTGGAGTTAAGAGACTTGTCCAAGGTGACATGGCTGGGTTTTTTGTGTTTATATTAAGTGTCTGAGGCCAAATTTGAACTCAGGTCCTCCTGACTCCAGGGCCGGTGCTCTATTCACTATGCCACCTAGCCGCACCACACCCCCAAATATTTTTAAAAATCTTTAGCCCTTCTTTGCCTTTAGTTGGCTTTCACCACACTAGTCACATTTCTGATATATAGCTTTGCTCAGGGATGTGCTGGGGCCAGCTCTTACTGTCTCCCAGAGCTGATTGTTAAATTTTCAGTGTGAGCATTTATACTTTGAATATCAGCAAACACTAGAAACAGGTCTTGATTTATTGTTTTGTTGTTGTTGTTATTTTTCTTTAAACTTAAGAAAATGATGGAGATGTTAATATTGTAGATTAAACTTAGAAGTAAGTATTCCATGAATACTTTTTTGTTTTTTGAGAGCCACTTATTTATTTATTTTTTTGTTGGCGCACCCCTGGCCTTGCTTAATTTAAGAAGATGTTCACAGGAGGTTCAAAGGGTTAGGAATGGTATCCACCCTGCTTTTTAATGTGAAAAAACAATAATTTTAATATTTAACAATTTAAAAAATCCTTGCCCAAATCTCTTTATATAAAGCATTTTTAAAAACGCACCCTTTCTACTTTGGTTCTTTATTGCTTCTTTTTTCCTTTACCTTTGGAACAATCAAGATCAATTTGAGGGAGATGATTGAAGTGGTAGAGAAGGGTCTTTTATTTTAGCTTCCACAGAATACATGAAAATAAGGTTCTTGATAAGATTTAGACTCCACTGTCAGAAGAATTTTATAATGATTACTTAGGATCCCTTATTAGAGAACTAAAAAAATTGAACTGAATTGTTTAAAAAAGAAAAACATTATAAAGGCAGATGTATTGAATTTTTCCAGCTCTACGTCAGAATTCAGAAAAGAACCATAAAATTTTAGTAAATATCAGATCAGAATTCACAAAGCAAATTAATAGCTTTGGATTTCTTTATTAGCCTTCATCACATAATGTTTTAGCAAAACCTTCTACAATAATTGCAATTAGTGAGAATGCCTTGGAAATAGTTACTGTTCCAACTGTTATGGAACAACTGTTTGCTTATTAAAGTCTACTAATATGCTTTTTATAGCTGATGAAAAAATCTTATCTAATGAGTCCTAGCTTCTTATAAAATCGAATTTATTTCATTTTTTACTGGCTTTTGAAATATAGCATCACTACTATCATTTACATCCTTACAAAGGACTTCCATCAATTTATAAAATCACCTTTTTATTATCTGAGAATTATGTAATAAGAAAAACAACAATTTAGAATGGTATAGTAGTTGGCACTAGATTTTACTAGCTCACGGTTGCCAGCCTACAGAGGGTTCTGGGAATATTGATCGGGTACAACTTACTTTTTCTAGTTTCTACAAGCTTCATAAGAAAAATAAATTTTAAAAAATGAGTATAGAGAAAATAATTTGTTGAGCTTTGTTTTTGATGGGAGTATGCTTTTATATATCTTAGGAAAAAGTCTTCTTGTATTATCTGATATGTGATGTAGCCATTATTATGATGTCTCTTGAAAGACCATATGATCATCACAATTATCCATTTGTTTTTGTGATATATAATGAGAGGGAAAAAAGTTCTGGAAACATTGATTGTTACTGATTTTATTTTTTATTTATATTAATTAACAATAATTAATTAAATAAACATTGATTTATAGTAATTAACTTTGAACATTGGTTAATTATGTGCTATAAAAACTGAAGGATAGAAGAGTGGAAAACTGGGGTGGCTAGGTGGAGCAGTGAATAGAGTACTAGCCCTGGAGTCAGGAGGACCTGAGTTCAAATCCGGCCTCAGACATGTAACACAAAACTAGCCGTGTGACCTTGGGCAAGTCACTTAACCCCAATTGCCCTCCCCAAAAAAAAGAAGAGTGGAAAAGTAATAGCTCTAAGGTTTGCAAAGCCCTTTATAAATATTATCTAATTTGATCCTTCCAACAGCTCTGAAAGCTGGGTGCTATTGTCATCTCCATTTTATAAATCAGTAAACTGAGTCACTCAGAGGTTAAGTGACTTGTCCCAGTTCCCACAGCCAATGTCTGAAGCTGGATATGAACTCAGGTCTTCCCGATGCCAGGCCCAGGCTACCTCTAAGATATTGCCCTGCATAGAGCATCACCTGTTATAAGTGTATATGGCATAAACAAATAACTCAGCGTGATAAATGTGGAGACAGATGACCTGAGGACAATCCTGGCTTTGTGGCTTCCTACTCATGAAACCTTTTACAAGCCACATCACTTCTCTGGGTCTCTGGGTCTCCGTCTAGGTAATGAGAGGTTTGGGCTCAAGATGATTTTTAAGACCTTTTCTAACTCCGAATCTATGATCCTATCAATGAATGAATGAATGAATGAATGAAGCATTCATTAAGAGATTACTATGTGTAAAGCACAATGCTATCTATTAGGGATACAAATAGAAAATTCAGCAAGTACTTGCTCTGGAGGAGCTCACATTCTTTTTTTAAAATTCAGTTTTATTTTTAGTACCAAATTCTCTCCTTTCCATTTGCCCTCCCACCCTTTGAAAAACAAGAAAAACAAAACCCATATATAGTGGAGCAAAAACAAATTTCCCTCCCATTTGCCCTCCCACCCAAAACTATATAGTGGAGCAAAAACAAATTTCCACATTAGCCATCATCACCTCTTTCTGGAGGTGGGTAGCATCTTTCATCTCAAGTCTTCTGGTTCCATTGGTTGATCATTGATAATGCATTAATATATCTGTTTTCCTACAGCCCCTCCATCGTCTTTGATTTTTTTGTTGACTTTGCCAGTCAGAGGGGTATGAGGTGGAACATCAGAGTTGTTTTCAGTTGCATTTCTCTTTGTTGATTTGAAACACTTTTATATGACTATTAATAACTTTGATTTATTCCTCTAAATATTTCCTGTTCACATCCTTTGACCATAAATCACTTGGAAAGTAGCTCTTATTCTTGTAAATTTGAGTCTGTTCCCTATTATCTTAAAAATGAGACCTTTACCAAAGAAACTTGCTGCAAAGCTTTCCCCTACAATTTCCTGCTTCTCTTCTAATTTCAGCTGTATTAGTTTTGTTTGTGTCCATTTTACCTGTGAACCTCTCATGAACTCTGGTCTGAATGCCTGGCATTCTGCACTTAGTCAGCCATTCATTGGCCAACATCCGTTGTTGGTGGTGGTGAGGAAGGTGGGCCTCTTCTCCACAATGATTTTTCTCCTCAATGATGGCTACAGGGACCAATCTGGAGGCCTGAAAGAAACTGGTGTTCCCAAGGCCCTTGGGTTCAGGGTCTTGTTATTTCTCCATTAGGGTCTGAGGGGAGGTGGTTGTTCCAGTGGTCATCGTTTGATCTGCCAAGAGCATACTACCCCGTCTCTCCACCAGAGCACCTTGTTCCTTCACCTAGGCTGGCTCCCATGTCCTATGAACCATAATGGGAAGTGGAACATATGTGAATGAGAGAGTAAAAACACTGAGTAGGTAAGCATCATTTTCACCTTGGAGTGATTAGGGAAAACTTTGAAGTCATGTGAGTGAGGTCTTAAAGGATGGTTTCATTTCAACAGGTAGAGGTGGGGGAAGAGGACATTCTAGGAAGAGGGAACGAGTAAAGAAAACAGGCAGAGAGAAGGGACTGTGCTGGATAAGGAATGTGTGAAGAGGAATTGTGAAAGGCAAGAACATCGAAGTGGGAGCCAAGCTATAGAGAGTTTTACCTGCCTAGGTACCAAGTTTGGACTTCATTTGGTAGGCACTGGAGAGTCCCAGAAAGGTCTTTAATAGAGCAGCAGTACCATGTGAGAAAGAGAATCACATCTTTGCATAAGGTGTTTAAGACGGCAGCAGTGAGAAGTATGGAGAGGATTCAATGTAAGAGGAAAGACTAGCTGGGAGGCTTTTGCCATAGTCCAGGCTGGGCTCTTCTGCTTGGGTGGCAGGTAGTGTGAAGAGGTCGATGGAGTAACTGTGAGAGATAGAGGTACAGAATGGGTGACTTGGCTGTGGGGCAAGGTCAAACATGGCCCTAGAGTTTGGGGCCTGAGTGACCAGCTGAACAGGGATCACTGGCAGAAATGGAGAAGTCAGAAGGAAGGGTATTTCAATCGGATATGCCAGCACACGTTTATTATATGCAAGGCACTGTACAAGACGTTAGGGAATATTCAAAGATTAAACCAAATAAAGATATGGTCTCTTAGGAGGAACATTGGGTTTGGCGTTATCCAAACCTCCCTTCAGCTACTTTGGGCAATCTCCCTCTCTGGAACTCAGTTTCATCATCTAAAAAATCACAGGTTGGACTGGATGACTTCAGAGCGTCTTTTGCAGCTCTTAAATTCTCTGACTATGTGGTATAGGGGACAGTGGAATCAGGAAGACCTGAGTTCAAAACTAGCCTCAGACACTTAGGTATGTGACCCTGAGCAAGTCACTTAACCTCCATTTGCCTCAGTTTCTTCAATTGTATAATGGGGATAATATTAGTACCTACCTCCCAGGGTTGTTTTGAGGATGAAATGAGATTATATTTGTAAAGTGTTTAGTGCAGTGCACATAATGGCTACTTAATAAATACTTCCTTTCCTTTTCGCCATCTTCTCTTTCCTTTCTTTTTTTTTCTTTCTTCTTCCTTCCTTCCATTTTTCCTTCTTGTCTGCCTGCCTGCCATGCAAGCTGCTTTCCTTTTTTCTCTCTCCCCTTTCCTTTCCCCTTCTTTTCTTTTCTTCTTCCTTCCTTCCTTTCTTCCTTCCTTTCTGCCTGCCTACCATACAGAATCTAGATAACAACAAAATAAGGCACTTGTAGAACATCTGACAGTTCACAAAAGGTTTACTTAGGTGTAACAAGGGAAAGATATCTGGCAAGGTTACACAGCATAGATTCAGTTGGCAAAGTTTTTCTGCCTCTGAATTGCCCATGATGGTCCTTGATCAGAAACTGAAGGGAAGATCCAGGTAACTACTTAGGCCCTGATCCTTGAATTTAGGACCCCAGGGGGCGATGTCAGTGGTCTGAGCCTTTATTCCCTTGAGCCAGTTAAGTCTCAAGGATGGTTATAATTTCTTTTAAGAAAAAATTAGCCCTATGCTGGGATTCAGTAAGTTAGCTAAGAGGTCATCACTGTCTTGAATGCAGCCACTTTCAGGATTAATACTGAGAATCACTCTCTACCCTCCCTACCAAGCCCTTGCTCTGTTCCTCAGCCCACCAGCCTGTACCTCCTCCTTCCTAGGAGCTCCATGGGGAAGATGGGGAGGGAACATTAAATCTTTGCCCAGTGGCCTCTCCTGTGAGACTGTTCCTTCTTCTTGCACGGGGCTTGGTAGAGTTTCACCTCCCCCATGTCATCAGAAAGTAACCCATCTGCCGCCAATGCCACCCCCTGGTCCTCTGAACGTTCTCTGGAAAGGAATTGTCCGGTAACTCCTGGATACGGAAAAGGCAATGTAGAGAGGCCCCGTGCTTCCTAGAGGAAGCAAGAGGCTAGGCCAGACCATGGTTAGTCATTCCTGACTGAAGGACCCAGGAGTTCTTGATGTCTTGCTAGAAAAGTACAGCTCCATTTCTTATGTATTCTCAAGGAAAGGGATGGGCTGGCATGCCTCATGCTCACAAGAGGCCCTGGCCAAACAGGTGCCAGAGAGTGCCTGGGGTTTGCTTTTTGTAGGAACCCCTCCCCTGTGCCTCACTAGGATTCCCAGAGAAAGAGAAAGAGGGAGAAAGTTGTTTCTCCTTTTATTCTGATGCAGCCCCTTGTAATGAGGGTCCATTTGGCATGTTTGTCCATATCCCCAGTCCCACAAAATTGGGCTCCTAGGGGAGGATCAAGCATTGCCCTTTAGTATCTGGGTTCTGATTCCTAGTAGAGGCCATATAACAGAGTTTCCAGTAGCTCCCAGTTGCCATTTACAAGTCCCAGATAGTTCCACAATTCTTAGATAATATCAGCAAGGGAGTAATCCCATAATTACATAAAAATTATGCAAATTCAGCCACTGACAGTTTACGCCTTTATCTTATTCTGGGCATGATTCTTAAAGACAAAGAACACATTTCACAGCGAGTTCTCGTTCTACCTCTAACCCTCATGTGGCAGTCACCACCGTATAGATCCTCACGGTAATAGGTACCCTAGCCAGAAACTCCTCAGTCATAAGCACTTCCATAAGCACCAGACAGGCCACTCAGGGCTCACCCTTCTCTGCACTCCTCATCTTTTATCTCAGCAAAGCCTTTCTGGTCAGGTACTGCTGACTGTCAGACACTTACTAGCTGTGTGACCCTGGGCAAGTCACTTTACCCTCTTCGTCTCAGTTTTCCTCATCTATAAAATAATCTGGAGAAGGAAACGGCAGACCACTCCAACATCTCAGCCAAGGGGTCACAAAGAGTTGGATATGACTGAAAAATAACTAATAACAGGTGCTGCCTGTCACCAAATGTAATAGTCCAGACTTGGCTCAAGGTGGCCTGGTTATACAGAATCTAGATTAGAACAAACTTGGACAGGCAGTGAGGAGGGTGTCCCCGGTCTGGGGCAGCTGGGGTTCTGGGAGTTGGTGCTGAGCCCGTGGGGCAGAGGAGGGCTCAGAGGCTGCTGTATCCTGGGGGCTAGAGGTGAGGCCCTTGTGCCCCAGGGGGACAGTCTGAGGCCAGGGACAGCTGAGGGGGCGCCGTCCCAGCCAGCACAGAAGCCCCCAGGCCCCCAGGGGGCAGTGTGGTGACAGAGCAGCCCTACTGGGCCTATGACCCTCACACCAACCCCTTTTGGGGCCCAGGCCAGTTGTCCCTACCCCTGGGGAGCCTGGGTGCCCCTGGACACCTGCCAGGGACGAGATGGATGGGCCTGGGTCCCTGCAGCCTGCTCTCCAGGTAAGGCTTTGGCCTGGCAGCTGGGCCTGGGCCTGGGCCTGGGCCTGGGGCTAGGCCTGTGTCTGGGACTAGGGCTGGGGCTGGGCCTGGGGATGGGGCTGGGGCTGGGCCTGGGCTAGGCCTGGGGTTGGGGCTAGGCCTGGGGCTGGGGCTGGGCCTGGGCCTGGGCCTGGGGCTAGGGCTAGGGCTGGGCTAGGCCTGGGGCTGGGCCTGGTTCTGGGCCTGGGCTGCATTGAGCTGTGTTGGGGGAGCAGGCCGAAGCAGGCTAGGGAGGGACCAGGGAGTGGTGCAGCACACACTGTATCCTTTATCATGAAAAGCAGGAAGGGCACAGGCACTGTGGGGAAGTACAGGCTCCTGCCCAGAACTTATAAACACCCTCCCATTTTGTCCTCCCAGCCATCCTGGGTCATCCCCATTTGACAGAAGAGGAAGCTGAGGCAGGCTGAGGCTCCTGTCCCCACTAGCCCTCCTCCCTCTGTGGCTTCCACTTTTTCCATTGGGCAGCCAAGGAGCCAGGGGGAAGAGGGCCTTGGGTTTGGAAGACCTGCTTCTTTCTCTGTGGGCTTTGTGTCAGCCCTCTTAAGAGGACAGAAGTCTTCTCCATGGCTTAGTGCTCTGCTTGTGACCTTCCCTACCAGGAACACCAGCCAGACACACTCAAAACAGCCCTCTGGGCGAGGCTGAGATGGGGAAACTGAGGCTCAGTGAGGTCCAGAAGTGGGATCTGAAACCACATCCTACCTGTGTCCCACAGGTGCTCCACTTCTCAGTGGAGACAGAGCTCCTGGTTTATGGAATCTTCAGTTCAACAGCAGTGACTTCAGCATTTGAATATTTGTGAATTATTAGGTTTGATTTGACTGTGTTAGAAAAAATTATCTAAGGTGAATGAAGAGCATACTGTTTCAAGATACCTTTTAAGGTATTTGGGGGCCCTGGAGAAATGGTCAGCACTGTTATTTATTTAAGTAAGACTCTACACCTAGTGAAATAGGTCCTCCTCTAAGAAGATTCAACATGCAAACAATCTATAATATATGAAACAAGCTCAGTAAATTGGTTATTACTTTTATAATTAAAAGTGTGGGGCTTTTCCCCCCCAAAAAGAATCAATAGCTCTTTCCTGGTGTAGCCCCTCCTCCCAGGGCTTACTTGGTACATAGTAAGTCCTGTAGAAATATCAACTATTATTTTTATTGTTACTATATTTAAAATATCACTGCGATTTAAATTTATATATAACTATCAAATGTCACATATAGGCGTGCGTGTGTGTGCGTGTGTGTGTGGGTGCTCCTGCACCTCTTTCCCCTTCCCCACCATAATGTGGTTTGGTTTTTAGGGCAGGACTAATGATCGTACATTTATGTGAAGCTTTATTTTACAAAGTGCTATAGATTCATTTTCTGATTTGATTCTCCAGCAATACTGTAAATAATTTAGTGGGGTCCATTTATATAAATGTAAATATTCTGGAACCTAAAAGCCTATCTTAATGGTATATAATTGTATAGCAGATTTCATTTGGGTAATTATCCATCCCTTTTTTACAGATGAAGAAACAGGTACTAAGAGCCTAGGTGACCTGTCCAAGGTCACAAAGTATGTGGCAGAACAGGGACTTTATCTACTAACACCACGATGCCTCTTATGCTTGCCAATCTTATACCATAATGTTGTTGTTAAGTTATTTTTCAGTTGTGTCCAATTCCTTGTGACCCCATTTGGGGGTTTCTTGGCAAAGATGCTGGAGTGATTTACCATTTCCTTCTCCAAATCATGTGATAGATAAGGAAACTGAGGCAAACAGGGTTAAGTGACTTGCCCAGGATCACACAGTTAGTAACTGTCTGGGACCAGATTGGAGCTCAGGAAAATGAATCTTCCTGACTCCAAGCCCCAGTGCTCTAACTGCTGCACCTAGCTACTCCTATACCATAATGTAGTTACACTTTATTTTAGAAGATCTGATATGACCCATGGCATATCCAAAGATGTATAGTATAATTATAAGCAGTGATATAATGCTATTTATGTTTTGTAATTTAAATTTTAAAACTAAATATTCTTTAGCACTTTGTTTGGATTACATATTTTGATGTGTGATATTTCTTCTCCTACAGACTTATGTTGAATTCTTTTTGGTCATTGATAAAGGGAACACAAAAAATTAAGCAATAAGAGACAAAAAAATACATTGCTGTAAATAATCCCATTAGTTACTGTGAAGGATACTTTAAAACAACCTCATTATCTAAAAGCCACCACTTTAATTTGCCCTTTCTCTTTGAAAACCTTATCAAGAGAAAGGCCTTCCATGTTTTTACTTGGTAAGTTCTTTTTGGTGGTCCATAAATATGATTATCATATTTCAAGAATAGGGCACTGTACCTTTGTATGTTTGACCCATTTGTTTTTAAGGCAATTTCCCAGTCAGTTGGTTTGGATTGAATGTTGCAAAGAAAACCAAATGGCTATTTTTATCATAGTTTATGATGTCTGATATTTATTTTTACTTCACATACTGAAGGGATTTGGGGGGATGTCACTACAGGAATGTGACAGCTTTAAAAACGATAAGAGAAATTGGAGTAGTAATCATTATCACTTTCTTTTCTTGTAACTTTATTTAATGTTCTTGATATTATTAGGATTTGAGTAGTCTTATTTTTGGGTAAATTTTCCCTCTTGGTACTCAGCTAACATTTTATTTCATATGTTGATAAAAGATTTGTAAAAAGGTATTATCCATCTGCTTTGGGAATCAGAAGCACTCAAAATAAGTAACTAATAAGTTGTTGGCTCATTATGATTTAGAATTTTCTGCAAGTTCAGCTTCTTTTGAGCTGTTGCTAAGAGAACTATCATTGACACCAGGGGCATGAGGACATATCAGCATGCTGCCAGTTGTTTTATAAGTAGTTGGCTCTGCCGCCTTGCAGATGGTTAGAAAACTTGGTAGTGGATAAATGTGGGCTGATTATCTTATTAAATTTAGGTAACCCTTTGTCATTCATTAAATTTTGCAGACCAGTTGGCCAGTGAGCACAGCTGTTTGAGTGCTGTTTAATTTTTGTTTGTAGTATACAAAGAACATTTTAAAGTGTGGTCACCCTGATTTCAATTTTTCAGCATAGCTACATTGAAAAAATTATTTTTATTTAATCCTGTCTTTTAATATAATGGAAAAAAATAAAGAGGAAATTTTCTACTGCTTACTTAAGTAGCCAAGTGATTTAAGTAATGGCTTTTATAAATGTTTACCTAAATGCTTAGCTGTTGTAAGTATTGGGGGTATTTTTCCTAATATGTTTAAATGGGAAAATAAATTTTCATATTACATAGAAGCTGTAAATCAGAAATGGTCAAATTCCAGAGTAAAGTTGGCATTTGATATCGTAGATGTTTTGTTTTCTTCATTAGTCCATTTATATAAATATTTTGGAACCTAAAAGCCTATCTTAATGGTATGTAATTGTATAGCAGATTTCATTTGGGTAATTTTTATTTATGGACTTATTTTTAATCTGTCAGATGTTTTATATAATCTTACCCTAGGTTTTTATGTTGCCTTCATTTCCCCAGAAAACATTACTTGATTCTTCTTCCTATATCAGTATATTAATGATAACCTCCTGAATTGAGTTTAGTAAATGATTCTAGAGGTTTGCCTCATTATTTTGTTAATTGAATCTTACCTTTATTAATTTTTTGTGTATTGCTCAAGATACCACTTAGGAAGTGCTCAGTGAAGTCACCTTCTCTTTGCCAGTTGATCCCAGTTGAACTATCAGTTACTAGGTACAACCTTATATTTGACATCAGACCCAATATATAGGCAGCTTTGAGTTATGTACAGATCTAAACAAAGAAGAGCCTTTTTACTGAATCAATAATTGATTAAATTTGTCATTCTTTTAAATAATTAATTTATGAAAAGCAGAGGCCTTATGAGGCTAAACTTTTTAAAAATTTTATTTTTCTCAGTAACAAGTAAAAATTTTGTAAGCATTCATTTTTTAAAATTTTGAGTTCCAAATTCTCTCTTCCTCCTTCCCCCCCAGAAGGCATTTTAAGCAGTTTAATACAGATTATACATATGGAGTCATGCAAAACATATTTCTGTATTAGCCATGCTACAAAAGAAAACACAGACAAAAAAAAGAAAAAGAAAGTTAAAAAAAAGTATGCTTTGATCTGCATTCGGACTCTATCAGTTCTTTCACTGGAGGTGGATAGCATGTTTCATCACAAGTCCTTCATAATTGTCTTGGATCATTATATTGCTGAGAATAGTCAAGTATTCACAATTGATCGTTCTACAGTGTTGCTGTTACTTGGTACAATGTTCTCTTGGTTCTGCTTCCTTTATTTTGCATTAGTTCACATAAGTCTTTCCAGGTTTTTCTGAAACCATCCTGCTCCTTGTTTCTTATAGCACAAGAATATTTCATCATAATCGTATGCCAGAACTTGTTCAGCCATTCCCTAATTGATGAGCATTCCCTCAATTTCGAATTTTTTGCTGCCACGAAGAGAGTTGCTATAAATACTTTTGTACATGTGGGTCCAGATAGGGTTGGGAGCAAAGTAGAATAGGATGCAAAATGGAGGAATTGAGATTCAGTGACTATATAGTACTGCAAGTAATAGCAATAGTGATAGCTGGTCTTTTTATAGCACTTTAGGGTTTGCAGAGTGCTTTTATCTAAATTATAAATTTTGTCTTCATAACCATCTAATACTGGACCTAACTACTGTAGATTTACAGTTTGCAATTACTGGGGGAGCTTGAGGGAATAAAATTTGTTACTTGACTAGGGATGAAGATTGCAAGACTTCCGGATTTTCTTTCACCTGTTTTTGGTAAGGATTTTCAGTTTTGAAAGTAAATTACTTTGGATTTACTTGAATGAATGAAAAATCACTTATTAAGTTCTTACCTATGCAAGGTACTCTGTTAAACCCTGGAGTTATTAAAATATAAAGCAAGATAGCCTAGGGTGTTTACTTTAGAGGTGGCCTAGAAGGATTATTTGTGTCTAGGAATAGTCATTGAAGTCACAGGTCAACTGATGGACCTGTTCTTTCCAGGAAAGGTAGTATTGATTAGGTTCCTATGCTGGCAGAGCCTCTCTGTGTGTAAAGGGGGTGAGGTGGGTGGGAGAGTTTCAGGCATCACAGAAAGATGGATAGAGTGAGACTTACTGGCTCTGTTGGTCTTTAAATATGGTGAACTATCAGCAAACCAGGTTCACAGATTCCCAGAGTGGAGCTGGTGAACCACAGTGAAGGCTAAGAGTGGAGCACAGTACTTAGAACATGGCCAGAGTGCCTCTCTGTACAAATTGTTTCCTCTCTCCCCAGTTGGATATAAACTCCTTGAGAGCAGATCATTATTTTGTTGTCATTGTTTTAAAATTTGTATCCCTATCACAGTGCAGGGGCATGTAGTAGGTGCTTAAGAAATCCTTATTTAATTGAATCAAGTCAAAACAGATCAATGCTGAATACCCAGGATTCAATAAATATTTGTTTGAATTTTGAATTTCCTCCATATACTTAGTAATGTATTGAATGCCTAGAGTCATATAAAATAAATATATAAACTGTTGCTACCTTTAAGGAATTTATATTTAATTGGAGAGATAAAATCAGCATTTAAATAAAATGCAACATTTATTTAAGTGATAAAATTAGTAAAGTGTTAAGTGACTGAATTTAAGAGAAAAAATATTATGGGCTTGCATGTTTAGAAGACTTCGTGGAGGAGGTGGGAATGGTTGTATTCCTAAGCCAGACCAACCATTGCCAATCTTAAAAAGGAAACCATGCAAGGATGGAGATATGTTAAGTGGTTTGTGAAGAAAATTTTATTTTAGGGTCATTAAAAGTAAGTCAAAATAACTTGAATTATCATTTACTATATGTATTAGCATTCAGGTGATATTTATAAACTTATTAACAGGTTGTGTTTAATTTAATATAATTCCTTCCCTAATCTTCTAGGTTAATACCTTGATTACTTAATTGTCTAAGAATGAGACTTCTTCATAACCAAGTGCCAATGTTTTTTTTTGTTTGTTTCTTTTTGGAGGACAATTGGGGTTAAGTAACTTGCCCAAGGTTACACCGCTAGGTTTTTTTGTTTGTGTGTGTTAAGTGTCTGAGGCCGGATCGGAACTCAGGTCCTTCTGACTCCAGGGCCGACGCTCTACTCACTGCGCCACCTAGCGGCCCCCAAGTGCCGGTGTTTTAAAAAACTTAATAGTTCATGCAAAGCAGAGCTGTGTTTGCAGACCTGCATAACAGAAACATTTTCCTGCACAGCTTCTGTTTGTCTCTGTCCATTTGAAGGGAAACAGAGCCAACCCTGTGTAAAACTGTGTTATCTACTAAGTTTTTCTTTTGCATTCCTAGCCTCCCTTTCTTAAGCCCTCTTTTTACAACAAAGTGGCAACCTTCACCCCTCTACCCATTCTTGCACTAATATAATCCTGTTCTCTTCACACTTCTCTGCTCTCTCCCAATCAGATTTTAGAAGGCCCTGATATTATTGATACTTTTGCTTAATTGTCTGTGTAACCATAACTAGTTTTTACATTATAAACCTTTTGTATCTAATTATCAAATGAAACACTTTGTCCCCTGTTGCAGGTATTTAAGTCATCCGAGCAAGCATTGGGGAGATATATTTTGATCTGGCATTCTCCTGAAATTGTACTGGACCTATAGGCTGGCTCTGAGGGTAAACTTGATATAATCCTTTTAGATTTGATTTGGGTTATCATTTGTACATCAGAATGACCTGGGATCTTCTCAACTCCTTGCCTTCTTCCCTGCCCACACTGCCCACTCCATAAACCAAGGGTTGGCCTGGTTACTCTTGGGAGGTCCTGCAGGTAGTGTCCTTTCATTAACTTTTTGTTGCTGTTGTTCGAGGACCTGGAGCTTAGCTTCCTCTACAACATCTGTCACGTCTCCTCATCCTGTATCTTTTCTATTCCCTTTTTCTTCTTTCAGCAGATTTACCCAGTACACATTAACCTTAACCTACTTTCATTCCATTATTCCCTCCTTCCTGAAATTCTCAGCTATATATCTTTTATGCTTTCTGGTGATCTAACTTCAGTTATTAGTCAAATTTGCTATTATAGAACTCTGTTTTTATAAAAGTGAGCTTGAAGACCAAAAATGACAGTCTCACGTTAGCTAGTGGTGTCTTTGTCCAAATAGCCATATCACTGGCTTTTCCTCTCACTTGGTCCTTTATTGTCCCTTAGAAGCCTTTCACTTGGTCAGAGACTTTGTGTCTGTTGATCATCATCTTTGTTTCATTATCCACCCAGTGTTTTTTCAAATAACTCCAACAGAACCCTTGAGCTTCTTTGTATTTCCTCTTTATATATAGGGTCTAGCAAATACTTTAGATATTGTTCTTTCATTGCAGGCTGGGTGACCGGGAATTTCTGGTTTCTGTATTTAGTTTTAGCTCAGCATTCTGATGTGTAGATCACTGTACGCTGCCCTGTAGAATAAGTCCTTTCTCCCCTGATCTTTATGAATGCCTTTTTATCATTGTGATATACATGTGACTGAAATAATGTGGGTGGCCTTATGTCTTCTGGTCTGTTTCAGGGGCTACAGAGAAAGCTGGTAACTAGAATACACATGTTTTACCACCCCCTTTCCCCAAGACATCTCAGAATACTTTACTTTTGGACAATATTAATTTCATTTCTACTTTTTTAAAAAAAATTAAGGCTTAACCTATCAGTTTATGTGCTGCCTGCAAGTTGCTTTAGCTTTCTTTTATCATTATTTGATAATTTCATATTATAACTATCCCTTATCTAACATTCTAGAATTCATTCCTGTACATTTTGTGTTGTTCCTACCTCTGTTAAGGAAATTTCAGACAAAGGAATGTGTTATAAGTAGAAATCTTAGGATCATAGGATTTGTCACTGGACCTCACATGTCTTTCATTTTTACATGTGAGGAAAATGTTTAGTAGTAGTGTGCTGGTACGTGTTTAACAACAGGCTCACTTTAAGAAACTATAATCTACATTATTAACATTTTTCTCTATCACTTTTCTTAAGTCTGGACAATCAACAAAACCATAAATTAAGCCTTCATTCCTAATGTTTGCTGGTTTCTAAGGTGTAAATGCAAACACCTCCAGGAGGAAAACTGACTTCCTCTGGTTCAGATAGGTAAGAAGTAGCAGAACTGGGCCTTTCCAAGTTCATATGACCCCCATATCCAATGTTCCTTCTGTTCTACTGTCTTTAATGCCAAGACCATCTTCATTACTGGGTATGGCTTTATAGTAAGATATGAAACTGTGTTTGGCATGTATGAAAAATAGCCTTTTTTGTGAAATGACATATGTAATCTGAGAATCAAATAACCTGTCCTTTGTTGTCCTTGGGTAAATTCAACATGGTCCACATAATTTTCTAACTGATTTATTAAATATTCCATGGTAACTTTTTGGTTGTTAGGTAGGTTAATATAGATAGAACCAGCATTATTTAATTATTAGTAAAAGTCAGTATTTTGCTCTATTGGTAATTTTCTGGTGCCCACAAGCAAGACTTCAGTTCTCTTTCCTACATTTTTTTATTGATATCTTTTGTCTTTATACCAACCTTCCTGTCTCTCCCCAACACCCACCCAGAGAGGCATTCCTTATAATAAAGAAGAAAGCTGGAAACAGCAGTTCATCAAAACCACTAACACATCAATCAAAACCAGCAGCATAAGCTGTGTTTGATCTCCATAGTCTTACACTTCTGCAAAGAAGAAAGTGAGGGCCATTTTCCTATCTCTTCTTTGGCATCAGTTTTTGTAGCTTTAGTTATTATATTCATTTCTCTTTAATGGAGTTAATTTAAATATAAGATGAATTTTCAAACATTTAAGGCCAAACTGATTCTATCTGAAACTGTAGTGTTTTTGTAAATTTTCTTTTATTATTTTTTTCCCCTGAGCTTAAAGAAATTTACTGACTTAGTCACATCGGAATCAGTAATGTGATTAATGTATATGCTGTATCTTTCTCTATTTGGAGTTTTATTAATTAAAAACATGAATAAGAGCAGAAGTTTTAATGTGAGTACAGCACTGTATATATCATCATTTATGTACTCTACTATATACATATCCATTTACATGCTAACACAGCTGGAGGCTAAAAGACTAAATCATTCGATAATGGTTTTCCATTGGGTTCCCAAGGGTACAGTAAAAAGACTACAAACACTTAACAACTGTATTGAAAAGTAAAACAAATACCAAAAGGGTTAAAGAAAAAAAGACTTCGCATTGCTGCAACTACGTATATATGTTAAACTTAGTACTAAAAATAAAAATTGGGGGAAATAGTGGTAGTTGAGACATTCTTTTAATATTTTCACCATATGATCAGACAGATCTATTATTATAAATGTTCTGCCATTTGATTAGTATCTAATTATGTTCGAATTATTTGCATTTAAGTATGGTGCTTTGAAAATATAAAACCTCTTGGCCATTGAGATTTTTTCAAATCTTTCAACACTAGAAGTAAACTATTGATCACTGTATCCATTATATATTTTAGTGATTTTATAAAATAAAATGTCTACTTCAGATCAAGGCATCTTTTACTAGTTTCACTGTAGGTCTTTAAAGAGAGTTGTAAGCATTTGTTTAAATTTAAATATGTTTAAATTTTGCATTGAAGCTGTTTAGCAGCAAAGCTTCTAAAATATATCTAAGCAGCTATGTTTTAAATACAGACTTATGGTACTATAATATAAAATAATGTTTTCTTTTTATCTTTGTTCATGCTTTTGCAAAATAGTTGCTTCTCTTTCACTTCAGATCATAAGAAATGCTTTTGTTTATCCATTTTAAGTATTCTAGATGAAAAGTGGTAGTAAAAAATGCTCATCTCTGAATGAAGATGATATGAAATTAAATACAAAAATCCTTACTCAGCTATAGTGGTAGGAGGTGGAATGGGAAAAATGGTTATTTTATTAAGAGAACAAAAGAAGAAGAAAAAAAAGAAAACAAATCAGGATTCTCCCATTTGTTAACTTTAGTCAGTTTTGGAAATGGTCCTCTTTTCTTGTCTATACATATATAGTCGACAGAAATCTGCCTTTTCTGCTACCTAGCCCACCTGTCTCCATCCCATTAAGAACAAAATGAAAACAAAACACTTGTTACAAACATGTCTAGTCAAGCAAAACAAATCTTCTCATTGATCATGTCAAGAAAGGCATGTCTCATTCTACACTATGAATCTTTCCTCTCTCTATCAGGAGATGTACATAACATGTTCCATATTAGTCCTCTGTAATTGTGATTGATATAATCATCGTGTGTAATCACTGATGAGAGCTCCTAATTCTTTCAGTTGTTTGACTTTACTATATTGTTGTCATTGTATAAATTGTTCTCTTGTTCCTCTCACTTCACCCTGCATCAATTCATACAGGTCTTCCCAGGTGTCTCCAAAACCATCTCCCTCATTATATTTTATAGCACAATAGAATTCCATCATATATGTGCACAGCTTGGTCAGCCACTCCCCAATTTATAGGCACCATATCAAAAAGAGATATAAATATTTTCATAGTTTGTTTTGCTTAAGACTAATCCTTTCCTTAATCTGTATGTCCACTAATTCCCTTCTCCCATTTTACTCCAGTCTTCCTGTTGAGATATATTTTTTGTTCTCAATTGTGTGTGTGTGTGTGTGTGTGTGTGTGTGTGTGTTCTCTCTCCTCCTTTGACCGATTCAGATGATAGTGATGTTGCAGGGGTTAGCTCTCCTCTCCACTCTCTCCTCTTCCTTTTACAGATTCTACTTGAGCACTGTGATTATATATATGGGATAATTTTCCCTAACCTTGCTTACCCTTTCCCCCTTAATGTATTCCTCTTTCCCTTTCTTTCAATTCATCCTTTAAGATTATTAAATCATAGCAGAATTACTCCCAGGCCTTCTGACTGATTAGACGCTCTTTATGACCCCTGGTGCTGCTATCATTCAGAGGTGACATATGTATCATCTCCTCATATTAGGATGTATCATTATTTGTTCCTGTTTACCTTTTTATATATCTCATAGCTCCTGTGTTTGAAATTCAGAGTTTCTACTCAGCTTAATTCTTTTCATCAGGAATGCTTGGAAGCCCCCTAGTCATTAAATGTCCATTCTGCCCCCTGTAGGATTATGTATAGTTTTGCTCACTAAGTTATTCTTGGTACTGGAAGTAACCCTCCCTCCCCCAGGTTTTTTTGGGTGAATATTTTATAGACTAGTGTAAATGCCCAGATCTTGCAGGCCCTCCAGGACCTCTGATGTTCGTTTTAGTATTGCTTTGAATGAAAAAGAGAATTTTATCAGTAAAAATTAACCTTTTTACAAAAATCTTGTTCATGACAAGTTATTTTTTTTCTCCACATAGCAGTTTATTTGTTGGGTTTTTTTTCCTGGCCAGCTTCTTCCTCCTTTTCTTCTAACCTTAGGAAATGTATCCTGTACTAGAGAGGGATAAGTAACTATCCCCTCCAATAGCCAAGAACTTCTAAAGGTCTTTGCTTATTATCTGAGAATTTATTAGGTTATTTAGCGGCAATAATTTGTCGATTCTTAGTTTTTGTTTTTTTAAATTTTGGTGTGACTATTTCATTGTGGACTTTAATGGTTTTTGAAATATTTGCTTTCTCTGTGCCAATAGTTGCTGCAATATCTCTTACAGTTTTTGAAGGGTGCTCCTTCAAAAGTAAAAAAAAAAAAAGTAAAAGCTACAACTTTTACTAGTTTCCTTGAAGTAATACCTATTCATAAAACCACAGAATTTTAAAAAGAGAGTATGACTTTATGTGCAGTCACTTTTTATTTTGTTTGTATATTTATGTGTTTTTATTGGCAAATATAGAATAAAATAAAGTACTTTAAATCTTAACTAAAATAAGTTGGGTCACAGCCCAAACTATTTAATTGTGACTGTATATTGAACCAGTGTCATAATGAGTAGTTTTCTCAAGTGTTAAGTTCCTAGGAGGTTTTTGTGCAATAGTTAAAAAAAAATTCATTGACCTTGAATTTAGTGTTGTTTGGGCTGCCTGATTTTATCATTCAGGTATAAATTACTAGACTGCATTCTGTTGGAATTTTATTTTGTCTTGATTTTTTTCATACTTTATTAACTAGCAGTGTTTCACTTTTAGTTTGGAATGTCAGAAAAGATGCTGTTACATTTTCTAAAATATTTTTTCTTAATCATCTTCTACATGAATGAGAAAATGCCCACAATCATAATAACTTGTTCGTTGATCTTCCAACTATTAATATAAAACAAGCCATAAAATATAAATATATATAGATAATTCCTATAAGAGAGTTGCCTATCTATCCCCGCAGTAAATACCAAGGGGATAAAGGATTCTTGTTGCTCAGACTGATTACAGTTCAGTGGCCAACCCATAGGGCTTTTTACCAGCTAGTATATGTAGGATATATACTAGGATCAATCGCTGATCTGGGTCCAGAATATAACAAGAGAAAGGAAATAGGCTAATTTATTGCCTTTGGGAAGTTTTTCAATACTTTTAATGACTTCAAACTTCTCCCTGAAACCAAGAAAAGTATTTTTAACACCAGTATTCTTCCAGTGATAGCATATGAGTGCAGGCTCAAGAAGGCCATGATATATAAAGAAATGAAGTGATAGATTACTAAAGCACAAAGGAGAGGCACCTAGTGGGCATGAGTAGGCTGTAGTATATATTATCAACCAAAATTGGTGTACTCTGGCATAAAGGGTGTCAGTGGAAATATTGTATAACTGGGAAGGGAGGTGAGCCAGTCACATTAGCAATTGTGATGAATAATTGATGGTTAGCCTGTTTACTCTATTACCTTCATCATAGTATGAAAGAGCTTATTACACTGTGCTAGAGGGAAATAGTAGGGACACATATAAGGATAATATATGTTGAATGTAATGAGGACAAAGGAGAGACCCAGACAAAATACTCTAAGAAAATTTAAGGGAGATGATAATTTCAACTGGGGTGATCTCCAAGGAGAAGGAAACATTTCAGCTAAAAATTGAAAGAAGAATTTTGAAAAGTAGAGATGAGAATGCATTCCTTGAATGGAGGAGTGGCCTAAATCAATGTACAAAGGCTTAAGACAACATGTTGAATTTGGGGAATGGTTCGGTACTGTGTCTCTGCACTGTAGAGTGAACAATTGGAAGTAGTATGAAATAAGGCTGGAAATATAGGTTGGGAGGAGATTGTAGAGGACTCCTAATGCCAGGCTAAGGACTTTGTATTTTATTTCGATAGGCAGTCCCTTAAGATTTGTTGAACAAGGGAATGATATGGTAAGAACTGTGTATTAGGAAGATATTTTGGCATCTATGGATGACCACTGTGGTTCAGACTCTCATCCTTTCTCTCCTCGACTATTGTAATGATCTCACACACCTCTGAGTGCTTGAATGAGTATATCTAATTCAGAAGAAACAGATAAGTAAAAGGGGATCAGGAATAGCATTATATATTAAGGTCTGCTGGTAATGAACTCCAGGAATCAAAGAGAGGAAGCATAGTGGAGAGTATTTGGGTGAAATTCAGTGAAAGGAGAGATGAGTAATTTTTTTTCCATTGGAGTATACTATAGACCACCTATGACTGATCAAATTATGGTATATTAACTTAATGGAATATTATTGTTCCATCATAAATGACCAAAGAGATGGAGATTCAGAGAAACCCGGAAAGACATGTATGAATTTAAGCAGAGTGGAATGAATGGAATCAGGAGTACAATGTATTCAATGACTAAAACGTTGTAAAGAAAAGAAATTTTGAAAAACCTAAGAGCTTTGAGCAATGAAATGACCAACCATGCATGACTCAACCATGCTTTCTACCTCCTGTCAGAGAGTCAGTGGACTGGAGGTTCAGAAGGAGATATGCATTTTTTGGCATGGCCAGTATGTGAATTTATTTTGCTTGACTGTGTCTATTTGTCATAAGAAAGGGTTCTGGGGGGGGCAAGACAAAAATTGGGGAGGAAGGATGGGAGGAAATGATACCAAACAAAAGAGGAAAAGACTAGGAATGACACATTAATTGATTGATTGCTTTTTGGAGGGGGAAAGGCAGGGCAGTTGGGGTTAAGTGACTTGCCCAAAGTCACATGGCTAGTAAATGTGTCAGGTGTCTGAGGCCGCATCTGAACTCGGGTCCTCCTGACTCCAGGGCCAGTGCTCTATTCACTGCACCACCTCGCCACCCCTGGAATGACATTTTAAAAAATGACAAAAAAAATGAAATGACATAAAATGACAAAAGAATACCCAGAAGAGAACAGAAGGAGGTTCAGAGGGCAGCACAGACAAGAAGGATAGCTTTAAAACTCACATGTTGAATTTATTACATGCTTTTAAAAAGGAAACAGACTAGACAGTGGAGATTTGGAATTACATATGCAGTCCTCTTCTGTTTTTTGTGTATGAAAATGTTCATTTTTGTCTTTGTCACATTGAAGATAGCGAGGAAATTAGTAAGTCAAGTTGAAGTTGCCTCAGTTGGCTATGCTTGATTTTCTCATTTTTATCTTCTAACTTGATACTGATTTTTTATCTTTGCCCTAAGTTAATGGTCTTACAAAAGTGACCCCTGTATTCAGTGACCAAGTCATTTCCTTTATGTTAAGGTGCAAGGATTTCATCCTTGGTAATGTTACTTCGTGTTCTATCAGGCAAGAAGGTATTCAGTTATGCTTAGTGTAATTGAGTATCATAGAATTTCAGACTCAAGCCTTCCAGTCCAATCCATATCTGACAAAGATTTCCTACTACAGCAGAAACAAACTACTGAGAGAGAGAACTCACTACATATGGAGGCAGTTTTTTCTGACTTCAAGCCTAAATCTCTCCCTCTCCTCCTCCCTAGTTCTGCTTCTTGGCCAAGCATAATAAATCTATTCTCTCTTCCAAATGACAACCTTTTGTGCACTTAAAGAGAGATATCCCTCCTCAGTCTTCTCTTTTCCAGGCTAAACATCCCATTTTCTTCAACTGATCTTCATATGGTATGAATTCAGGATCCTGCTTACCTCCTGTGGCCACCTTCCAGCTCATGAATGACCTTCCTAAATACCACGCCCAGAACTGAGCTCAACACCTCCTAGAAACTATGCTGTAGGTACCACAAATCACATTAGCTTTCTTGGATGCAATTTCACAATTTGACACATTTTGAATTTGTAGTACATCAGACTCTTCAGATTTTTTTCAGTTAAACTTCTGCCTAACTATGTCTTTCCAATTCTGTATTTGTCAAATAGGTTTTTGAGCCCTAGTGTAAGACTTTCCATTTATGTCTTAAGAAATTTTGTCTTTCTTGATTTGCCTCAATGTTCTTGCTATTCAAGACGTTTTTAGAGTCTGACTGCCACTCAGAATGTTAGGCATTTCTCCCGTCTGTTTTTGATCTAGAACCTTGCTAAGGACACCGACTATGTGTTTATCTCCTTCACTGACAGAAATGTTAAACAGCTCAGGCCCTATCATAGACCCATATCAGAGCAGACTAAGAGATCCCAGAGCCATTGAGTCTAGCCCCACATTGTACAGATTAGGAACCTGGGGCATAGGGAGGAAAGATGAGTGCCTAAGGTGACAAAAGTCATCAGAGACAGCATTTGAACTTATTTCCTGTAATTCCAACCAGAGACAGTATTCTTTCTGCTGTTCTATGCTGCCTACAGGGTGTTCCACTGGCAGTCTCCTTCAGAGCTCATATTAAGAGAAAGGGAGAAAATTTGGAACTCAGAACTTTAAAAAATGAATGTTAAAAATTGTTTTTAGGGGGCAGCTAGGTGGTGCAATGAATAGAGCACTGACCTTTGAGTCAGGAGGACCTGAGTTCAAATCCAGCCTCAGACACTTAACACACTTACTAGCCATGTGACTTTGGGCAAGTCACTTAACCCCAATTGACCTCCAAAAAGAAAAAAAAATTGTTTTGAAATGTAATTGGGGAAAAAAATAAAATAGTAAATGAATAAAAAAAAGCTAACATCAAATCGTTGATGACGTTCTTTTGAGTCTTGCTCTTCAACCAGCTCTACTTCCATTTAATTAAACAGTCATTTAGCCTAGGAGTCAGAAACTACGGGCCCTTGAGCTAACAGTGGCTTTTACATTTTTTTATTTTGCTTTTTGGAGGGCAATTGGGGTTAAGTAACTTGCCCAAGGTCACACAGCTAGGTTTTTGTTTGTGTGTGTTAAGTGTCTGAGGCCGGATCTGAACTCAGGTCCTTCTGACTCCAGGGCCAACACTCTATTCACTGTGCCACCTAGCCATCCCAAGCTTTTACATTTTTAAATAAAGTTTTATTTAACTTAAAAATGTAATAACTATTCTTTACTTGGAGATGTACAGATTTGCCTGACCCCTGATTTAGCAATATCCTTTCTTCATTTCTATGAGAATGAGATATTTTAACACACTTTTTGCTGGAAGCTAGTAAACTATTAATACTTCATAGCCCTCATCTACCAGTGTTAGTAGCCCTGTCACAAAAGGAAGGAAAGGCTAATCTAGAATGACCTGTTCTTAAACCTAAAAATATTGTGTGTCATCAGCACTGCTCCCAATTTCTCCCTCCCTCAGTACTTTCCCAAACTATTATCCCATTATCCCAACAGTCTCCTGCCTTCTCAATCTCAACCTCTCATTGAGCTCTTTCAGCTCTGTACTGTCTTCAGCTTTATAACCCCTTCCCCGAAACCGAATCCTTATTAATGCCCAGACACATTCCAACCCTGGTTTATTCCCATATTTGTCTCTTTCATTCAGGAATAAGGGATAGTTGAGTCAACTGCAGAATTTGTTATCCATCAGCTGAGTCCTCATACTATCATGGCAATTCTCCCTTCCTCTCTAGTTGATTTTCTATTCCACTCACCATTTTTGCTTTTTGAGATCACTTTTTAATCAGCCACTTTTTCGTGTATCTTTCCATGTACATTATTGTAGCTAGATGGCCCAGTGGCTGGAGCAAAATACTTGGAATTAGGAAGACCTAAGTTGGAATTTTGCTTCAGGCCTTCTCTGGCTGTGTGACCCTGACCAAGACTTGACCTCTCATGTCTCAGCTTCCTCGTCTATAAAAGGGGGATGATAATAGCATCTACCTTACAGGGTTAATTAGAGGATCAAATGAGTATGTAAAATGCTTTATAAACATTATAAATGCTAGCTATTAAGTTTGTATAATGTTCTTCTGGTTCTCTTTTCTTCACTCTTGAATTAGTTCATGCAGATTTTGTTGGCTTTGTCTATATTTCTTTCTGGTTTCATTTTTAGTGGGAAAGTTAACATTCCTCTAGCGACTTCTCCCGTAGCATTTCTGCTTCTTGGTGGCTGGACATAGCTATCTCATTTAGAGTCCTAATAGTGAAGTTAACATAGGTAGGTGGACTAAAAAGCGATTAGCTCTTTTTACAGCCCTTTCTGCTGTTCTTTCACCATCACTGCAGAGAAGGAAGAATTCATTATCAGGGCAGCTAAGTGATGCAGTGAATAGAGCACCAGCCCTGGAGTCAGGAGGACCTGAGTTCAAATCCGACCTCTGACACTTAACACTAGCCATGTGACCTTGGGCAGGTCACTTAACCCCAATTGCCCTCCCTTCTTCCCTCCAAAAAGAAAAAAAATTCATTATCTAGTGTCTAGCCTACTGGTAATGAGCCTTTCTGTCTTAACTAGTCCTGTCTTTAAAAAGTAGACATAGTCTGTTTGCTGAAGACATACTCAAAGCCTTTCCAGCAAGGTAGACCCTGTCATAACTGTTACTTTCACATTATGGTGAAGTATAAAAGTAGAATTTTTTGGAAGGCTTTGCACATAGTTTAATAAATGTTGAATGAGTAACTGGATTATTATGCTTTCTTTTATTATCAGTACTACTCTTATTGATGAATATGACCTATCCCCAAGGAGTGACAGCCTTCCCTAAGGACCCCATGTGATGCTCTGTTTTGCATATCCCTAATGCCTTCATGGTGGAGTTTAGAGTTTACTTAAATTATAAAGTTGTTTTAGCACTTGGTCTGTTTTCTTTTTATTTTATATCATGTAAGGCTTAGCAATGAGCACACAGCTTATTAGTTGATTACATTTCATTATATGTGCCATATCCCTCTAAAGAATATAGTACCTGTGAGACTGTGGGCTGTGTCTCTTCTAAAATTTATATCTAGGTCAATAGTGTGCCCAATAGGAACTTAATAAATGTTTGTTGAATTGGATAAAAGGTTGAGTAGTATGTTATCATATTGTTGGGATTCAGAAAAAAGAGAGAATCAAGAGATCAGAGTGCATAAAAATTGTCAGAGAAAGCTTTGTGGAGGACTTGCAGTTTGAGTTGGAACTTGCTGGCATTAATGGGTATTATCCAAATAGCAGATGTTAGCTTTAGCCATATCCTATAGAGATTATCCAGGAGGATATTGCTGATTTTAAAAAGATAAGATATTCTAACAGTTAAAATCATCAGTTGTTAATTTTAAAAAGTAGTAACTAAGCTTGCTTCACTAGCAAATTGGTAGGAAATGGTTTTAGTCAGAAACAAAATGTGGTTTGGTCTTAATATCTGATTGCATTTGGTAAACTGGGGGTGGGGAATCCTAACCTACCCATTTGTCCTTGAACTTGTGGTACAAATATGGTGGTATTCAAGAAGTGAAAATGCTGCTATTTCTTTTCTACATAAAATTAGAAATACAAGGTTTGTACTCATTAAAATAATATGATTTTTTTGAATGTTGGGTTTTGGTATATCCCCTTGGTAAATCTATTTTGACCCCTTAGTGAATAAGTTCAACTCTGTACTTAAATCCCTTGCCCTATTGACCTGTCACAGGCTCCACCTTTGGCTTACTATCACTATCTGCTTCCTCACTCTTATTCATAAACTGATGATCAAAGCTAGAGAAAGTGATGAAACTCTGCTGATTGATTCCTCTTCAGATTTATTTTACGGAATCTCAACTGGACCTTTATTGAAGCAAAGGAGTCCTCTTTTACCTGTCTAGTCAGTTTATTATCTCACTCTCCACAATGGCTATTAGTGATGAGACAAAAGTCTTTTCATCCATCCTCAAGCCTCCTATAACACTCACTCTCTTAGCTGAGTACCTTTCATACTTCACCTTATCCAAAGTACTAAACAATTAAGGGCATTCACTAATTGTTGCTTCTTTTCCCTTCCTCTTCATCTTAATTCACTCAGAAATCTCCTCAACCTCACCCCCATGCCCTCACCTCCACTCCCACCACTATCTCCTTCACCTTCTGTCCTATGTGGACATGTAGTACTTTTCTTTTGGCCTACCTAGGCGAACCTCTCAACATGTGTCCTTAATTCCATTCCATTCTATCCCTTCCTACCTTATCCATTAGATTTTCCCTACTATAATCCCTACTTCTCTCTAAAATCTTAAAATTCTACTGACTGCTTCCTTGTTGCCTAAAAAACAAACAAACCAAAAACCCACTATGCAGGTATATTTATCATGGCTGTTGGCGCTGTGAATGTTGCATTGACACTACATTTGGCAACAAGGGTGGTATCGCAAAATATTGAACCTCTATTTGGAGGCAGATAGCTGTAAGAAATGGCTATCCCAGGTTAGAAGGATTTACCTTATTCCTCCCTAGCAAGGGAGCGGTCTAAAAATACAGGGCTCTGTAAAAACTGGGAACTGAGGTTACTGCAGGGAGAACCTAGAGATTTAGAAACGTGTTTGCAAAGAATACCAATAAAATCTGAGAGAGACCTGGAAACAGTGTGTAGGAGGGGCTGGATTTTACAAACAGGTTACTGTATTATGTGTAAGAGTAGAGTCAAGCTCTTACAAGAGAAAACTCTAATGCAAAGGGTCTTGGCTGTGTTACATTATTCAAGCTCCCCTTTAGAAGAGCAAGCTGGAGGATCTCAGGTGGTGGAAGAGAGGATTGTTGTGAATGTGGCTCAGAAGAAGAAGCAGAAAAGTAACAGAAGGAAAGATCATACAGTTTTGATAGAGACTGAGCCTAGTTGCTATGACAGCAACTACCAGGAGAGTCTATGGGTACAAAAAGATAATACAATGTTTCATGATGAAGCTTTTACAAGGGCAGAAGCTCGCCCCATACTGAGAAGAAAGCAGGAGAATCAGGGACGTCAAACAAAGTTTAGGGAGATAACTGAGGATTTTACTCATCATGAGATTACTGATATAGTAAGCAGATTCACCCAAAAGATGGGAGAAAACTTAGTATCTTAGATGGTGAGAATCAGTGACAAGGAGCTGGAGGAGTATAGGTAGATGGTGTGGACTGCTTGAAATTTACAGGTATTTGTCAGAATCCTTTTGTCCAGCAAACTTTTAGAGAGTCATATGGCAGGAGGTAACAATAGGACCAATCTGTTAGCTTTAGCTGCTGATGGATGCAATAAAATGTATCCCACTGATTCTCTGTGACCTAGTAGAGACAGACCCTGGTATTATTCACTTAGAGACTGCTTGAGAAAGTTGAAAGAAGAAGTAATGAAAACTGCTGTCATCATTGGAGATATGGTTGTCGTGGTTGGATATGTATCATGATATCTCCTTAGCAGTTCCTCATAGAAATAACATGGTGAAGATGACCTCCTGCTTATGAGCACCTACTTCTGACTACTAATTGGTGAAATAGGGCACCCTCTTGTAGGTGCTGGGTAAGATTTCACAACTGAGTGACTTCAGAGAATGGGAAAAATATAAATTTCCTTGAGAGAGAAAAGTAAATGGCCAGTGGATTCAAAATCAGAATAGACTGACAAGAAAAGAACTGTTTACTGCTCTGTTGAGAGCAGGGGCTGATTTTGGAAGAATTGATGGTATTCCAACTATTGAACTATATCAAATGTACTGAAATAAGGGGCTTAATGTCAGACAGAATAGAGAAGTAAGGGTTGCCCCTACAGAAGCTCCTGAACCATTGTATCCAAGTTCATCACACCTTCAGGGAGAATAGGAAATTGGTCACGCCCCAGGTCAGATTAAAGAAATACTCAGACAAGATTACAGACCCCATATCAATGGGACTATATATTAGAAAAATGGATCAAATGCTGTAACTAAGGCATTGTTCGACACTAGGGCAGAGGCCTCCCTTATTTATGGGAAACCTGATAAATTCAAGCACGGAACTCCTGTTACCATTACAGGACTGGGAGGCACTGAAATATCAGCCAGACAAGTCAAACTAAAGATGAAAATTGGACTGTCTAAGAAAGAATATACTGTGGTTATTGTACCTATTTCTAAATACACCATTGGAACATATATATATATATATATATATAGAGAGAGAGAGAGAGAGAGAGAGAGAGAGAGAGAGAGAGAGAGAGAGAGAGATGTAAAACCAAGTACCCTAGCATACCCAAGATGGCTGCTAGCAGAGGTTCTTTTTATTTTTTTTTTAAACATTTGATTTTTTAAAACTTTGAATTCCAGATTCTTTCCCTTCCTCCCTCATCAGCCACCTTTACTGGGAAGATAAGCAATTCAATATAGGTTGTACATGTATAGCTACACAAAACATTTTCATAGGGGATATATTGTAAAAGACTGACTATATTTCCCTCCATCCTAACCTGCTCCCCACATGTTCTATTCTCTACTTTGACACTGTCCCTTTTTCAAAAGTGTGTGCTTCTAACTTCCCTTCCCCCCAACCTGCCCTCCACTCCATTATTCTCCCTCTCATCCCCTTTGCCCCCTTCCCCCCTACTCTCCTGTAGGATGAGATACCCTATTTAGTGTGTATGTCATTTCCTCACTAAGCCAAACTCAATGAGAGTAAGGGTGAACCATTCCCTTTTGCCTTCCTGTTCTTCCCCTCCATTATAAGTTTTCCCTTATCTCTTCTATATGAGATAGTTTACCCCATTCTGTCTCTCTCCATCTCCTCTCCTTATATTCCTCTATCACCTCTCAATTTCACCTTTTGCGTATCATCCCTTTCTATTCAATTGGTCCTGTGCCCTCTATGTATACCTTGGATACATATATACACACACTCACATATGTATTTATACACCCATATACCCTCCTATATATGTGTATCTATATATATAACCTTCAGCTATTCTCAATACTGAGAAAAGTTTCATAAGTTACAATTATCATTTTTCCATGTAGGAATGTAAATAGTTCAACTTTGATAAGTTCCTTATGATTTGTTTTCCCTGTTTACCTTCTCATGCTTCTCTTGCTTCTTGTATCTGAATGTCAAATTTTCTATTCAACTCTTTTTTTCATCAAGAATGCCTGAAAGGCTTCCATTTCATCGAAAGACCATATTTTCCCCTGAAACATTATACTGTTTTGCTGGGTAGGTAATTCTTGGTTTTAATCCCAGCTCCTTTGACCTCCAGAATATCATATTCCAAGCCCTTCAAGTCCCTCAAGGTAGAAGCTGCTAGATCCTGTGTTATCCTGATTGTGTTTCCACAATATTCAAATTGTTTCTTCTTGGCTGCTTGTAATATTTTATCCTTGATCTGGGAATTCTGGAATCTGGCTATAATATTCCTAGGAGTTTTCTTTTGGGATCTTTTTCAAAAGGAGATCTGTGGATTCTTTCAACCTCTATTTTGCCCTCTGAGTCTAAAACATCAGGGCAATTTTCCTTGAGAATTTCTTGAAGGATGATTTCTATGTTCTTTTTTTGATATGGATTTCAGGTAGTCCAATAATTTTAAAATTATCTCTCCTGCATCTCTTTTCCAGGTCAGTGGTTTTCCCAATGAGATATTTCATATTGCTTTCTATTTTTTCATTTGTTTGGATCTGTTTAATAGTATCTTGATTTCTCATAAAGTCAGTAGCTTCCATTTGCTCCAGTCTAATTCTGAAGCAATTATTCCCTTTAAGAGAGCTATTTGAGATTCTTTTTCAATCTGGTAAATTCGGCTTTTTAAGACATTCTTCTCCTCATTGTCCTTTTGAGCCTCTTTTTTCATTTGAGTTAGTCTAATTTTTAAGCTGTTATTTTCTTCAGTCAGGTTGTTGACTCTCTTTTCATGATTTTCCTGCATCATTCTCATTTCTCTTTCCAGTTTTTCCTCCACTTCTCTTACTTGGTTTTCAAAATCCTTCTTGAGTTCCTTTGTAGCTTGTAACTAGTTCATATTTTTCTTGAAGCTTTTGGTACAGGAGTTCCGACTTCATTGTCTTCCTCCTGTTCCATGCTTTGATCCTTTTTGTCCCCAAAATAGGAGTCCAAAGTCACATTGTTTTGCTTCCTTTGCTTTCTCATGTTGCCACTCAATTACTTGACTTTTGGGCTGTTTGCCACAGTAGAACTCTGCTTCCAGAGAGGAGAGCTTTGTCCCAAATTGCTGGGGTTTTTGTAGCTGCCGGAGCTATTAATTGGGTGCCCTCTATGAAGCCTCCAAAGGCTCTGGCACCTGGTCACATACCCCAGGACCGCCACTGTAGACTGCAATCCAGATCCAAGCAGGTTAAATCGAGTGATTACCCCTCAGACTGGTTGCTTGGTACTCCTACAATCTGCAGTCCAGGAGCTCTGAAGCAGCCACTCGGCAGCAGCTATATGGATTCGCCTTAGCAGCTTCTCCCTCCAGGGAGCAGAGGCCAGACTGCACTCTCAGACCTCCTTTTCCCAAAGTTCACACTGACCTCTTTGTCTTTGGTATTTATGAGTTGATAATTCTGGAAACTGCCACTGCTGCTGGTGATCTACTCTCCTGAAGTTCCTCCAGCCTTTGCTGATCGAGGCTGCCTTGAGGCTAAAACTTAGGGGTTGGGCTCTGCTCCCAGAGTGCTGCAGTGGACCCTTTCTGTCTGCCTACCTGCTGCCTTCAGCAGGAGATTTGTCTCTCTCTCTGTCACTTTGTGGGTTCTGTAGCCCTAAAGTTTGTGTAGAGTCATTTTTTATAGGTATTTGAGGTGGTTATGGGGGAGCACACGGAGTTTTCCTGCTTCTACACCACCATATTATCTCTGCCCCAGCATAGGTTCTTTGATTTGCTTTTCTAAAGGAAAGCAATTCAAAAGGGGTTAACAATCTTACTTTAATTAAAAATGTATCAGTTACCTAGTTCAGGGGGGAAAGTCAGCACCCATAACTTCAGAAAGTACAAATAAAAATTACAAGCAAACAAAAAATACAGATAGAGAAAATAATACAATTCAGCATACCAACAGACAGGTTCTAACTGTCAGACCATTGCATACCAGAGGGAGAAACACCAATATCTGGGTTTTCAGATTTTGTGAGTCTCATCTGGCCATATCACACAACTCTTCCTATGAGTGATCCCCAAAGCAAAACCTCACATCAGGATGTGTGTGTGTGTGTGTGTGTGTGTATCTCCTTCAGGGTCAGAAGACATCACAACCTTTGTGGCCCACTGCCTAATTACAAAGTAACCAAAGGTAGGCCTTCCTGAAAAACAAGTGTCTCATAAGCAAGCTTCTCTTGTTGGGCTCCAAGTGAGATCCATTAGGGGCATGGAAGATCTCCAAATTCCCTTACCAGTACAACATTTTACTCTTCTCCATGTACTCTTTTATCCAGCTACTTTGACCTTTGTGCTTTGTCTCACATATAACCTGCCATCTCCTTACTCTATATTTGTACTGACTGTCCCTTGAGGCTGGAATACTCTCCTTCCTTATCTCTGATTTTTAGTTCTCCTGGCTTTCTTATAGTTTTAGATAGGTAGCTGGAGTGCTGAGAAGTTAAATGGCTTGCCCATGGTAATTTGACCGTTTGAGAAGCAGGACTTGAACACTACAAGACTCCATAAGACCTATCTTGTACCCATTAAATCATGCTGCCTCTCCCTTCCAAGGACTTTTCAGATATTCTTTTTTTTTTTTTTTAGAATGTTTTTAAAGCCTGTGGTATGTATTTTCAGGAGAAAGTGCATGATGCTTTAAAAGATATTCCTGATGTGTCTATTATATTCCAATTATAATTCATTTCTTTACAAATTAAAAAGTACCTCTCCAGATTTCTAGTTGGTTCCTATAGCCCTCTAATTTACAAAAATAATTACTTTTGGTTCATAATTTCTTCTCAGTGCCATTACTTAGCAAAGAAAATGAAATGATTCATTAAAAGGTTCAGATCAAAAGCAACCAGTTTAACTTCATGAATGTTTTTATCCTTTAAATTAAAATATATCTTTATCTTGATTATCTCCCACATTTGTAAAGAAATATTGACATCCTGCTAAAGCGTGTAGTGACCTCACTTCTAGCTGTGTAGTGCAGGTTTCACTGCAGGCACTCTGAAGCATTGATATTCCTGTAACCTTTGAGGCAAGATGTGTGTATAGTGTATTAATGAGCTGGTTGAAGTGATGTACAGTAATTTCATCCTTGGGTAAAAACAGATGTGAAAGATTCTGTTTTAATATTTAATCAGGCTCCAAGCCTCTGTTGGCTTGTTTAAGTTGACCTGACAGCATTATACCTGGAAACACTTTGAATTAAACCCTGAGTGCTTGACCTTGTTCAAACAGTTGTAATTTAATAAGGCTGCTGTCTTTGTGGAGATAGCATGGCTAATAGGCAAATCCTTTACTGACTAGGATTGCTCTCTGTTTGTAAATGTCAGTAGCTGAGGAGAATTGTAGCTTCTTATCAGCTTTTAGGAGAAACTGTGATTTGATGTTGTTCCATAATAAACTTTTAAGGATTTATTATTCCTTTTTGTTTTCATTTTTATAATTTTGAAGAGGTTTTATTTTGTTTATTTTTAAGGCTTTATTCTTTCTTTTCTTTATTGATTTTTAATTTATCACCAGTAGCATAAATTTTCATGGGTTATGAGTAGGTCTTGAACGTTAAAAAATATTTTGGTTTGATTAATTTGTCAGATTTTTTTTTTTCTTTTTGGAGGGGGAAGGGAGGGCAATTGGGGTTAAGTGACTTGCACAACGTCACATGGCTAGTTTTATGTTAAGTGTTTGAGGCTAGATTTGAATTCAGGTCCTCCTGATTCCAGGGCTGGTGCTCTATTCACTGCACCACCTAGCTGCCCCATTTGTCAGATGTTGGACATTGACTTCTCTTTAATTCATGATTCCTCAGTTAGATTGTGAGTTCTCTGAAGTCATATAGCATATACTTTTTTTGTAATCTGTCCCACCCCCAATACCTAGCAGAGTGCCTTACTTTGTGCTCAAATATATACTGATTCATTCATGTATTTTGCTTTATTTGTATGAATCTTGGTTCTTTTGAGTTAGCAAAATATATTAATATGGCTTCAATAGCTAAAGAATTTAAGTGATCATATTGTCCATTTGTAGGGCTTTTAATTTTAAGGATTTTTGACTGCTGTTCAAATATTCTTCATTGTGAGGTAATTGACCTATCATCTGCAAAATATCTGTAATTTGGCCACTTACTCTCTTTTATTGGTGGAATTTCTGAGAGAGAAGAGTGGTACAGTGGGAAACTGTATAAAATACAATAGTAATGGTGACATTGGACATCCTTGCTTCTCCTTTGATCTTACTGGAAAAGCTTCTGGCTTGAACCCATTACAGATAATGCTTACTCTTGGTTTTAATGGGTACTAATTATCATTTTCAGGCATCTAGGTGGTTCAGTTGATAGGGTACTGGACCTGGAATCAGGAAGACCTGAGTTCAAATGTATTTTTAACTGTGTGATCCTGGGCAAAGCACTTAACCTCTATTTTCTTTAAGCCACTGGGGAAGGAAATGGCAGATCACTGCAGGATCTCTGACAAGAAAGTCCCAGGAACAACGTTGGTGTGTTGTGGTCTGAGGCATCACAAAGGATCAGACATGACCGAACAACATCATTTATCATTTTAAAGAAAGTTTCATCTATTCCTTTTCTTTCTAGTGTTCTTAACAGGAATGGATGTTTTATTTTGTTTGCATCTTTGGAAATAATTTTAATTTTCATTGGTTTTGCTATTACTATGATTAAATATACTTATAATTTTTCCTAATATTGAACCACCTTGTATTCCTGGTAGAAATCCTGCCTGGTCATAGTGTATGATTTTTGTGATTTGTTTCTGTAATCTCCTGGCTCACATTTTATTTTATTTTATTTTATTTTGTGGAGGGGGGAAGGCAGGGCAAATGGGGTTAAGTGACTTGTCCAAGGTCACATGCTAGTAAATATTAAGTGTCTGAGGCCAGATTTGAACTCAGGACCTCCTGATTCCAGGACTGGTGCTCTTTTCATTGTGCCACCTAGCTGCCTGCACATTATATTTTTTAAAAAATTAAATTATTTATTTATTTGTTTTTAGTTTTTAATGTTCACTTCTATAAGATTTTGAGTTCTAAATTTTCTTCCCTTTGTTCCCTTCTCTGTAAGATGGCATGCAGTCTGATATAGGCCATGCAAATATAGTAATATTAAACATATTTCCACATTAGTGATATTGTAAGGAAGAATTGGAACCAAAAAAAACCATGAGAAAGAAGAAATGAAAAAAGTAAAGAAAATAGTATACTTTGATCTGCATTCAGACTCCATAGTTCTTTTTCTGTTTCTGGATAGCATTTTCCATTATGAGTGTTTTGGGGTTGTCTTATAATGTTGAGAAGAGTTATGTCTATCAAAGTTGGTCATCACACAATGTTGCTGTTACTGCGTACTTATTTAAAATTTTTGCATCCGTAGTCATTAGAGAAGTTGGTCTATAGTTTTCTTTCTCCATTTTGACTCTCCCTGGTTTTATTATTAAGATTATATTTTTGCCACTACTAGGTCTCTATCCCAGAGAGATCAAAGAAAAGGGAAAAGGACAAGTTGTAGTATATGACTGTGATGGAATGCTATTGTGCTGTATGTAAGAGGAGGATGGTTGTAAAACCTGGGGGGGCCTGTATAACTTTATATAAAGTGAAGTGAGTAGAACCAAGAGAACATTGTACATAGTAACAACAATATTTTAACAACAATCAACTGTGAAAGATTTAGCTACTCTGATGGAAGCAGTGATCCAAGACAATTTCGAAGAATTCATGGTGAATAATGTTATCTGCACCTTGAGACAAAACTAATGAGTACAAGTTGAACCATAATATCATTTTATTTTTATTGCTTTTTTCTCCCTGCAACATGGCTGATATGTAAATATGTTTTACATAATTTTACACAAATAATTGACATCATATAGCTTGCCTTCTCAGAAGTAGATGAGAGACTGGAGAAAGGGAGAGAATTTGAAAGTCAGAATTTTTGAAAAAATGAATGTAAAAGTGATATATGTGTTTAAAATCTATAAAGACTTTGTGTAATAGGAGCAATTTGGTAAGATTCTTTAAATATTATTTAAAATAGTATATACATTATTGGAATTAGTTTTTCTTTAAATGTTTGGTAGAATTCACTGGTAAATCTGGCTGGTTCTGAGAATATTTTCTGTGGGAGTTATTTTATGACTTGCTTAGTTTCTTTTTGGAAGATAGGATTATTTTAAATACTCTCTTACCTGTTCTGTTAATCTGGGCAATTTATGTTTTTGTAAATATTCATCCATTTCATTTAGATTGTTAATTTTATTGCCATATAGTTGGGCAGAATAATTCCTAATAATTGCTTTGATTTCTTCATTGCTTGTGAATTTACCTTTTTATTTTTAATACTGGTGATTTGATTTTCTTTTAAAAAATCAAATTAGCTAATGCTTTATCTATTTTATTATTATATTTTTAAGCTCCTAGTTTTATTTATTAATTGAGAGGTACTTTTTCTGTCTTGTTTTTACTTTCAGTTTTGTTAAGTTCTCTTGATTTTTAAGGATATTTATTTTGGTATTTAATTGAGAATATTTAATTTGTTGGTTTTCTTTAGTTGGTTTGTTGATCTGTTCCTTTTGTCTTTTATTAATGAAAGATTAAGAGATATAAAGTTTCCCTTATTACTGCTTTGGTTGAATCTCACAAATTTTGGCATATTATCTCTTTGTTTTTAACTTTAGTGAAATTATTGTTTCTATACTCTGTTCTTTGACCCACATATTCTTTAGGATTAAATTATTTCGTTTCTAATTAATTTTTAATCTTTGCTTCAAAGGCCCTTTTTTGCACGTAATTTTTTCTTTCGTTATGTTTTCAAAAGGGTACATTTAATATTTCTGCTTTTCTACATTTGTTTGTGAAGGCTTTATGTCAATATTTGTGAAGGTGCCATGTACAGCTGAGAAAAAGATAGATATCTTTCTCCTTACATTCAGTTTTATCCAGAGCTCTATCATATCTAACATTTTTAAAATTATATTAATCTCTTTCACGTCTTTCTTATTTATTTTATGGTTAGATTTATCTAGTTTGGAGAGAGGTAACTTGAGGTCCCCTGCTAGTATGATTATACTGCCTGTTTCCTCCTGCAATTAGTTTAACTTTCTCTAAGAATTTTGATGCTATGCCATTTAGTGGATATGTTTAATATTGATATTAATACATTGTCTATGGTAGCTTTTGCCAAAATGTAATTTTTATCTCTTTTATCTGTTTTTATCTCTTTTAGTTAGGTCTTACTTCCCTTTTAGGGGCAGCTAAATAGTGAGGTGGATAGAGTATCAGCCCCGAAGTCAGGGAGACTCCTCCTTCTGACTTCAAATCAGGCCTCAGACACTTAGTTGCTTTGTGACCCTGGGCAAGTCATTTAATTCTGTTTGCCTCAGTTTTTTATCTCTAAAAACGAACTGGACAAGGAAATGGCAAATCACTCTAGTATCTTTGCTAAGAAAACCCCAAATGGGGCTGTGTAGAGTTGGACATGAGTGAAACAACTGAGCAGCGACAAAATGCCTCGTTTAATCTACCCTCTTTCTGATTTTCCCTGTTTTCTCTTAACTCCATTCCTTCCTATTTCCTTGTAGGGTAAGATGTATTTCTGTATCCAGCTGTATGTGTATTTATAGTCTTTTCTCCTCTTAATAGGTTTACATGAGAGAGGTTCAAGTACTATTTGCTCCCTGCCCCCTGCTTCACTGCCCTGTCTTTGTTGTAGGGAACTTCTCTTTATATGAGAAATTTTTCTCCATTCTTCCCCTCCCTTCTCCCAGTGCATTCTTCTTCCCTAGCCATTCCATTTTTCTTTTGAGATTATCCAAACCCAAGAGAATCATACTTAAGCCCTCTATCCAATTTAATTAAACTCCCTGTAGAAACCCTGGTAATATTAAAGATTTAAGGGGTTACATGTATCCTCTTCTACTATAAGAATTCAAAAAATATAACCCTTGTTTAGTCCCTTATGATTTCTCATTCATATTTTGCCTTTTTGCACTTCTCTTCACTACTGTGTCTATGTGTCAGATTTCCTACTTAGCTCTGGTATTTTCATCAAGAATGCTTGGAAATCTTTTTCACTGAAGGTTCATTTTTTTTTCCTTGTTGGATTATACTCTGTCTTGCTGGGCAAATTATTCTTGCTTGTAAGCCTAGGTCCTTTGCCTTCTGGAATACCAGATTCAAAGTTCTTAGGCTTACTGCTCTTATGTGATCCTAATTGTGGTTCCTTGGTATTTAAATTATTTTTTCCTGACTACTTGGCAATATTTTCTTCTTGACTTAGGTTCTCTGATTTTGTCTGTAATCCTGAGAGTTTTCATTTTGGGGCTTCTTTTAGGGTGTGACCAGTGGATCGTTTCAGTTTCTGCTTTGCCTTCTTGTTCTAGGATATCGGGGCAGGTTTCTTTTATGAGTTCTTAAAATATGATGTCTGGGATCCTTTTTTTATTCATGGCTTTTGGATAATCTGGTGATTCTTACATAATCTGGTGATTCTTACATTCTCTCTCTTCAGTCTATTTTCCAGGACAGTTGTTTTTCCTATGAGATATTTCATATTTCCTTATTATTGTTTCCAGGCTTTTGGCATTGATTTATTATCTCTTGATGTCTCTTGGAGTAATTAGCTTCCATTTGGCCAATTCTAATTTTCAAGGATTTATTTTCTTTAGTAAGGTTTTGTACCTCTTTTTCAAACTATTAATTCTTTTATTATATCTGTCTTCTCTAGCTCTTGCCTCTTTTCCAGTTCTATCCTCTACTGTTTTTAGTTAATTTGTAAAATCGTCTTTTAGTTCCTTCTTTAACTCTTGCTTTAATTCTTCTAGGAGTTCTAGTAATTCTCAGCTTCATTTTTCTTGAGGCTTTGCTTGTACACATTTTCGAATAACTATCTTCTGTGATTTTTGTTTTGAGCTTCCATGTCACCATAGTAGCTCTTTATAGTTGATTTCTTTTTTGGTTTTGTTCATTCTTCCAGCCTCTTGACTTTGGACTTTGTTGGTATTGGGTTCTGCACGTTTTTGGGGAGGATGTCTAGTCCCAGCTTCTGCCATCTTATATCTTCCTACTGCTTTCATAGATTGACCTGCAAAAACTCAGTGCTCCTCAAGTTGGGTGATCCAGGAGGAAGTTTTTTCACTGCCTTCCTAGTCTGTACATTCTTGACTCAACTTGCTTTTGGTTGGAAGTTTGAATAGGCTGCTGCTTGACTGTTGTCCTGCTGGTAGGCTCTGCAGATTCTGAGCATGTGTACTTCCCACTTCCCATGGGTCTGGGATCCTGTACTTTGCCTCAGGGATCAGAGCCACACCACCACTACCATTTGCTTCCCTGAACTTCCTCTTCTTGCTGACATTCATGACTGCTTCTCTTCCCCAGATTGGTGGTGGTTGGCAGGGCTGCTAGATGGTACCTGTTTCTTCACCCAGCACTTGCTCAGGGATCTTCTGAGGTCTCTTTCTGGTGCTGTGCTTCGGTTCTCCCTCACACCCCGAATGCTGGAAGGCTCTCTGTCATTGCTGCTACTGCTCTGCATTCCTGGCGAGACCCCCAGCCCTATATATGCTACCCTGGAAAAATGGGGGGAAAAATGAATTAATGTGACTTTTTCCTCACTTCCTGGATCAGGATTCATTCTGGTGTGTTTTTTAGATCTTTGTCATGAAAATGTGGAGGAAAACTCGACCCTAATGCTTCCTCTCACTCCCCCACTACCAATAGATATTGGCTCTGCCACATCTACTTATTATTGGGGGTACACGCTGTCTTCAGCTACCCAGGCTCTTACCTTAAGTGTCATACCGGACTCCTCATTCTCTCCCTCTCTTCTCTGCATCCAGTCAATTGCCTGATCCTGTCATTTCTACTTTTGTAATGCCTCTTGTATTCTCCTGCTTCTCTCCTGTGACAGACACTGCTCTTCACCTAGTACAGGCCCTCATCACTTCATGCCTGGAGCATTGCAGTGGCCTCCTGCCTTGTCTCCTTGCCTCAGGTATCTCTTCTCCTTCACTTGATTCTTCACTCAGCTTTCAAATGACTCTAACTGAAGTGTAGGTCTGACCATGTGGGTAAACTCCAATGACTTCTCTCACTTCCAGGTCAAGTATAAGTGCTTAATAAATGACTTGGCAACTTGACTTGTTCTCCCAGATCGTTGTACTTTCATTTGCTCAGTTTGACTCCTTTTTAATAATTTTTATATTTGCAGTGTTGTAGTCATGCAAATTATTCTCCTGACTTTGCATGCTTCACTCTAATTTCACTTCATACCCATCTTCTCATGTTCTCCAGTTCCTCATATCTGCTCTTTCTCACTAGTCTGTCCATCAGTCAGTAAGCATTTATTAAGTGACTACTGTGTATAAGCACTGGGGATACAAGAAGTGACAAAAGAGCGTTGCATTACATTTATATACAGAATAAGCACATTCAGGGACCCCTTGAGATCTATCCACAAACCCCCTCAGTGTCTGTGTACCCAAGTTTACAAAGCCCTACCCTGACAAAATACAAAAATCTTCAACTTAAAATTCAATATTCAACACAGTGTGACTCTCCCCTTTCCAGTTTTATTTCACATTATACCTGTACGTTCTCTGTTTCAGCCAGACTCGCCTGCTGTATTTCCTTTGCACACTTCTCTTCCCATTGTGCTGTGGCACATGCCTAGAATACCCCCCCCTCTTCACCACTGCATTATAAAATTTCTTCAGTTTTTAGCGTTTTTACCCTTCTGAAATTACTTTGTATTATTTTACATGTGCTGTATATTTACTCATTTGTGTATGTGTTATAGCCTCTCCACTGCTTTCCTTCCCCTGCCACTTCTAGTAAAATGTGATAGATTCTTTTTTTTTTCCATTCAATTTTATTTTCAGGTTAAATTCTCTCATTTCCTCATCCCCTCCCTCACCTATTGACATAGCAAGAAATACAAAACTATTACAGATATGAAGTCATGAAAAACAGATTTCTGTATTAGACATTTTCTGGGAGGAAAAAAGACAAGAAAAGGATAGAAAAAAATATACTTCAGTCTATGCTCTGAATCCATCATTTCTGTGGGCAGGTGGATAGTATTTTTCATCATGAGGCCTTTGGAATTGAGGTGGGTCATTGTGTTGATCAGAGTTACACAGTCTTTCATAGTTAATTATCTTTTCAGTATTGCTGTGTTGTTTTCCTGGTTTTGCTTACTTTACTTTGATGATAGCAGTTCATCTTTCTAGGCTTTTCTGAAACCATCCCCTTCATTTTATACCATCACATTCATATGCCAAAGTTGTCTAACCATTGCCTAATTATTGGACATCCCTTTACTTTTCAATTCTCAAAAAGAGTTGCTAGAAACATTTTTTGTATAGGGAGGGCCCTTTTCCTCATTTTTAAAATCTCTTTTGGGGTATAGACCTAGCCCTGGTGTTGCTGGGTCAGAGGGTATGTATGCATGACTTAATGGCTGTTTTGGGCATAGTTTCAAATTTCCTTTCAGAATACTTGACTTGCTTCATAGCTTCACCAGCAGTGCATTCGTTTTCCCACGTTGCCTCCAACATCTGTCATTTTCCTTTTCTGATATCATGGCCAATCTGATGAGTATGAAGTGGTACTTCGAAGTTGTTTTAATGTACAGTTTTCTAATAGTGAATAAGAGCATTTTTTTACCTGGCTTTGGTTTCTTCCTCTGAAATTGCCTGTCCATATCCTCTGATCATTTATCATTTGGGTAATGGCTGTTGTGAGTTTGGCTCGGGTCACTGTATAGCTTCGTAATGAGATATTTATCAGAGAGACTTGCTACAAAGGTTTTTCCTCCAGTTTTGTGCTTTTATTCTAATTTTAGCTGCATTAATTTTGTATGTGAAAAAAATTTAATTTTGTGTGATCCAGATTATTCATTTTATCTGCAGTGAACCTATCCCTTTTTTGGTCATGAATTCTTCCCCTATCCATAGATCTCACAAGTGGCTTCTTCCATTTTCCACTTAGTTTATTCTGTATCATATTTATAAATCACATGCCCATTTCAAGTTTATATTGATATATAGTGTGAGGTGTTTATGCCCAATTTCTGCTAGACTGTTTTCTAGTTTTCCCAACAGTTTTTTTTTTTAAATAAAATTGTGAATTCTTGTACAATAGCTTTCTGTTTATCAATCACTTAGGTTACTGTGCTGGTTTGCTTCTGTATGTTGTGGATCCAATCTGTTCCACTGATCAGCCACTCTATTTCTTACCCACTACCAAATTGTTTGGATGATTATAGCTCTGGGTTTATCAGACACCAGGCTGCTGTGCTCATCTGCTTCTGTATATCATATGCTGAATCTGTTCCATTGATCAATGATTCTGTTTCTTACCCAGTACTAAATTGTTTTAATGATTACTGCTTGGTAATATAGTTTGAGATCTGATCCTGCTTATGACCTCTTCCCATTTTTTTTCATCGATTCCCTTGATAGTCTTGACCTTTTGTTCCTCCAGATGAATTTTATTATTAATTTTTCTAACTCTATAAAGTAATTCTTTGGTAGTTTACATAGCACTGAATAAGTAAATTAATTTAAGTACTATTGTGATTTTTATTGTATTGACCTAGGCTACCCGTGAGCAATTAAGATTTCTCCAGTTATTTTAGATGTAGCTTTATTTGTGTGAAGAGTGTTTTATAATTGTGTTCATGTAGTTCCTGTGTGTGTCTTGGCAGAAAGACTCCCAAGCATTTTATAATGTTTGTAGTTATTTTAAATGACATTTCTCTTTCTGTCTCTTCCTGCTGGGTTTTATTGGTAATGTACAGAGATGCTGATAATTTGTGTGGGTTTATTTTATATCCTGCAACAGAATGTAAGGTTCTTAAAAGCAGGGACTTCCTCCTTTTTCTTTTGGCTTTGTGTCCCCAGTGTAATGTGCCTTGTACATAATAGACAATAAATGTTTGAATTGAAATACAAATAGCCAACTTTGTTTTTCTATTCTTTGGGAAAAAAACCCTTGTATACAGTATTTTGAGCTGTCTTGACTTTGAATTATGTAGTGTAGCTTTTCATAATTTGTTATTACTTTGCACTGTTATTTATATTAAGCAGTTTATTTATGAATCTATGGTGGATTCATGTTATAGTTGAATTAATACTTCATATTGTTCTCACAAAATGAACAGTGAATCTCACATTGACCATGGCACAATTGAATCTAAGGTAGTTTTCTCTTAACAAAGCCTAGAGGAACCAGTTGCAGGAAAAATAGTTAGCTTTGATAACAGAATGTCCTTGCTGGTATTGATTAGGTTGTTAAGTCAAATGTAAAACAAAATTGATCTAGCCTTAAACTAGTAGTTATATGATAATCCTGGAAATAAATGAATGTCAAATGAAGTATTTCTTGGCTTTTGAGTTCAAATGAGGTGGTATGGGGGAACAGAGACAAAGCCCCTTCAGTATAGCAAAATAGTAACAGTAGTCACTTATGTATTGCTAAACAAGACTCTTTTGCTTGGAATTTTTGGATTTAATGATGAAACAGATTTCTAAGCAGTGCTGTATTGTCAAAGGTACTTGTAGAGTTCTATTTAGAATAGTAGCAAAAAATACAGTAACTTCCTCCTGACCACACAATTTTAAAAAATTTCCCACCAGGTCCTTTGACTCCAATCCTAGTAGCATGTTATTTTCACATGATACTTGTAGTAAATTTTGTCCTTCTGAGTATGTTGTTAGGTAGTAGGGTTTTTTTTTTAAGACATGGGTGAATGAAATTTCAGATCAAAGAAAAACATTAACAGAGCTGTTTCACAGAGACATGAAGTTACTTATTTAAGATCAACCATTGAATTTCAGACAGATCTAGGACTACAGCTCTAAGCTCTACTTTCTTTTATTTCCTATTCCATCTCTTTCTCAGACTATAACAGGACTTGACTCCAAACCTCCAATGAGCTGTTAAGTACTATTTAGCAATTCTGTAGCATTTTTATTTCTATAATGCATCATTATGTCTTGTTGCCATTTTAAAATGTAATTACTTAATCCAGAAATTAAAAGCCTTGTGACAGGAAGCAGATGCTATTCTCACAGAAATGACAAATAAAATTTAAGCTTCTGTTATTATTTAAGTGAATTCTTAAATTACAGAATCGTCATGTGATATCATCTTAGTTTTCCAAATATAATTTTTCCTTATTAAATAAAATGAGCGATATGAATGTTCAAATACAATAAATCTTTACTTATTTGAACTCTGATTCAGTGTTTCTGTTGACTAGTTACTTCTTTAAACCCAAAATTACTTCTATAAACCCAACAGATTACAAAATGAATATTGTATATGAAATTTCATGCTGCTTACTCTTTTTTAAAAAGTATATTATAATTCCACATGTTACTTTCAAAACTATCTTGTTTGTACTTCTCTTTGACTATATTCCTATGGAGTTTTCTAATAACCAGATGTATTTATTTTTTCAGTTATGAAAAGCTTACTTTCTCTCCTTCCTATTTCCCACCTTCATTTAAAAAGAATAAGAGCCTTACATCAAATGCATAGTCAAGCAAAATAAATTTCTCTATTACCATGTCCAAACACACACACACACACACACACACACACACACACACACACACACACACACACACACTCTGAGTTTATCATCTTTCTCTCAGGAGATGGGTAGTTATGTTTTATTATGAGTCCTTTGGAATCATCATTCACCAATACATTGATCAGAGATCTTAATTCTTAAGTTATTTGTCATTACAGTGTTGTTGTTTTTATTTTTAACTTTTGGTTATTTATTTCTGCCAGATTTTGAGTTGCAAATTTTCTCCCCATTTTTCCCCTACCCACCTCCCCATAATAGCAGTACCACAGGATATCCCCTCCTCCAATCTGCTCTCTCCCATGTCTTCCCCCAAACCCCCTTCAACTTTTCCAGTAGGGCATGGTGGATCTCTATGCCCCAGTGCTTGAATATCTTATTTCCCAATTACATGTAAAATAGTATTAATAATAGTATTTATGTATTTTTAAACATTTGATTTTAAAACTTTGAATTCCAGATTCATTCCCTCCTCCCTTGTCACCCACCCTTACTGGGAAGATAAGCAATTCAATATCAGTTGTACATGTGTAGCTAATACAAAACATTACCATAGTAGATATATTGTAAATGACATTATATTTCCCTTCCTCCTATCCTGCCTCCCACTTATTCTATTCTCTACTTTGGTCCTGTCCCTTTTCAAAAGTGGGTGCTTCCAACTTCCCTCCCCTTCAGCCTGCCCTCCCTTCCATCGTCCCCCTTCTCTTCCTCTTCCCTCCCTACTCTCCTGTAGGGTGAGATACCCTATTTAGTGTGTATGTCATTCCCTCCCTGAGCCAAATTCAATGAGAATAAGGTTGACCCATTCCCTTTTGCCTTCCTGTTCTTCCCCTCCATTGTAACAGTTTTCCCTTGCCTCTTTTATATGAGATAGTTTACCCCATTCTGTCTTTCCCCTCTCATTATATTCCTCTCTTACCTCTTAGTTTCATCTTTTAAGTATCATCCCTTCCTATTAAATTGGTCCTGTGCCCTCTATCTATGTATACCTGTAAACATATATACACACATTCACATATGTATTCATACGCCCATCTACCCTCCGATATAGACTATATATATATGTGTGTGTGTATACATATAGACTATATATGTACATATAGACATATATACATACATATAGACTATATGTATATATATATTTCTATTCCCTTCAACTATTTTCATACTGAGAAAAGTTTCATCGGTTACAGTTATCGTTTTTCCATGTACGAATGTAAATAGTTCAACTTTGATAAGTTCCTTATGATTTATTTTCCCTGTTTACCTTCTCATGCTTCTCTTGCTTCTTGTATCTTAATGTCAGATTTTCTATTCAACTCTGTTTTTTTTATCAAGAATGCCTGAAAGGCTTCTATTTCATTGAATGACCATATTTTCCCCTGAAACATTATACTGTTTTGCTGGGTAGGTGATTCTTGGTTTTAACCCCAGCTCTTTTGACCTTCAGAATATCATATTCCAGGCCCTTCCATCCCTCAGTGTAGAAGCTGCTAGATCCTGTGTTATCCTGATTGTGTTTCCACAATATTCAAATTGTTTCTTCCTGGCTGCTATTAATATTCTCTCCTTGATCTGGGAATTTCAGAACCTGGCTATAATATTACTAGGAGTTTTCTTTTTGGGATCTTTTTCAGGAGGTGATCTGTAGATTCTTTCACCCTCTGTTTTGCCTTCTGGTTCTAAAATATCAGGGTAGTTTTCCTTGAGGATTTCTTGAAGGATGATTTCTAGGTTCTTTCTTTGAACATGGCTTTCAGGTAGTCCAATAATTTTTAAATTATCTCTCCTGGATCTATTTTCCAGGTCAGTGGTTTTTCCCATGAGATATTTCACATTGCCTTCTATTCTTTCATTTGTTTGGCTGTGTTTAAGAGCATCTTGATTTTTCCTCAGGTCACTAGCTTCCATTTGCTCCAGTCTAATTCTGAAGGAATGATTCTCCTCAGTGAGCTTTTGAGATTCTTTTTCTATCTGGCAAATTTGGCTTTTTGAGGCATTCTTCTCCACATTGCCTTTTTGAGCCTCTTTTGCCATCTGGGTTAGTTTTTTTAAGGTGTTATTTTCCTCTGTCAGGCTGTTGACTCTCATTTCATAATTTTCTTGCATCATTCCCATTTCTCTTCCCAATTTTTCTTCCACTTCTCTTATCTGCTTCTTAAGGTCCTCTATGGCCTGTAACCAGCTAGTATTTTGTTTTGAAGCTTTTGGTGCAGGAATTCTGACTTCACTGTCTTCCTCCTGTTCCATACTTTGATCCTTTTTGTCCCCAAAATAGGATTCTAATGTTGGATTCTTCTGTTTGTTTTGCTTCCTTTGCCTGGTCATGTTGCCACTCAATTTCTTGACTTGGGCTTTTTGCCACAGTAGGACTCTGCCACCAGCCAGGGGAGCTTCTCTCAGCTGTCAGAGGTATTAGTTGGGTGCCCTCTCTGAAGCTTCCACATGCTCTGGCAAGCTGGTCACATACCCTATATTGCTGTCTACCCTAGACAGCAATCCAGATCCAAGCAGGTTAAAGCAAGAGCAGTTATCCCTCAGACTAGTTGCTTGGTCCCCCTACAGTCTGCAGGGCAGGAGCTGAAGCTGCCTCATGGTGACGGCTGCTGCACCGCTCCTCAGAGGCTTCTCACCCTGAAGGAAAGAGGCCAATGCCCTCCCAACTACTGGGTCCCAAAGTACATACTACACTGACCTCTCACTTTGTCCTTAGCATCTATGTGTTAATAATTCTGGAAACAGCCCCAGCTGCTGGTGTTCTGGAGTCCCTCCAGCTGGCTCCTGGTCAGGCTCACCCTGGAGCTAAAACCTCTGGCTTACTCAGGGCTGGGGTTGGCTCCCAGAGCACTGCACTGGCCAATTCCTGCAAGCCTGCCGGGTTGTCCTCAATGGGAGGTTAGCTTCTTTGTGTCATTTTGTGGGTTCTGTAGCTCCAAAGTTTGTTCAGAGTCCCCTTTTACATGAATTGGGGAAGGTGGGAGCCAGAGCTGCGAGGAAGTCCTGTTTCTACTCTGCCATCTTGACCTCAACCCTACAGTGTTGTTTTTATTATATAAATGCTTTTCTTAGTTCTGTTTACTTTAAAGTATATCAGTTCATAAAAGTATTCCCAGGTTCTTCTGACACCGTCACCTTTATCATTTCTGATAACACAGTAGCATTCCATCTCCTTCATATACCTTTATTTGTTCAGCTATTCTCCAGTTGATCGGCACTCCATTAGTTTTAATTTTTTGCCACCACAAAAAAGGGCTCCTATAAATATTTTTAAGTATATGTTCTTAAGTATATTTTCCTTTTATTTTTTTTGGATCTTTTTGGAATATAGCCCTAATAGGTCAAGGGGTATGCACAGTTTAATAATTTGTAGATAGTAGTCCCAAATTACTTTTTTGAATGGCTGGACCAGTTCACTACTCCACCCACAGCCCCTCCACATTTATCGTTTTCAGTTTATTTCATCAGCATTCCCATTTTGACAGATGTAAGTTGAAAGCATTTGTCAATTTCCCTTTTCTATTGTCTTAGCCAATCTGATGAGTATGTGCTGGCACCTAAGAGTTGTTTTAGTTTGCATTTCTCTAATCAATAGTGATTTAGAGCATTTTTCACATAATTATTAATAGTTTTGATTTCTTCTTCTGAAATTTGCCTATTAATATTTTTGACCATTTGGCAATTAAAGAATGTTTCGTATTTTTGTATATTTGACTCAGTTTTCTGTATAGTTGAGAAATGAGGCTTTTATCAGGGAAACTTACTGTAATTTCCTGCCCTCCCCCCAATTTCCTTCTTTCTTTCTAATTTTGGCTGCATTGATTTTGTTTGTTGACAGAATCTTTTTAATTTAATATAATGAAATTATCCATTTCATTGGAAAGTGATCCTCTCTATCTCTTGTTTGGTCAAAAATTCTTCCCTTATCCATTGATTTGACACATTAAATTTTCTATGGTCACTTCATTTGCTTATGATATTACCCTTTATGTCTAAATCATATAACCATTTTGACCTTATCTTTTTGTATATGGTATGAGATGTTGATATATAGTTTCAGTCAAATGACTTACCAGTTTTCCCAACAATTTTTGTCAAATCGTGAGTTCTTGCCCCCCCCCCCAAACTTGGAACTTTGGGTTTATCAAACACTAGTTTACAATGATCATTTACTACTGTGTACCCAATCTGTTCCCCTGATCTACTACTCTTATTTCTTATCCAATACCAGATTGTTTTCATGTTTACATCTTTGAGATATAGTTTGAAATCTGATACTAGTTTGAAATCTGGCCACTTTCCTTCAAATATTTTCTCTTTGATATTCTTGCCCTTTTGTTCTTCCAGATGAATTTTGTTACTAGCTATTACTACTACTTTTTCTAGCTCTGTAAAATAATTTTTGGTATGGCATGGAATAAGTAATTCAATTTAGGTTGAATTGTCATTTTTATTGTATTGGCTTAGCCTACCCATGAGTAATAAGTATTTCTCCAAATATTTAGATGTCTTTATTTGTGTAAAAAGTGTTTTATATCCTGGCAAGTGGACTGTCAAGTATTTTATATTTCTTTTCCTCCTGGACCTTGTAGGAATATATAAAAATACTTATCATTTATGTGGTTTTATTTATATTCTACAACTTTGCTATAGTTGTTCTAGCTAGTTTTTTAGTTGATTCTCTAGGATTCTCTAAGTATACCATCATATCATTTGCAAAGAGTCATAGTTTTGTTTCCTCATTGCCTATTCTAATTCCATCAGTTTCTTTTCCTTGTCTTATTGCTATAGCTAGCATTTCTAGCATAATTTCAAATAATAGTGCTGGTAATGATATCCTTGCTTCACCCCTGATCTTATTGGGAAGTTTATCCCCATGACAGATAATGCTTGCTCTTGGTTTTAGATCTATACTACTTATCATTTTAAGGAAAGTTCCATTTATTCCTATGCCATCTAGTGTTTTTAATAGGAATGAATAGTATTTTTTTTTATCAAAAGCTTTCTGCATCTATTGATAGAATCATATGATTTTTGTTGTTTTTGTTATTCATATGGTCAATTGTACTTATAAGTTTTACTAATATTGAACTAGCCTTGCATTGCAGACATAAATGCCACAATCATATTATGTGATCTTTTTTATATGTTGCATATTTTATTTTAAAACATTTTATTTGAAAATTTTGCATTAATATCCATTATTAGATAACTTGGTTTATAGTTTTTTTTTTATCTGTTTTTGCCCCCCTTGGTTTAGGTATCAAAACCATATTTGTGTCATAAAAGGACTTTGATAGAACTTCTTCTTTGCCTATTTTTCTAAATAATCTATATAGTATTGAAATTAATTTTCCCTTAAATGTTTGGTAGAATTCCCTTGTAAATCCATGCCGTCCTGGGGGTTTTTTGTTTTTTAGGAAGCTTGTTTATGGTTTATTCAATTTCTTTTTCTAAGATGGGGATTTTTAAGTATTCTGTTTCCTCTTCTGTTAAGGCAATTTATAATTTTGTAAATATTCATCCATTTCACTTAGATTGTCATTTATACTGGAATGCAATTGGGCAAAATAACTCCTAATTGCTGTAATTTCATCTTCATTGGTGGTATATTCACCCTTTTCTTTTTTTTGAGGGCAGTTGGGGTTAGGTAACTTGCCCAAGGTCACACAGCTAGGTTTTTATTTGTGTGTGCTAAGTGTCACCCTTTTCATTTTTGATACTCGTAATTTGGTTTTCTTCTTTTTAAAAAATCAAATTAACGAATGGTTTCTCTGTTTTGCTTTATTATATTTTTTTATAGAAGCAGAGCCTTGTTTTATTTATTAGTTAAGTGCTGTTTTTTGACTTTTTTGTTTTGTTTTGTTTTGTTTTTGTTTGTTTGTTTGTTTGTTTGTTTTCTTGCCTTTTGGTGGGCAGTTGGGGTTAAGTAACTTGCCCAAGGTTACACGGTTAGGTTTTTTTTGTTTGTGCACGTTAAGTGTCTGAGGCTGGATCCAAACTCAGGTCCTTCTGACTCCAGGGCCAACGCTCTACTCACTGCACCACCTAGCCGCCCCCATGAGTTTTTACTTTCAAGTTTATTAATATCTCCTTTGATTCTCAGGATTTCCATTTTGATGTTTAATTGGGGATTTTTAATTTGTTCTTTTTTCTAGGTGTTTTTTTGTAAGGGGGGGGGCTTTAATTTGATCTTTTTCTAGGTGGTTTTATTTTGTTTTGTTTTGCTGCATACCCAATTCATTTACCTGCTCCTTCTCTATCTTATTGATGTACACAGAGACATAAATTGTCACGCGTACTACTTTGGCTGCAACCCAAAAACTTTGGCTTATGTTATGTCATCATTTCTTAAAATGAATTTATGGATTGTTTCTGTGATTTATTTTTTGATTCATTTATTTAGGACTTCATTGTTATGTTTCCATTTGGATTTATGCCTTTTGTTTGTGATCCTAGAACTGACTTTTATTTTATTTTGGTCTGTAAATGATCTATTTACTATTTTGCCTTTTTGTTACATTTACTTGTAATACTTCTGTGCCCTACATGGTCAGTTTTTGTAAAAGTTACATGTAATGTTAAGCAACACATATATATATATATATATACATATATATATATATATATATATATATATATATTCTTTCACAATTCTACCTTGAAGATGCCATAATTCTTTTAGCTCTAGTTTCTATATAATTTTGTTTAGTTCTGTATTTTTCCTTTTGTTTATCTTTCTCTTACACTTAGCTAAAATTGAGAGGGGGGGATGCTCGGTGGCACAGTGAACAGAGCACTAGCCCTGGAATGAGAAGGACCTGAGTTCAAATTTTACCTCAAACACTTAACACTTACTAGCCACGTGACCTTGGGCAAGTCACTTAATCCCAATTGCCCTCCAAAAGGCAAAATAAAATAAAATAAAATAAAATTGAGAGAGGGAAAGGAGCACTGAAATCTGTTGCTATACTATTGTGTTATTGTCTGTGTTCTTCTGGCTCCATTAATATTTGTGGATTTAGATGCTAAGGCATTTGGAGAATATAAGTTCAATATTGGTTTGTTGTATATGGTTCCTTTTAGCTTTATGTAGCTCCTTTTTCCTTTTTTAAGTTTTAAATGTTTGCTTTTGCTTTGATTGCATGTTCACAACTCATGACTTTTAGGATTTACTTGGTTCATAGTACATTTTTTTCTAGTTCCTCATTTTTATTCTGTGTCTTTACATTTCACATATATTTCTTTGTAAGCAACAGATTGTAAGATTTTTTTTCCCAAAAAAATTAGGGTTTTTTTTATCCCTCTTCCTTGGTAAACACAGTACTGTGTCTCTTCAGTTATAACTTAATCTGCTTTAAGGCAGTCCCCATCTTTTCTGCTTTCTTCCCCTCACCCTAAAGCTACCCCCTCTCATACTACTTTCTCTAGTTTTGGTATTTAGTTCCTTTTCCTTTCTTGCATTTTTCTGCTTATCTAGTTCTTCCCCTATTTTTTTCCTCTTAGCTGAGTAGTCACAAAGAATCTTTTCTGTCCTCCCCTTCAACTCAACTTCTTTTGTTAATTTTTAAAATTTCATTTTCTGCATCTTTTTCTGCAAAAGAATTTCTTTTTCATTGTTTGTCTTCCCTTTCTGCCTGTTCTAGACTTCTGTTTTTTAATCCTTGACTCTTATACTTATTTAGTCCTTTATTCTCTGTATTCCTTACAGAATTACAATTTTTGAGATACCTTTTTCTTTTGGGGGTTCCTATAGTTTTAGTAATTGCCTTACAAATCTTTCCCCTTAACTTTCTTTTTCCTGTTGTGCCTCACTCTTAGAAATACCAAATTCCTGTTCTTAATAGAGAGGATATTGTCTTATATAAGAATATTCCAATGTCACTGACTGTTCACTTCATTATTGACCTTTGTCTTTACCTTGATCATGTTTTTCTCATTTGTCTCATTTCTTCTTTGAGCCATGCCCCTCAGCTGTTCTGGGTGTCATTTGTCCTTAGGAGCTGATTTTTCTTCACCTGAGACAAGATGATGATCTCCTTAGATAGATCTCTATAGATCTCTGCAGATAAGTCATTTCATTCTATAGAATATCTTTCTTCTCCCATAGAAATGTTCCTCAGTGGTACCCCTTCCCATCACTGAAATAAGATTTCCTTTTTTATTTCTCCCCCTTTTAATCCTTCCTTTTGCTTCATCACCCATTCTCTTGTAGTCTCTTTTCTTCCTGATAGACTATAGGAGTTACTCTCTTCCTATCTACTTTTTCTCCTCGGTACAGAATAGCCTTTTCTTATTGACATTTACTTTCTTTTATATTTGAAGATCTTTCTGCTAGTCATTTGTAGAATTTGTTGTCTATCAGTAGGATTGTTCAATTTAACCTTTAGATATCTCAGAGATTGTGGCATGGGGATTTGGTTTGGTTTGGTGTTTTTGTTGTTCTCTGCTGGTAATTTGTAGATTTTTTTCAGTTGATGCTTTGCTTCTGTGTTCAAAAGTTCTGTGCAATTTTCTTATATTCTCACACTGTGGTTCAGGTTCACTGACTTATTGTGTTCTTTGGGGAAACCTATAATCCCTAAATTTTCTCTAAATAACCTGTCTTTGAGATCAATATGTTTTACTTATATGAAGGTCATGCTTTCTTTTAACGTTACTGCTTTTTGCTTCTCTTCTTCCAGATTGTCCTTTACTTCTATGTATATTTCCAGTCAATTTTCCTCTTGTTTCTTTGGTGAGACTTGACACTTTGGATTCAGATTTTTCTTTTCTTATTATTTCTGCTACACAGGCAATACGTCATTCTTTCACAATTCTTATTTCTCTTTTAAACCATTCAGAGACATCCTGTTTGAGTTACATTCTGTCTTCAGAATCCACGGGGTCCTCTACCTTATTAGATATTGATTCATTTTCTTTTGTCTTCTAATACTTATTTCAAAGTTGCCTGAATGAACTCTTTTACTTGGTCTGAAGCCCATATTTCCTTTTCTTGTTAACATTTTCCTGTTGGTTTATCTGATTATGTTTTTTTTCCCCTCTTATATCTGGTAATTTTAGTGCCCTGCCCCCTTTCCTTCAATTTCTGATCCCCTGTCCTTTGATGATAATTTCCCTGGGAGTGGGATCTCAAGGAATCCTAACTTTCTCCCATACTGGAGATTTTACAGTTCACTACCCTCAGTTTCTACAAAGTAACTTCTGAGGAGACATAATGGTCCAAGATGGATACTGGGTACTTTCCCCAGGCTTAGTGGAGTGCCACTAAGACTTATCCCCATTCCCTACAAATACACCGGTCTTTTGCCCCTGTTCACTGGGTTCCTCAGTTCTTGGGCCCAGTAGTACTAAAATCACCATTCTGCTATCACAGCCTTAGCAAACTTCTGCCAGAGGCACTAGGAAGAGAGGAGAAGATTATCAATAGAGTTCAGTTCTATTGTAAAAGCAGATACCTGGTCTTGGCCTATATCCCCTTCCTCCCTATTCTCTGGTGAACTTTCTTGGAGCATAGTATTGCCTTACTGCTATCACAGCCTGAAAAGATTTTTGTCAGTTTACTCTTCAAAGCTCTGGGAGGACCCTTGGGTGGGAATTAGGGGGTTTTGTCAATAGTGTTGAGTTCTCTTGTAAACCAGGGGGTGACTTATGTAATCCTGCTAAAAGTATAGGGGTGGAGGTGGGGTGCAATGGAAACACATGAAATTTCTATTATGGAGAAGTATAATAGGTTCTTTAGAGTGCCTCTAGTCTGCTGTCTTGTTGGTCACATCACTTAAAAGTCCTTGAATTTTTTTTAGTCATTTAAATATCCAAATACTTTTACTATGGGCACACAGTCAGATGTTTTTATTCATCTGTAGATAGCTTTATTTTTTTAATCTCCTTTTGCTTTCATTTTCCCTATTTTAAAATAAGGATTTACCAGAACTTTCTACCTACCTAAGAAAATAGGTATTTGACTTTTCTAGGCCTTGGTTTCTTTTTTTTTTTTTAATTAAATTTTATGTTTAGTTTTAGTTTACAACATTCATTTCAACAAGATTTTGAGTTACAAATTTTCTCCCCGTCTTTCCCCTACCCACTGCCCCAGAACAGTGATTCCACTGAGTCCTCTCTCCTCCAATCTGCTCTCTCTTATATCTTCCCCCATTTCCCCTCCAACTTTCTAGTAGGTCAAGATGGATCTCCATACCCCAGGGCCTGTATATCTTATTTCCCAGTGCATGTAAAATAATAGTAATAATAATGATGATAATTTTTTTAAACATTTGATTTTAAAACTTTGAATTCCAGATTCTTTCCCTTCTTCCCTTGTCACACACCCTTACTGGGAAGATAAGCAATTCAGCAAAAGTTATACATGTGTAGTTACGCAAAACATTTCCATAGTGGATATATTGTGAAAGACTGACTATATTTCCCTCCATCCTATCCTGCTCCCTACTTGTTCTATTCTCTACTTTGACCCTGTCCCTTTTCAAAAGTATGTGCTTCTAACCACCCTTCCACCCAATCTGCCCTCCCTTCTATTGTCCCCCCTCTTCTTATCCCTTTCCCCCCTACTTTTCTGTAGGATAAGATACCTAATTTAGGGTATATGGTATTCTCTCCTTAAGCCAAATTCAATGAGAGTAAGGTTGACCCATTCCCTTTTGCATCCCTGTTCTTCCCCTCCATTGTAACAGTTTTCCCTTGCCTCTTTTATGTGAGATAATTTACCCTTTTTCTGTCTCTATATCTCCTCTCGTTATATTCCTCTCTACCCTCTTAATTTTATTTTAAAAATATCATCCCTTCCTATTCAATTGATCCTGTGCCCTCTGTCTATATATACCTGTACACATATATACATATACTCACATATGCATTCATAGGCACATATACCCTCCTATATAGACATATATGTATGTGTGTGTGTATATATACATATACATACATACATACATTTATATTCCCTTCAACTATCCTCATATTGAAAAAAGTTTCATAAGTTACAATTATTGTTTTTCCATGCAGCAATGTAAATAGTTCAACTTTAATATGTTCCTTACGATTTCTTTTTCCTGTTTATCTTCTCATGCTTCTATTGCTTCTTGTATTTGAAAGTGAAATTTTCTGTTCAGCTCTAGCTTTTTCATCGAGAATGCTTGAAAGTCCTCTTTTCTACTGAATGACCATATTTTCCCATGAAACATTATACTGTTTTTCTGGGTAGGTGATTCTTGGTTTTAATCCCAGCTCCTTTGACTTCTGGAATATCATATTTCAAGCTCTTTGATCCCTTATTGTAAAAGTTGCTAGATCTTGTGTTATCCTAGTTGTGTTACTACAATATTCTAATTGTTTCTTCTTGGCTGCTTGTAATATTTTCTCCTTGATCTGGGAATTCTGGAACCTGGCTATAATATTCCTAGGAGTTTTCTTTCGGGGATCTTTTTCAAGAGATGATAGGAGAATTCTTTCAACCTCTGTTTTGCCCTCTGGTTCTAAAACATCAGGGCAATTTTCCTTGAGAATTTCTTGAAGGATGATTCCTAGGTTCTTTCTTTGATCATGGCTTTCAGGTAGTCCAATAATTTTAAAATTATCTCTCCTGCATCTATTTTTCAGGTCAGTGGTTTTCCCAATGAGATATTTCACATTGTTTTCTATTTTTTCATTTGTTTGGATCTATTTAATAGTATCTTGTTTTCTCCTCAAGTCACTAGCTTCCATTTGCTCCAGTCTAATTCTGAAGGAATTATTCCCTTCAGTGAGCTTTTGAGATTCTTTTTCCATCTGGCAAATTGAGCTTTTTAAGGTATTCTTCTCCTCATTGTCCTTTTGAGCCTCTTTTTCCATTTGAGTTAGTCTATTTTTTAAGATATTATTTTCTTCAGTCAGGTTGTTGACTCTCTTTTCATGATTTTCTTGCATCATTCTCATTTCTCTTCCCAATTTTTCCTCTACTTCTCTTACTTGGTTTTCAAAATCCTTCTTGAGTTCCTCTGTGGCCTCTAACCAGTTCATATTTTTCATGGAAGCTTTTGGTACAGGAGTTCTGACTTCATTGTCTTCTTCCTGTTCCCTGCTTTGATCCTTTTAGTCCCCAAAATAGGAGTCTAAAGTCAGATTGCTTTGCTTCCTTTGATTTCTCATGTTACCATTCAATTACTTGACTTTTGGGCTGTTTGCCACAGTAGAACTCTGCTTCCAGAGAAGAGAGCTTTGTCCCAAATTACTGGGGTTTTTGTAGCTGCCAGAGCTCTTAGTTGGGTCCCTCCTGTGAAGCCTCCACAGGCTCTGGCACCTGGTTACACACCCTAAGACTTCCATGGAGGACAGCTACCCAGATCCAAGCAGGTTAAAGCAAGAGTGATTGTCCTCAGACTGGTTGATTGGTCTCCCTATGATCTGCAGGGCAGGAGCTCTGGAAGTAGCCACTGGAGGTGGCATCTGCACAGCCACAGTGCCTCTGCTGCTTCTCACTTTCTTGTCCGGGGGCAGAGGCCAGACCCCTCTCTCAGTCCCCCTGATTTCACAAAGTCCACGCTCACCTTTTACTTTGCCTTTGGCATTTATGGGTTGATAATTCTGCAAACTGCGACACGTACTGGTGATCCTAGTCTCCTGAAGTCTGTTCCAGCTGGGGGCTGTCATGGCCACCCAGGGGCTAAAACCTTGGGCTCATGCTTGGCGCTGGGCTCTGACCCTTTCTGTCTGCCTACCAGCTGCCTTCAACGGGAGATTTGTTTCTTTCTGTCTTTGTTGGTTCTGTAGCTCTAAAGTTTGTTTAGAGTCATATTTTATAGGTATTTTAGATGTTTATGGGGGGAGCTCCCGTGGTTTTCCTGCTTCTACGCCACCATCTTGCCTCCACCCTAGGCCTCTTAATTGTAAAATAAAATAGGCAATAAAATTCAGATCTGGCACTCAACCTTTCACTAGCTTTGTGACCCTCAGCAAGTCACTTAACTTTTGCCTCAGTTTGCTTAACATTAAAAAATAAGGATCATAATAGCACTTACTTCCAAGATTGTTGTGACGATCAAATGAGATATTATCAGTAAAGCACTTAGCACAATCTCTGGCACATATTAAGTAGATGCTTAAAAAATGTTTCTTCCTTCCTTCCTTCCCTCTGTAAAATAAGGGTTTTGTGGTTTCTGTTTTTTGGTTTTTAAGGTCCCTTTTAGCTCCAGGTACATGGTCCTATGAAATTACTGGGGCAAAGTTACAAAATATTGAGAAAATAAGATTCCAAGAATAGCATCTGGCTTTTTAAATACAATATAATTTGCCATTTACTGATTTCAGGAGCTAAATAAGCAAAACAGCACCACCTTGAATAGTGGTCTGCCCCAAAATTGCTTGTACTTTTTTGGTATGTGGTTTACAATAAATGTAAGAATTAATATACCAGAACTAACCCACCAGTAACTGCATATATTTTTCTGTTAATTACCTACAGCAAATTATCCATCATAATCACAAATGATTTCCCAAACTGATGACTTCCTCTTTTTGACATAACCATTTCTTTCACAGATACTTAGATTACAAAATCCGCTAAAGGGGATCGTCCACTCTTCCTTGTAGCATGATGATGAATGTACTAGTGGCACTCAGTCAAGTGCGTGACTAATGGTAACATTGCCATTCATTTATTTTCAAAGTGCATTATGTTCTCTAAACAATCTATCATGTTGCTTCTTTTCAGAATGCAAAAGCATTTGTAACAGGGGTAATAACCTAATGTTTTTAAAACAGAGAGCTTAGAAACATTTGCCAAAATTTAGGTAGCCAATGTTTTGGGATTTCTTGGCAAGCAGAGAGAAAGAAATCTTACAATTTGGGTAGGAATAAGATCCTTTAATAATAGGTAGGAGTAACTAATTTTGTTAAATTCATAGTAATAATACCAAGAGGAAGGTCATTATATAATATAGTTTAAAAAAGCCCTAAGTGTGATAAGGTATACCCTATCTCATATAACACTTTTCCACTTAGGGCAGGGATTCTTAACCTTCTGAGTATCATGTACTCCTTTGATAATCAGTCTGATGAAGCCTATGGACCCCTTCTCAGAATAATTATTTTAAATACATAAAGTATCATATGATCACAGAGGTAACCAATTATATTTAAATACAGTTTCTAAAATTGGTGTATTTAAGTTCATAGATCACAGTTTAAGACCTCCAAATTTAGAGCAAATTCCAGAAACTTTTATCTACTCAATCACAAATCAGCAAAATAATCCTAAAAATAATCTAATGACCCAGCATGTTTACAGTTCAGAGCTCTTCATAAGGACAGGAAGAATTCACCTGACACAAAAGAATACTCATTCTTGGCTAGAAGTTCAACTTATTCCATTGTTTTATTCAAAATAACATTATTAACAACATTCCAGACTTACCTGTGTTGCCTAAATATTTTTGATGTATCAAGTCAAACTCTAGCATTGTTTCAAACATAATAGGCATAAATAAAAAATTACTCAATAGGTTGATTTTTCAAGACTCCAAGAACTACTTAGATTAAGTCCTCATATTTTGAGTTCCATATTCTAAATTGTCTGACAAGCTATAGTGAATGTTGAGTTTTTAAGATAAAAAGCAAAATACATATTTTTTAAATCTTTAAAAAATTTAAAAAATTTTTTTAATCTACATAATAGATTTTCACTAAGCCAGTTCTTCAAATCCTTCTACTTGTTGGGCAATATTACTAATATGTAGGAAACTAATAAACATTCATTTCTTTGTGTCAGTGATTTTGCTTACTGTACCACCATCTTGTAAAATTTTATTTTTTTTTAATTAATAAAAATCTATTTTCTCTCCTTTCCAACTTCTGCCCTCACTAGGGGAAAAAAAAACAGGAAAACAAAATCTTTGTAATAAATATGTGTTATTTAGCAAAACAAATTCATGCTTTAGAAAAATATATGTCTTGCTCTACACCCTAAATCGACCTATCAAGAGGTGAGTAGCATGATTTGTCATTGGTCTTCCTGAGATTTTGTTGGCCCAATCCATTATCAGAGTTCTTAAGTCTTTCAACATTGTCTTTACAATATGATTGTTATTGTATGAATTGTTCTCCTGGTTCTGTTCACTTCACTCTGTATCACTTCATAGTTTTTTTTTTTTAATCATCACCTTGATAATTTTTTATGACACTAATATTCTATTATTTGAGATACTACAATTTGTTTGGTTACTTCCCAATTGATGTATCCCCCTAATTTCCAGATCTTTGCAATTACAAATATAACTGCTGAAAATATTTTTGTATGTATAGTTGCTTTTTTTTTTTTACTTTGACTTCTTTGAGATACAGGTCTAGAATACATCATCATCTTTTCAGGTATCCATATATGCAACCTCAGAGTCAACCTTGATCCTTCCTTTTCCCTCACCACCCTCCCCCCGTTCCATCAATCTTCACTTCTTATCTTTACCCCTGCAGTAGCTCTCATCATATTCTTTGCTGTTTACTGCCTCTGCTCTAGATCATCTCTCCTCTAGACTATTTATAAAAGCCTCATAATTGTCCTCACTAGACCAGTCTTCCTTTATCATCCATCTTCCAGATAGCTGCCAAAATTATTTCCTTAAGGCACAGATTACTCCCTTGCTCAGAAATCTTCAGTGGTTTCCTACTGTCCCTAGTATAACATGTAAATACTTCCTCCTGGCATTTAAAGCCTTCCTACAACTTAGTTCCAGCCCACCTGGCTTATTGTATTTGCCAAATACATCCCATCTCTGCATCTTTGCATAAGCTGTCCCCTATACTTGAACATACTCTCGTCCCATTTGCTTTTTAGAATCTTTACGGTCCTTCAAGACTTAACTTGTCTTTCAGATCCTACAGCAGAAGTTCTCAACCTTTTTTGTGTGGCATGAACTTTTTGGCAATCTGGTGAGAACTGTGGACTCTGGTTTTTTTAAAACTTATAGTTGAAGGAAATTCTGACTTTTGCTTAGAAGTTGGTGAAAGTAAAAATGTGAGTCTCTGTAGAGGGTCATTCATCCAGCATGCTGAGGGCCCCCCTCCAGAATTTCTGACATGACACATGAATGCTTCATAGCAATTCAGTGATCTATTGTTATCCTTTATTTTTACTCTCAGACTAGTCCATATCCTTTTCTAGGAGGAAATCCATCCCCTCTAACATCTTATAAGCCATTTTTCCTGCATATTTCTTTCTTTTTAGTACTGTATTGTAGTCTTTTCATTCTCCTCACTGTACTTCTCTGTTTCCCTTTGGGTAAACCATAACTTGAATTATTCATAGATGGTGGTTTTCTCCTTACAGATTGGAATTGTTTGATTGTTTAAGAACTGTGCTGAAGGAATTGTTTGAGACTTTTTTTACAGCAACTATACATACAAAAATATTTACTATGCTGTGTGGACTTTTGGGGACCTGTTGGTACAAGACTGGAAGAGGCAAATCAAGACAGTAAGCATTTAAATGTTTACTGTGTGCCAGGCACTGTGCTAAGTGTTGGGCATACAAATAGAAGCAGAATAGGAAACCCATGATAGGAAACTTTTCAGTTCCACCAGGAGTGGAAGAGATGAAGGTATCCCATGCAGGGACACAGTAGAAGAAGTCTTGTAGAGAAATGAGGAGGGCAACCTGGAGAGGAAGGAAGCCAGGGTCAGGCAGAGAATTCTTCTTAAAATGGAGGCTCTAGAAGGGACCAGCCTGGAAGAGGAAGAGGCCCTAAGGGCAGAGGACATTTCCAGTATAAAAGGTAACCCAGGGGTGGAATGAGTTCCCAATGTGAAGAGGGCTCTCTGGCATGGAGGAGAAATTTTTTTAGAGTCAACCTTCAAGATACACTTGAGAGAGAGTGCCAGATGTACTCAGATGATTTGCTGAGGATTGGAAGAATGGGGAGTGCATTAGTTTAAGAAGTGTGGAAGGACAGACAGCTTCCTCTCTTGCACCACCTGCATACTGCAAGCCCCTTTCAGCCTGGAACCTTCAGAAGTGCTGTTCTGGTTTCCCTTTCTGGTTGCCCCTATTTCTCCTGAGGTGCTTTCACCCTTGGGGGTGTCCCAGCCATATTGTCTTCCCTTATGTGAGTTAAAATGTACAAGATAAAGGGCTATTGCTTTGTACTAAAGGCCTGACCTTTTCTTCCACAATGCATTCACACTGCCACAAGCGATTCAAGAGCTAGTCCACCAGCACACATTCCCTGGATGAGCAGCAGACTAGATGCCCCTTACGTTGTAGGAACTTCATAGCTAAATGTGTGTTCAGTTGAATTCTCTTAGATTTCCCTTCTTTTGGATGTACTTCTAGTCTTTTCTCTCTAGGAAATTATTAAAGGGCAGAAACTGTCATATTTTTCTGATTTCCCTCATAATAATTAACCCAATATCGGGGATGTAAGAGGTACTTAATAAGTACCTATGGACTGATTAAATGTATCTAGGTTATCTAAGTATTCTGCCTAGCAAAGGATTATCACGGATTTTTAAAGAATCTGAATAAAATGTACTTTTATCTGAATATGCTCTAAAGAGAACAATTTGGAGTTTCTTTAATAATTTAAAGAATATAATAACATGCTGCTGCCCCTCCTCTATTAGCATAAAGCTCAAAAGTGACTGTTAGAATATTTATGTTGTCAGAACATCAGTTAAAACTCAGAAAAGTCCTTATTTTTATGAGCCCCATTTTCTGGACCATGATCTAGGCATGAGTCCAATTTCCTGTCCAATATATTTCAGAGAGTAAGTCCGTGTAAAATTACTGAAGATTCTTCTCTAGTAAGAGAATAGAGCTATCTTTCTTACTTTCTATTTAAGTGAAAAAAGAAAATTCCATTAAATCTGCCCATTTTCTATGTTTAATAAGAAATGGGCTCTTTAAGTACAATCGTGCATACCGTCAGGCAGATAGTCTACTGAATTCATAACAGTAACCCAACTGTTCCATTTTTTAAAAACAGCACCGGAAATTGTCAATAATAATAGTAAAAATAGTGATACTAATATAAACTAACATGTATAAAGTGCTTAAAAGCTTATAAAAACCATTACTGTACATTGTCATTTAGTTGTAACAATACTATGAGGCAGATAATTCACATGTTATTCATGTTTTACAAATAGAACTACTGAGGCAGAGGGGCAAAGTGATCTGCCCTTGGTTAAAGAACGAGTAAGTGTTCAAGACATTCAAACCTAGAACTGTCCTTCTTCCACTTCCTTTATACCCTGCTGCCTCTCCCAAAGTAAAACACCCTAGAGTGGGCAGCAGAGCAATTCTGTGTTCAAACTAGGTACAAGAAGTAAGCGTAAAGTACACAAAATGAGGGGAAAAGGAAAAAAAAAAACGACCTGGCAGATGTAATCTAGAACTCCCTAAAGCACCCTCTCACCAGCAGAATAACCCAACACAACAGTGTTTTCTCCAGCTTCAGAAGCATTATGGCTTCTAATCTGAAAAAAGGAGAATTCTAATTTTCGCAGCATGTTTGTCAGGGGCAGAAAAGGTTTTTTACTCCAGGCTCTAGTCATCCAAGTAGAGGAGCCCTCCTGCAGAGCCGGCTGGCTCTCTGCTTCAGCTTTCTTGAAACAGAGGCTCTCATAAGAGGTTTCTTTATACCCACACAAACAGCTAGTTTTCTCGCAGCAGGGATCTGCTCTTTTCGCTCCCCTACCAGTTGATAGATATGACTACTACTGTGTTAACAGTCTGGAATACTAGGGGCTACTACTGTGATCGCAGTCTGAAGTGATACCCTGAAAAGAGCTCGTGCCCACCTGAAAGGCAGGTGTGCCACAATCTTAGTACCTATAATTCTAGCACACCGATGGACTGAGAATTGTGTGTCTCATTGACACAAGGGTCAAACCTAGGACAGTTAGAAGGATGGGCCTGGAAAATCAAGAGCCTCTCCCTTTCAGAACACATTCATACTGCTTTATTTGATCCTAAGAAGTGGTGAGTGGCTTAAGTGCTTGCCTCTAAGCTGGGCAGACCTGGATTCAGGTTACACTTCTTGACATGTGAGGGTTGTAGGTCACTCTACTTCTCAGTATTCTTGGCCAGAGGTGTCAAACCCAGGGAGAGACAGTGTCACTCTTCCATACATGAGCCCTCCTGTTTGTGCATACTTACAAATTCATATATTGTCATCACCTATGCTTTATTTTTTTTTTATTTGTTGAATATTTCTCAGTTGCATTTTAATCTGGTTTGAGCTGCACTTGAGAGTGTTTCCATGGGCTTTTGGGCTGCAGGTGTGACACCTCCACTCTAGGCAACTCTTTAAGACTATAAACTGGGGGTGGCTAGGTGGTACAGTGGATAGAACACCGGCCCTGGAGTGAGGAGGACCTGAATTCAAATTCAGCCTCAGACACTTAACACATACTTGTGGTGTGGCCTTGGGCAAGTCACTTAACTCCAATTGCCCTGCCTTTCCCCCTCAAAAAAGCAAAAAAAAAAAAAAAAAGGCAAAAAAAGACTATAAACTGCAGAGAAGTTGCAAGGAATTTTATCTATCAAGAGATCCTTATACCAGTGAAATCACTGGCCCAGTGATTTCTTTCACAACTGTAGAAGCTAAAACTTGAAAAGGTTAAGGGGCTGGCATAAAGCATAATTAGGTGCTGGAAGATGTAGGATGGATAATCATTATGCTTTCTGTTTCTCTCTGTGTAAACTTAAGATACTCTTAATGAATAAAACCAAAATTTAAACACTCATATCACCTCTGGAGATACACACACACACACACACACACACACACATACTGATAAGAATTAAAGTGATGAAGTTGAACCTAAGAATTTTTTTTATACAACATTTACAAAAACAAGTCTTTCACCTCCACATTTTTTACAACGACCAAAAATACCCATTCACTTAAACTGCCTCCTGGAGCTGATGTGGTATAGTAGATGGGGCAGTAGCCTTGGAGTCAGGAAAACCTAGGTTCAAGTTCCACCTCAGACACAAGCTAGGTGACCCCATGGAAGTCACTTAACATGGACATCTCCGTGCCTTAGTTTCCTCTTCTGTGAAAGGAGTTAGACTTGATGAGTCTTAAAGTCCCTTTAGGCTGTAAAGCTATGATACCATGATAAAGTTGAGAACTCAAGGAGATCTTATCATCTGGACCAACTGCATCTTTTAGAAGAGAGGCAGAGAAGTTGGTTAAGTACTTAAGATTACACAAACAGAAGGCAGAAGATCAGGGATTCTGACCTAGGCTTACTAACTCCACTGGCTTTTTCTACTATTCCAAAAATTACTCACTATAAAAATGTCCAGTTTTTAGACTGTTAAAGGCCCTCTTCTCTTAACCAGCAGCTGTTGCTAATAATATTTTTCAAAGGATAAAATTATCATAGTGAAGCTGATGTAAAGAAAAACGATAATGAACACTCTACCCTCCTATAAGAATTCTCTTTATTGGCATTTGCTTGTGAAAAGGTAAAGAAAAGTGGAATATTTTACCCACAAAGAAGTGAAGCACTACTTTTTGCATGGTTATGGAGACTAACATCACCCTGTGGTCGCAATTTCCCTTGGCTTATATATATTTCAAAAGAGAAACAGCACTCTAGTCTCAGAGTTGGTCAAGACTTCATAAACCAGTAAGTTCAACTTTTAGTTGATTTCCCTGTGTCTCATTTTCCTCATGTGTAAAATGGTAGGGTTGGACCAAATGCCCTTTAAAGCCCCTTCCAGCTTCAAATATTATGGACCAGTGAAGTAATCCCTTCTGTAATGCTCCTAAAAAATGGTCATTGATCCTTGGCTTGAGGATCATTGCTTTTTTTGTTCCAAATGTTAGCTATCTCTCCCAGCTTTTTATTATTGGCAGATTTAGTAAGACTCTACCCCTTTATCTAAGATACGAAAATGTAAAACAGCTGATGTACAAGAGCTGCGGGCTGATCAGCCAAGTGAAGAGTGGGAAAATCTCCCCAGAATATCTAATCATACAGGGCTTTTCTTCTACCCCACCCCACCCCCAAAATCTATTATCATCCAACAATCTCCTGTTCTGACCTCTCACTACAACTGTGCAAGGCCCAGCCAACTTTCCTTTGGGACATTTATAACCTAACTGTTGTTAACCCAGGCCCCAGCAACACCTGCACGAATGTAATGAGGAATACCCCCTTCATCCCCAAATATTGCCACACCTTCTCCATGGGACTATTTCCTTGCTACAAGGAGCACTCCTTTCAGTGGGTCTTCTATAGATTCTCTAGAGCAGTAATGAGTGAATCTTGCCTACTGCCTTTCATTCTCAGTGGGAAGGAATGAGTAACACAGGATGAATAGGCATGGATGGACTGTGATCTATATCATATTTCTCCCCTCTCCCAAACTTGACTCTCTCTGTCAAGAGTAGATGCCCTTCCATTTACCTAGGTTTATAATCTTGGCATCATCTTGGATTCCTCACTTTAGTTCAATCCATATATCCAAGTAGTTGCCAAATTTTGTTACAACTTCCACCACCTGTCTTGTACCTAGTCTATTCTCTCTATTCACATGACCACTACCCTAAGTCCAAAAGCTCAGTATCTCTTAGAGGGATTAATTTTCCTGCCTCATCTCCCCTCTCCAATATATCCTTCATATAGTTGTCAAAGTGATTTTCCTAAAATGTGTCTCTAAACCATATTCTTTTTCTGCTCAGTAAACTCCAAATGATTCTCTGTAGATTGTAATGTCAAGCATAATCTTTTATTAAAAATTAAATTACTTATTCTTAGTTTTCAACAATCATTTCCATAAGTTTTAAATTTTTTCCCCCTCCCTCCGCTATTCCTCCCCAAGACTTAACACTTACTAGCTGTGTGACTTTGGACAAGTCACTTAACCCCAATTGTCCTGCTTTCCCCCCCTCCAAAAAAAAGACAAAAAATGAAAACAAAAAAATTACTTGTTGCCTGGATGATTGTTGGAAGAAACTTTTGAATCAATGAAATCACATATCCATTTGAATATCTGAGAGATTCACATACTTGGTTTCAACCTACACACTCGCCAGCTAGATGGTGCAGTGGCGAGAATACTGGACCTGGAATCAAGAAGGGCTGAGTCCAGATTCTGCCTTAGATTATTTACTAATTGTGGGGTCCTTACTTTCTTGTTGTTTAGTAATTTCAGTCATGTCTGATATTGTGGTGACCCCATTTGGGGATTTCTGTCTCAGTTTACTCAACTATAAGATGGGAATCTTAATAGCACCTTGTTGTAAAGCTCAGATGTGATAATATTTAAGTGTTTAGCATACTGCCTGACACTTAGTAGGCATTTAATAAATGTTTATTCCCTTACCCTCTTAACTAAATCCCCAAATTCATGCAACAAGCCACAGGAAAAATGTCTTTGAAAAAAATTGAAAAGGGGGTGATATAATTCAAAAACGTTTTTAGAGCTATAAATTCAAATATTGGCAAAAATGTAAATATTCTATAATTAAGAATTTATTTGGAAAGGACAACTAAAACAAAAAATTTCTAAAAACCTCAACCCCAAAAGACTACATATACTAGCATTTTCTTTGTAGAGGTTTGCTAGTTCTGTCCTGGCAAAGTAGTTAAAAGAATTGTCAAACTATAAAATGTTATACATTTTTCTTTTTTCAAAAAAAGATTTGAGTACTAGATTTGCTGAGCACTTCTGTGAATACAAGTGACTATCAGTAGTATGTTATCTAGTAGATGCTCTCCTCCCCCAAAATCATACATGATTTTACCTTCAAGTTAAAATGACATTTTTAAAAATACATTGTTTTTACCTTCATTTCTCATTAAGACTCCCCCCTCACTCCAAGAGCCAGCTCTTATAACAGAGAATATAAAAACACAGAGAATAAAAAGTACAGAAAACCAACCAACACATTAAGTCAAGTCCAGCAAAACAAGTGTTCCACATGCATAGCCGCCCACCTCTACAAAGATGGAAACATAATGTGTTCTTATATCCCTCCTTTAGGACCAAGGTTGTCGATATAATTAGTGTCCAGTTTTACTTATTTTTTCCCCACATATTGCTGGAGTCAGTGCATATATTGTTTTCCTTTTTCTTCTTGCTTTACAGGTACATAATTTTCATAATTCTTCTAATGGATTTCAGTATTTGTGTTCATTTCTTACAATATAGTAATATTCTGTCACATACACAGAGCATACTCTGTTTAGCTAATCCTTAGTTGATGAGTAACTACTTTGTTTCTCATTCTTTGATTCTAAAAAAAAAAAGTGATTCTATAAATATTTGGGTGTGTATTAGACCTTTATCTCTTCATCTCTTTGGGACATATGCCTAGCAGTGGGATCTCTTAGTCAGAGTATAAACATTTATTCACTGTCTCAGTGTAATTCCAGGTTGTTTTCCATTATGGCAGGATCTTTACAAATCCACCGATAGTGTATTTGCAGTTAATCAAAAAGCATTTATTGAATGATTATTACATGTTAGGCACTGTACTAGTCGCTGGGGATTCAAATATAAGAATGGAAACAATCTCTCTTGTCAAGAAGCTTACATTCTAATGGAATAGACAGCAAGTACACACACACACACAATATATATATATATATATATATATATATATATATATATATATATATATATAAAATAAATATAAGAAATGAAATGCCTTAGGAGCACTGTTCCTAGAAGTCAAGGTGGGCATTAGAAAAGGCTTTTTGTGTGAGATGGTGTTTGAATTGTGTCGTGAGGAAGAGAGAGATCTCTGAGATGTAGATGAGGACCAGCGCAAAGACACACACAGGTGGGAAACGGAGCATGGAGTATAAGAAGGCAGAGAAGAAGGCTACTGTGGCCATATTATAGTATGAGGCCAGAAGGGCTTCGTGAGCTAAACAAAGGAATTTGTACATTGATCATGTACCATGATCAGAATGATGACATAATCAGAACCATGCTTAAGGAAAATCAGGTTCAAGGCTAAACTGAAGTCTGTAGAAACCTAAAGGAGGGAGATCAGTTGATAAGGAGACCTTTGCAATAAATTAGACCAGAGAGGAAGAGGCTCTGAATGAAGATAGTGGCTGTGTAAGTAAAGAAGGGGGTAGGATGTGGGAGATGAGCAATTCTAAACAGCAAGGTGTGTTTTTTTTTAGTGTTTCCATCTCTCTACAACCCCTCCAACATTTAATGTTCCATCTTTTATCATCTTTGCTAGGTTGTTGAATGTGAGTTAAAACCTTAGATTTATTTTGATTTGTGTTTCTTTTCTCTTTCTTTCTTTGGAGCAGTCTCTTTTGGTAGTTAATAGTTTGTTCTTTTTGAAAACTGTGTTTTCATATCATTTGACCATTTATCCTCTAGACAGTAACTTTTGGCATTATGCATTTCTGTTCATTCTCATACATCATGGAAATCAAACAAAGGTGACTTTTTAACAATGATTGATAAAGTAACAGCTATTTGAAAGAACTATGCTATGGGAAAAGGCATTTTGAAAATATGTTTAGAAATGTTTGCACCATTATGTCATTTTGTTACCCCAGATGATAGCACCTACAAATGCTTTCAAATATACATGCTCTTAAAAGGTTGATACAGAATCTTCTAAGATGTTTGGAAATCTACCAAATTAATACTTCCACTGTGTTTTGAATGCATATGTTGAAAGTATTAAAATGCAACATCTTTAAACATATTTAAAACAGATAAGATTTTAAAAATTAGTGTTGGGGCGGCTAGGTGGTACAGGGAATAGAGCACCAGCCCTGGAGTCAGGAGGACCTGAATTCAAATCTGGCCTCAGACACTTGACATACTTACTAGCCGTGTGACTTTGGGCAAGTCACATAACCACAATTGCCCTCCAAAGAGAAAAAAAAAAATAATGTCCTCCTGTTCCATGCTTTAATGCTTTTTGTCCCCAAAATAGGAGTGTAAAGTTGGGTTGCTCTGCTTGCTTTGCTTCCCTCATTTGCTCATGTTACCACTCAATTACTTGACTTTTGGGCTTTTTGCCACAGTAGTACTCTGCTACCAGAGAGGGGAGCTTTGTCCCAAATTGCTGGGGTTTTCTCAGCTGCTGAAGGTGTTGAGTGCCCTCTCAGAAGCCTCCACTGTCTCTGGCAAGCTGGTTGTACACCCTAGGACCTCCACCCTAGACAGCAATCCAGATACAAGCAGGTTAAAGCAAAAGCGATTACCCCTCAGACTGGTTGCTTGGTCCCCCTACAGTCTGCAGGCCAGGAGCTGAAGCATCCACATGGCTTCAGCTTCATGGCTGCTGAACCTCAGTGGCTTCTCCTTCCAGGGGATAAAGGCCAAACCACACTCCGAAGCTACTGGATCCCAAAGTCCACACTGCACTGAACTCTCACTTTGTCCTTCGCATCTATGTGTTGATAATTCTGGAAACCGCCACACCTGCTGGTGATGTGAAGTCCCTCCAGCCAGTGGCAGGGCTAGGCTCTCAGAGCACTGTGTTGACTGTTCCCTGTTGGGCTGCCAGGCTGTCCTCAGAGGGAGGTTAGCTTCTCTGTGTCATTTTGTGGGTTCTGTAGCTCCAAAGTTTGTTCAGAATCACCTTTTACATGAATTGGAGGAGGTGGGAGCTGGAGCCCCGAGGAAGTCCTGTTTCTTGACTCTCCACCCCTCAATGCTGTTCTTTTTTTGAACAGAAGGACAATTGCCATTTTCTAGTCCTAAAGAACTCCTATTCTCCAAGCTCTTTCAAAGTTTTGTGAGATAGCAGACATAATTCTGTGTTTATTATCATGAAGACCTGAACTCAAATCCTGTTTCAGATGCTGTGTGTGGCCTTAGGCAAGTTACTTATCCTTTATCTGTCTCAGTTACTTCTTCTGTTAAAAAGGGATATCTTGGTGTAATCTGGATCCATCCTTCCTCCTGGAGCGATCCAGCCAAGTCTCATCATCATGACCGAGCAGATGACCCTTCGGGGAACCCTTAAAGGCCATAATGGCTGGGTGACCCAGATTGCCACGACTCCCCAGTTCCCCGACATGATTCTGTCAGCCTCCCGAGATAAGACCATTATCATGTGGAAGCTCACCAGAGATGAGACAAACTATGGGATCCCCCAGCGGGCCCTCAGGGGTCACTCACATTTTGTTAGTGATGTGGTCATTTCCTCTGACGGCCAGTTTGCACTTTCAGGCTCCTGGGATGGCACACTAAGACTGTGGGATCTTACAACTGGCACTACTACCAGGCGTTTTGTTGGTCATACCAAGGATGTGCTGAGTGTAGCCTTCTATTCAGACACCTGTCAGATTGTCTCTGGTTCCCGGGATAAGACTATCAAGCTGTGGAACACCCTGGGTGTCTGTAAATACACTGTGCAGGATGAGAACCACTCAGAGTGGGTGTCCTGTGTCCGTTTTTCACCCAATAGCAGCAACCCTATCATTGTGTCCTGTGGCTGGGACAAGCTGGTCAAGGTCTGGAACTTGGCCAACTGCAAACTGAAGACGAACCACATTGGCCACACGGGCTACCTAAACACAGTTACAGTTTCTCCTAATGGCTCTCTTTGTGCCTCTGGAGGCAAGGACGGTCAGGCCATGCTGTGGGACCTTAATGAGGGTAAGCACCTCTATACTCTGGATGGTGGTGACATAATTAATGCCCTCTGCTTCAGCGCCAATCGCTACTGGCTCTGTGCTGCCACTGGGCCCAGCATCAAGATCTGGGACCTAGAGGGCAAAATCATTGTGGATGAGCTTAAGCAAGAAGTGATTAGTACCAGCAGCAAGGCTGAGCCTCCCCAGTGTATTTCCTTAGCCTGGTCTGCTGATGGCCAGACTCTTTTTGCTGGGTACACAGACAACTTGGTATGGGTGTGGCAGGTGACCATTGGCACTCAGTAAAGGGGTCAACCATAACTCAGATTTTGAAATAAAGACCTTAATTTCTGCCTTTTGAAAAAAAAAAGGGATATCTTACAAGGTTGTACATGAGGATTAATTGAGATAATATATATAAAGCATGTTGCAAACCTTAAAGCATTCTGTATTACCTATCATTATTATTATTATGATTGTTGTTGTTATATTACTAGGAAGACTTCATCAGTCACATTTGCCAGTCCTTTCCGTATTTAGGATTCAGTTCTTTGGTTCTTCTGGATTTGATAACTTTTAAGGCAACCAAGTGTTGTCTGCTTATTTGGGATTTTACCTCCCTATTAACCATTTTTGTTCTGTTGTTTGTATGTAAAAGATCATCTCCTTAGCAGAGGAAAAAGAGGAACCAGGTAAAATAAATGCTTTTGCCCTTTAAAAATTTCAGTAAAAGTCTTTCCCCATTTTGAATTTTCTTCTTTTCAACAGTATAGCTCAAACAAAACAAAAATCCTCCCACCAATCACTTATTCTGAGTTTTACTATTCCTTTAGCTTTCATTTGTGGGGAAAAAAAGACCAAAAGACTCAATAAATATAAAGTTGAAGTGAGAGTTTTCAGTAAATTGACATTTCATTATATAGATTCATCTCAGAAAAGTGAGACCTATTTAACTCTCCTCTTGAAGGGAAGGAATGAATTCTACTAAGTGAAAAGCATAAAATCCTAATTTACTAGAGATTATAATATCAGTGATGGCAAGGTGTAGATCTTTTATATAATAGTCACTCTATAACTATCTATTGAAATTGAATTCTACTCTTGAGCAAACTGAGAGCTATTTTATCTTCCATAGCATTTACCAAATCACAGAACATAATTTTTGAAAGTTAGTCAATCTCGTAATGAAAGTTTAAAATCATAAAGATTAGTGCTAGCCCCACTGCAGAAAAACTGTCACAAAATTATTACATTGACTTGTGATGCTGTGAAATGGTAGTGTTCTTGGAAAGCAATATGTAATTAATGATACAGTGAGAGATATAAGTTTTTTATACCCTTTGAACAAGTGACCTCCATTACTAGGACAGTTCCCTTTATATGTGACTGTCAGGGAAAAAAAATCCATTTGTAATATACATAATTTGAAGCATTAGTCACAATAAAACTAGAAACAACCTACCTATGATCTGTGAATATAATGGAAAATAGCACCAAAATTATACAGCTATGAAAACTGTAGCAAGATATACGGACTTATAAAGACGGAAGATCATATATACAGATAATAACTATATAAATAACGACCTCAAAACCTGGACAAATACATAGAAAGGATGTTCAGAAGAAAACCAAACAAGAGAGCAATATTGTTAGTTCCTCAGTATGCACTTTAAAAAAGAAAGTATAAATAACAAATTTATATTATCATGTTTAATTGTTGAAGAAAAAGTCCTACCACACTACACCCACCTAGTCATGAACTCGGTCATTTTAAGAATTACAAAGTAATGTTGGGATAGTAACACAGCAGTTATGCAATTTTTCATTAAAAAAAAAACATAAACAGTTATACCATAAGTGTTAACTAAAAAAAAACTATTTACACATTTACAAGGATATTATAAAAATGTTTAATATCCCCCTGGCCTTTAACCATGTTTTTAGTCATCATTTTCCCTGGAATCCGCCCAGTGCATGCTTTCATTTTAGCGCTATCCTTCCCATTGATGTTTATAAGAGTATATCTATCTGTTAACCTCTGATCCTGTTGGCCCCTAAACTAGAGTAATAAATGCTGTCATTTAGACATGGACAGTTTATGAAATGGGCAAAAAGCTTCAAAACAATGAGCTAGGCTTCAACTAAACACTAGGTTTAAAAATCTGTATTCTGAAAATTGAACAGGGAAAATGTCAAAATACAACAGGAACAAGTATCAAGTCCAACAAAAACAAAATTTCCTGTTTCACTTGGTGAGTTAGATTTTTTTGTGGAAGTCAGCAAAAATAATCTTTTTCTTATATACACTTTAATTATTTTTCTCTGCGTCCCCATTATCCTCCTATACACCTTTTCTATCTATTTCTTTTCTATCCTAATTGATTTTAGAGTAGCCTACCTTTGACTGTATCATGTTTCTCTATTATTTTCCCACCTTGCTCTGATATTGCCAAAATTCCTTTGAATCTCTTCTCCCACTTTCATCTCTGTGTCTTTCTACATATCATTCTTAATAGGTAAACTAGCTTCCCATGGCTCACATAAAATTGCCTTCCTTTTTTCATTATAAATCTAGTCTAATCCTGACTCTTGCTCACTCTAATTTAATTGAAGCTACATCATCATGCAATAATGAGAGTGTTTATTTTAGGTTATTTAAACAATCAGACCATCACTCAGACCCTCTACATGACCAAGCCCTGCTATCTACATAGAATACAATTAAATAGACAATCAAAATACTCATATATCCAAAACTCCTTAAAGAAAAAGTCTCAACTTCAGAACTAGGAGATGAAAAAATAACAAAAAGAGAAAGTTGAATATGGTCCTTCTTCTTTCCTGAGAATATTGTAATATTATATAAGGAGGATTTCATATACTCAGTGAGCAATTTAGCCTTTTGCATACCAAAGGCCAAATGCATTGGTTATGGGGAACATGACTTCAGTGGCATAGCTCTGCCCCTGTGAGACAATGGCAGTAGATTCTGCAGAGTTTGGTTTTGGGGTGGGATGAACCTTACTCTTGAATTTTATATTTTTCTCTTACTTAGAATAACTGACATTTTAAAAAATCATTTAATTTTTTAAAGCTGACTTTATTATAGGAAAAATTGTCTTAGGAATCAGCTGATTAAGAATAATAGGTAAACTCAATCAGTCAGGTACTTATTAAGTACTTAATGTGTGTGAAGCACTTCACTAACTGCTGAGGAAAAATGAAAAAGGCCCCATCCCTGAAGAGCTTATATTCTAATTAACTAAAAAAGGTTTGTTATGAATTAAAAATTATTTCAAATGCCACCAAGAAAAGGCAATGCTATGGATACAGTACCATCGTTGGGAGTTGTGCTTCCTATCAGTGATGACGATGAATATATTAACTGTTTAATCTAAACCTTCAAGCTCACTTGTCATTATGGTCCTGGCCAGTGGCATGCATTTTCAAAACTGCTTGCAAGGATAGCCAGTAAAATCTGTGGTCATAGAAAAGAGAAAGCTAGACCTTCGTGTCAGTATTTTTTTTTTTAATTTACTCAGCTAACTGCTCATAAAAGTAAAGGTTCCACAAAAATCAACAAAGCCAAAAACAAGGCAAGTCAAAGGCAAGTTAAACCAGGGGTTAGGCTGATGAACAGTAATTCAAATAACTTCACCCTAAAGATAATGGGAAATATAGTAAGTAAATAAAAACCGCTGCAACTCAGATTTACAGGACATAACAGAGAGGCACTTATGGTATTGGAGGGCTTAAGGTATACAAATAAGAAAGTTTGTTCAATTTTAGGTGCTCTTTGGGAGGAAGGGAAGAAGGTAGGTAGGTACCTACATTGTTTATTAAGGTGAGCATTTTTGCCTACATCTCCCAATTCATTCCTCTAAATAACTTTAAAAAGTATGCCAAAATGAGTCAATTCTGAGGACCCACAGTCAGGATCATATAAGATTTAGCAAATACTGTAAAAGAAGAGATAGGTTTAAAATACGCTGTTCTGGAAGGCAAAGGAGCTAGGATTACAACCAAGAATAACCTATCCACCAAAAATGAGTATAATCCCACGGGGGGGAGATGGATATTTAATAAAATAGAAGATTTTCAAGCATTTCTAATGAAGAGGCCAGAGCTGAATAGAAAGTTTTACATTCAAACATAAGACTCAGAAGAAGCATGAAAAGGTAGACATGAGCCAGAAATCCTCCTGGACTTAAAAAATGTTGAGCTGTTTTACATTCTTCTATGGGAAGTTGATACATTGTAACCCCTAAGCATTTTATCATCGTTAGGGCAGTTAGGAGTGAAGTGGCAGTTAGGTTCCCATAGTGCTGGCTCCTCCACAAGACCTCTCACAAGGCCCCTTAGGGGGCTCCGGGAACCTAGCATAAAGGTATGACTGACCATTGTGAAACCTCACCTTGTAACCAAGAGGTAACTAAAACAAAGAACTGCCCCTTTAGCTTGCAGGCCCTCCCCCCCTGCCCTGCCCCCGGGGTAGTTTATATCCCTCTGTAGCAACCCTTGCCTTGCTAACCACTGTTTGTTTCAGGAAGTACTTTTTACTGTATAAAAGCTTGCTGGAGAGACTGCTCAGGGCTGCCTTCCTTTTTGGGAGATAGTCGCCAGCTAATAAAAGCACTCCCCAAAATACTAATTGGCTATGCCATCCTGTATCTGCCTCAATTGTCCATTACAGGAGTATACTCAGAAAGAGGGGATAGATGTGAATCTGTTATATTATGATGATCTCCAAAGAAGCATGGAATAGTGAGAAAGAGTGATGGACTGGGAGACAGGGGAAAGGAGAGGGAGAATGGGGGAAATTATCTAATGTAAAAGAGGCAGAGGAAGCAGGCAGTACTTGAATATCATTCTTATCTGAACTGATTCAAAAACAAAAGAATATACATACACGCAAGCACACGGATTAGGTATATAAATTCATCTTACCCAACAAGAAAGTAAGAGGGGAAGGGGTTTAAAAAAGGGGAGGACAGGATGCTAAGAGGAAGTGTAGATTAAGAGAGGCAGTTGTCAGAAGCAAAACAGATTTTTGAGGAGGGAACAGGGTAAAAAGGTAAATCAAAGAGAATAAGATGGAGGAAAATACACAATTAGCAATCATAACTCTGTGAATGGGATGTGCTCACCCATAAAACAGAAGCAGATAGCAGAATGGATTAGGAACCAGAATCCAGCAATTAGTTGTTTGCAAGAGACACATATGAAGCAGAAAGATACATAGAAATAAAATAAAGGAGCTGGAGTGGAAACTATTATGCTTCAGCTGAAGTAAAAAGGCAGGTAAACATAATGATCTCAGGCAAATCAAAAGCAAAAATATACCTAATTAAAAATAATCAGGGAAACTACATTTTGCTAAAAGGTACCATAAACAATGAATTAATATCAGTACTGGATATATATGCTTTCAAATTCTTGAAAGAAAAGTCAAATGAGTTACAGGAGGAAATAAACAATAAAACTATAGTAGTGGGGACCTCAGGTTACCCTTTCAGACCTAGATAAATCTAACCATAAAATAAATAATAAAGGAGCTAAAGAGATGAATAGAATTTTAGAAAAATTAGGTATGATAGAACTCTGTACAATACTGAATGGGAATACAAAGGAGCATATGCTTTTCTCAGCTGTACATAGCACCTTCACAAAAATTCCCCTGTATTAGGGTATTAAAACCTTATAAACAAATGCAGAAAAGCAGAAATATTAAATCCACCCTTTTCAGACCATAATGCAATAAAATTTAAAATAATCAATAATTTCATTATAAAGAATTATAACAATGAGACCACATATAAAAATTTGTGGTATGAAACCAAAGAGTTTTTAGGTAAATTTTTATAATTCTGTATGATAATATCAATAAAAGAGAAAGAACAGATCAACAGAATGGGCATGCAGCTAAAAAAGAAATTAGAAAAAAACAAAATCACCAATTAAACATTAAGATGGAAATCCTGAAAATCAAAAGAATGAGTAATAAAATTAAAAGTTAAAAGACCATTAAACTAATAAATAAAAATAGGAGTTGGTTTTATGAAAAGAAATAATAAAATAGGCAAAACTATTGGCTAATTTGATTTTTAAAAAGAAAGAAGAAAACCAAATTACCAGCATGGAAAATGAAAAGGGTGAATGTACCACCAGTGAAGATGAAATTAAAGCAATCATTAGGTTTTTTGCCCAACTTTATGCTAATAAAACTGACAATCTAAATGAAATGGATGACAGTTTTCAAAACTGTAAATTGCCCAGATTAACAGAAGAAACACAATAACCTTAACTTTGACAACAAAGTTGAACAATCATACATGAGCTCCTTAAAGGGGAAAAAAACAGGACCAAATGGATTCACAATTGAATTCTACCAAATATTTAAAGAATGCTTAATTCCATTACTTTAAATACCATTTGAATAAAAAATGCAAAAAAAGTTTTAAAAATGTGAGCAAGAAGATTACAGCAGTATATCACAAAGGTCATATACTATGACAAAATTTTAAAACTGGTTCTATATTAAGCAGAACTATCAATAACAAAAACAACAAAAATCATATGATTATTAATAGAAGCTAAAAAAGCCTTTGACAAAATACAATATACTCCTATTAAAAACACTAGAAAGCATAGGAATAAATAGAGGCTTTCCTAAAAGCATTATCTGTAATGGAGATAACTAGAAGCCTTTCCAATAAGATCAGGGATGAGGCAAGGATGTCCATTATCACATTATTATACATTATTGTGCTAGAAATGTTAGCTCTAGCAATAAAACAAGGGGGAAAAATTGAAGGAAAAATACAATCAGGAAAGAAAACTCAGTTCTTGCTGATATGATGGCAGAGAGTCACCTAAAAAGCTCGTTGAAACAATTAGTAACTTTAGAGAGTTGCAGGATATAAAATGAGCCCACATAAATCATGAGCATTTCTGTTATCACCCACAAAACCCAGCAGGGAGAGAGAGGCCATTTCCCTACGAGTTTCTTGTCACTTAGATACCTCTAGCCACTATCTCCTCCCTGTCTCACATGAAGAAGTCCTTCTTGTGAAGGCAAACCCCTCTACATGCACAAGCAGTTTCATTCCATTTCATCTTCTCCTGCAGATTGTCCACTCTCTCACCCCCACTCTCTAATCTTCAATCCCTTTTTGTCTACAGGCTGCTTTCTTGCTGCTAACAAACATGTCCAGGTCTCCCTCTTCCTCAAAAAGCTCTTACTTGATATCCCTGCTTTTATCCTATATCTCTCTCCCTTTTTGCATATAAACTTCCCGAGAACATCTGCAATCATTGCCTCTACTTGCATTCCTACCACCCTCTTCTCAACTCTGCAGTATAGCTTCTGTTATCACTGAGTTGGAGCCACTCTCCCCAGATGAGCTAGTGACCTCTTAGATAATGCAAATCTAATGGCCTTTTCTCAGTCATCTTCCTTGGCCTCTCTTCAGCTTTTTCTCTCTCTTTTTTTGATATTCTCTTCTCTCCAGCTTTTTGAAACCCTACTCATTTTTGTTTCTCTCCCTACCTATTTGACTACTCTTCTCTCTCTTTAAATTATAGTCCAATTTAAAATATGATCTGTGTACCACTTTTTAAGCATGTGACTATTATGGAAAGTGGGACACATCTGTATTTTAATCTGAAGTTACTCTATTAAATACTCATTTTTTGGTTTTATACATAATGCTATTTAGCTAGATTATAAACTTCTCTAGTGTAGGATTCATATATGTGAGCTCTTTCTTGTTATCGATATCCCTTAAGACACTGGAAAGCAGGTGTATAGTCAATTCTGTTGTTTCACTGAAATCTCCTTAGAAAGTATAATTATTTGGGCCTTTAGGAAATTTCTAGTGTAGTTTATTAAATCTTTGATGGCAAAATTCCTCTTAACTAAGTTTGAAAAGTTAAAGCACAGAGAGAGATGCACTTCACAGTGAACTAATAGAAGGTGTCTGAACACAGGCAATTGTCCCTGGAATTTGAAAGAATGCAAGTCGTCTGATGACTACCAAAGAGAAGACTGACCTAGAAATAGAGCTGCTCCTTTCCTGGGCTTTGACACCTGAACAAGGATGGTATTTATTGTACTTTCAAAAGCCTTGGGGATATTTTTTTTTAGGACAGTTGTTGGTCTCTTTTCCTCCAGGAACTTGTAGATTGCTGCCCCAGCTAGAGAGAGCCTGAAAAATTAGCTGCTCATCCAGGAAGAGCAAATGGTCTTTTTCCTCTTTATGATCTATATGACCATAATTAGAAAGATGAACTTTGTACCATTTGCAGCTTATGAGGAAAGCCTCCTGTTTACATACGAATTTTTCCTACTGCCCCTTTTTTTCTCCCACTGATAAGGGAACATTTCACATTGCCCAATGGATAGAATTAACAGTTGAGGGAAGAGAAGTTGAGTAGATTCCAGGGTCATAGTAGACCTATGTGGCCTTTGGAAAGCCCTTTGACTTCTCTCAGTTGTAGGTTTCCCCTTTAAAAGAGGGAAGATCTTTATTTTAATTTTTTTGTGCTGAATTTGAAAAGCATCAACAAACATGACAAAAGAACAGGTAAAGAGAATTGTATATGAAATAGAATTTCATTCAATCTTTTTTTAAAAGATAAGTAATCAATTCAGCACAGTTTTAGAGCTACAATCTTGTCTGTGTCTCCTTTTGAACTTCCTTTTGGTCTCATCTTATTTTTTTAAAAAGTTTTATTGGTGCCCATTTATCTTTTGCGGGGAGAGACATCATGATCACTAAACAAACACCCTTTATCCTGAATACTCCTCCTTCAAAAAAAAACCAAAACACCAAACCCTCCCATATAAGAAATAAGCAGAGTTGGGACGGCTAGGTGGCGCAGTGAATAGAGCGCTGGCCATGGAGTCAGAAGGACCTGAGTTCAGAGCCGGCCTCAGACACTTAATCCACACAAACAAAAACCTAGCCGTGTAACCTTGGGCAAGTTACTTAACCCCAGTTGCCCTAAAGGGGCGGCTAGGTGGCGCAGTGAGTAAGAGTGCCGGCCTTGGAGTTGGGATGACCCGAGATCAAATCCGGCCTCAGAAAATGAGCACCCACACATAAATAATGACTAGCCGTGTAACCTTGAGCAAGTTACTTAACCCCAATCGCTTAAAAAAAAAAAAAAAAGAAATAAGCAGAGTCAAGCAATACAAACTTATACATCAGCCATGTCTAGAAATAATATCTCTTATTCCGCACTGTCTAATCCATCACTTCTCTGGTAAGGGCTTGGAAGAAGGCTTTATTATCAGTCTTAGACAGTTATGGTTAGTCATTGTTCTTAAGCCTTTCAGAGTTATTTTTCATACAGTATTTTAGTTGTTATTTAAATTGCTCTCCTAGTTCTATGCACTTCACTCTATCAGTTCATACAAGTCTTTGGTTTCTCTGAAATTGAACCTTTTTTTTCTTTTTGGAGGGGAATTAGGGTTAAGTAACTTGGCCAAGGTCACACAGCTAGGTTTTTGTTTGTGTGTGCGTTAAGTGTCTGATGCTGGATCCGAACTCAGGTCCTTCTGACTCCAGGGCCGGCCCTCTACTCACTGCACCACCTAGCCACCCAAAATTTACGTTTTTGTTGTTGTTGTTTTTTTAAAGCATTTGGGGTCAAGTAACTTGCTCAAGATTACATGGCTAGTCATGTTTTATGTATGGGTGCTCATTTTCTGAGGCTGGTTTCGATCCTGGGTCATCCCAACTCCAAGGTTGGTGCTCTTACTCACTGCGCCACCTAGCCACCCCTGAAATTGAACCTTTTTTTAAGAAAAAACTTGTACCATTTTTCAGGGTACACTAATTTTCTATTATATTCATGTTTTTTTTTAGCCATTCCCCAGTTGATGGGCATCCCCTCAGTTTCTAGTTCTTTGTTACAATAAAAAATGCTACTATGATTATTTTTGAATATTTGGTTCCTTTCCATCTTTCCTTTGTTTCTTTGGGGTAAAAACCTATTAGTGTTATTGCCAGATCACATCTTAGTGTCTTTCTGGATGTAGTTCCAAATTGCTTTCCATAATGGCTGGACTAATTGATAGCTCCCCTAGCATTCCATTAGTGTGCCTATCCTTCCACACTGTCCTCAGTGAAAACTGTCATTTTCCCCTTGTTTTTGTTATTTTTGCTATTTGGTGAGTTTTCCCATTAAAAAAATATAGAAATAATAATCTTCATAGTTTTTATTGTTTTGTTTTACTAGACCTATGATTTCATTAGTGAAGGGAGCTTCAAGTGAACAACTTTCGCCACCCAATCAGATCTTCATCTTCTCTACATCTTTCCAAGTTTCCTGGGTCATTGAGAAGTTAAGTGACCAGAGCTGGATTAAACAGCCAGTTTTTATCAGAGCCCAGATCTTCCTGACTCTAAATCTGGATCTGACCACATTGTGTCTTGCTGCCTCTTTATCTCATGGCTATTGAGATTGAATGAGAGACTGTTAATAACTGATATTCCTTCAAATATTTAACTTCTTTGCTGCAGTAGATCTCAGTCCAGTGCTCTTGGGATCATCTTCAGTGATGACTGATACAAACAGCATCAGAGGCCGAACCCCACTAAATAAAGCACAGTTTTGCTCAAGGGAAAGATTTAATGGGGGTTTACATACAAATCCATCAAAATTACTTTTATGCTCATTTAATAGTAATTCTGTTGAATTTTACTTAATAATATCTCCATACATTTTTGCTGTTTGATCTTATAGTCATAATCATAATGAAAAGTTTTAAGGCCAAAAACCTCCACCAACTCAGTAATCATAATAAGAATAAAAGATACAATGGGGATGGCTAGGTGGTACAGTATATAGAGTACCAACCCTGGAGTCAGGAGGACCTGAGTTCAAATCCGTCCTCAGACACTTAAGACAAAAACTAGCCATGTGACCTTGGGTGAATCACTTAACCCCAATTGCCCTCCCCAAAAAAGCAAAAATAATAATAATAATAATAATAATAATAATAATAATAATAATAATAATAAAAATAAAAGATACACAAACCTTCCTGGAAAAAAAGATAATAATAGATTACTTTGCCTCTGGCCTATCAGGGGCCCTGAAATGAAGACATTCAAACTTCCCAACTTCTTTTTTTTTTTTTTTTTAAAGCAATTGGGGTTAAGTAACTTGCTCAAGGTTACACGGCTAGTCATTTGATTTATGCGTGGGTGCTCATTTTCTGAGGCCGGATCTGATCTCGGGTCATCCAAACTCCAAGGCCGGCGCTCTTACTCACTGTGCCACCTAGCCGCCCCTTTAGGGCAATTGGGGTTAAGTAACTTGCCCAAGGTTACACGGCTAGGTTTTTTGTTTATGCGGATTAAGTGTCTGAGGCCGGCTCCGAACTCAGGTCCTTCTGATTCCAGGGCCGGCCCTTCTGATTCCAGGGCCGGCGCTCTATTCACTGCGCCATCTAGCCGCCCCTAAACTTCCCAACTTCTAGCAGGAATAAAAGGAAAGAGAGAATATTTGAGATTTTTTTTCCTCTCTTCTCCCCTCCAAAGGAGACAGGAAAGCAGAGTTTTTAAAAGCTTCTCTTTTGCTTAGAAAAGAGAGAGCCTTTTGCTGTGATGCTTAGACCTTAAGGCATGAGGGGAATTGGGGATCCCAAGAGTGTGTCCTTAGAAAAACCGGATCTTTAAGCCCTGCTGACAACTTCTGTTCAAGTCAGACTACATTCTAGAGGACTCATTTCTGGTCAGCTCTCCATCTCTCTTCTTGAGGATTAGAGACAACATCTTCAAAGTTTTGCCTAACCAGAAGGTCAGTAAAGGTGTCCTTTTTCAAGGGAATGAGTCAGTGTTGAATCAAAGTGGCCCTGCCCTTTTTAATAAGATAAAGGCGTCTGGGTCCTGTCAGCGTGACTCATTGGGGCTCTCTTGTTATTGTGACTGAAGCCAAATCGGGGAGGGGCAGGTTGTACTGCTTTTCATTCCAAACAGCTGGAAGGTAACTGGCTGTCAGTTAATAATTGTGTTATTGCCAGGGGTAGACAAGGCTCTTGAGATGATCTTGTCAATACATGTAGAGAGGGGCAGAATTTGTTAGTAGAAATAGTGTGGGGTCTAGAGTTGGGAGACATTCACCTGTGAGGAGTCTCATTTTCTTCATCTGCAAAATGAGGGTAATAGTATCTGCAGGATCCATCCCCCAAGGTTGTTGTGAGGATCAGATGAGCTCATGTAGATCAAGCCTGTTATAAACCTTAAAGCTTTATATAAATGTCAGTTATTAATATTATTCACTGTACAGGGGCATATTTGCATCCTATTCACACCTTATCTTAGCCTATGTACATTACATCCTCTAAATCCTTCATACAGGTTTATCCAATATACTAGGGGCCTCCCTCTAGGTCTTTTATGGAAGAAACACTGTCTTCTACATTTTACCCAACGTCTGTAAGAGACAATTTTATTGATGTACATGCATTCCTGCTTAGAGAGAGGACCACTAGGGCAAAGTTTCCCTTGCTAATTGGAATTCTCTCTCCCTTAAGCCATTTCCACTTACATTTTATAATAATCCTAAAACAAAAGACAAAATCTCACAGCAAAGTAAAACAAATGTATGTAGTTTAAGTTCAGAGGTTTTTGGTTTTTTTTTTACTTAGCAAAAGAAAAAACAGAAATGGTCCTGTGGGGAGCATCCTTTAACACTTAATCTTCCTAAACACTTTAATCTTCCTAAAACCCATCAGGTCCTCTTTAACCCCTTTTCAGTCTGGTCTGTGGCAGACAAGAAATGTCTCTCTTAATTGAATTAAACAAGGACATTTCCACTCTTCATTGGTCATCATAAATAGGACTAAATCTTTTAGTTTCAGGAAAATAAGATCTCTCCCTGGAATTGTTTTGTTTTTTTTTTTTTATTCAGTGAAGACTGATTAGGTATTTGATTCAAGTGAGTCCAAGAGCTTCATATTAGAGCACTGTCATAATATTATATCTTAATATTTTTAACATAACTGATGCCTTCCACAGTGTCATGAAAGCCCTCAAGGTGTCACTCTTCAATCTTGCTGTGTATTCTTGAGCCACCTCCTTTTCCAGTAGTTGCTGCCTTGATGATATATTTTCAGTTAGGCACCTGCTTTGTGCCAGGCACTGTGCTAAGAAATAGGAATACAAGCAGCAGAGGGGGAGGGACTCCCTTCTCTCAGGTAGTTCACAGTCAAATGGGTAAGAAAACATACAAACAATCAGGCATAGACAAGATATATACAGGATAACTTGGAGAGAAGGCATTACGATTAGGGAAGAATGGGAAAGACTTCTTTAAAAAAGTGAAACTTTAACTGAAACTTGTGTAAAGCACAAAAATATTAGGAGGTGGAATGTCTTGTGTGAGGGAGACAAGGTCAGTATCACTAAATTACGGACTGTGTGAAGTGGAGTAAAGTGGGAAAAGACTGGATAAGTAGGAAGGGTCCAAGTTATGAAGGGCTTTAACAGTTACATAGAGAATTTCGTATTTATCCTGGAGATAGTGTAGCTATTGGAGTCTCCTGAATGGGGGAGGGGGGCATGGTTAGAACTGGAATTAAGGAAGATCATTTGGACCGCCGAATGGAAGATGGGTTGGAATGTGGAGAGATTTGAGGCAGGGATGCTAAACCAGCAGGGTATTGTAGTATCTTTTATTCTGCTTACTGTGCACTCTTCATCCATGGTGATTTGTTGCATCATACTTCTACTCATATGCCTCTCTTTCCATTGCCCTTTGAGTTAGAGTTGCTATTCTTTGGAGATTGTAGTGATATGTGATTGGCAGGCATATACCCTCCTGGAATGATATTAGCAGTTTTGTGTCAGGGAGCAGATTAGTAGTGAACAATTTCCCAAATGCGGCCTGTGCCATCCCTACTCTTTAATTCTAGACCTAATTCACATATATCTGCAGTGCTTACCTATTGACATAGTGATAAACTGACTCAGTAAGTTGTCCATTCACTACATGTCCAATCTGGGCAATACCCATTCTTTATTCATCATGGGAAGTTTTTGTTGATGGCTAGCTTGCTCTCCTTCAAATAACAGTGGATTTCATTGAGAAGCCCCTGTTGCCATAGTGTTCTGAGACTTAATAGAGGCAGCACCGTTATCCCCCAAAAAGAGAATCAGGAAGATCAGACTTTGTGCAGTACATCTGTCTTCTTTGACAATGGCAAACACCTTTGGTGAGCATATCTTTCTGTTTTATACCTCTTTGATATTGATAATCAAAGGATCTTTGGAAAAAAAAGGCATAAATTTACCTCTGCATCTCTCAAGGACTCTAATATAATCTTAATGTATGTTTCTTTGGTGGTGGACAGTTTTAAAGACTGTATTTTACTTGACCAACTCACATACTTTTTTTGTGTGCATAAAACAGTAAGTTTTCAATTACAGTAAGTAATTCTCTATACTTTTCATTTACATGTCTTTTATCTGCTATAGAAAGCAGTCTGTAAAAACTTGTTATCTTACAGTTTTTTCTTTAAAAATACTCCCATTGCAAGTGTAGACCATTCTCATAAAAAGTTTTTTATCAATAAAACAGTGAATGTATGCTTATTTTGCTTGTTGGATAATTCTGTAAATCACAGTATCTTAAGAGTTGAAAGGGACCATAGAAACTACATACAGTACAACTTAATCCTGAATTGGCATTATCTCTACACATTTCCTGACAAGCAGTCTATTAACCTTTGCTTTTGTTCCTATTTCTACTATCCTAGGTCACAGTAGCACAATTCAAATCCTTTCTTATGGTAGCCCTTCAGATAATTGAAGTTGGTCAACATGTCCCCTAAATCTTCTCTTCTCCAGGGTAAAATCCCCAATTTCTTCACCTAATTTTATTGCATGATTTTAGGTTCCTTCATCATCCTGGTCATTTTCCTCAGGGCACTTCTGCATGTACTTCATAAAATATCAAGTCAAGTCAACAGTCATTTACATTAAGTAGTTACTACGTTTTAGGGACCTTGCTAAGTATTGGAGATTAAAAATGAGGCCTTTCCTTTCAAGGAGCTCACTTTCCACTGGGGGAGACAATTTACAAGTAACTATCTGTGTATAAGACACATACAGTATGAGTGGGAAGGTACTAGAAGCGGGTGGACCTGTAAAAAAACATTTTCAGGAGGTGGAAATTGAGCTGAATCTTACAGAAAGACAGGGTGGCCCAGTGAGGAATAAGAACATTCCAGGCATGGGGGACAAGCAGAGCAAAGCCTTGGAGTGTCCAGTGTGAAGAGCATCAAGTAGGTTAGTGTGGCTGAATCATAGCACACATAGAGGGGAGGTTTGGGAATACTGGAAAGGAATTCTGAAGGGCTTTCCCAAACAGCTTTTTATATTTGGTCCTATTGAAAGCTGCTGGAGTTATTGAAGTGGCGGGTGGGTGACATGACTCAACGTGTGCTTTAGCAAGATCCATTTGATAAATGAGTAGAGCATGGACTGAAGTTGGGAGAGATTTAAGGTGGGAAATCAGTTAGAAGGCTATCTCAGTAGTCTAGGCAAGAGGTGACCCACTTTGTCTGAGGGAATGGGGAAGAATAAGAGTGTGAGTAGGAGCAGAGGAAGTAGGTGGTAGGGTTAGTCTGTGCTTGGGGCTAGAGAGGATTAAAAAATAAAGGAGAGTGTAAAGGTCAACTGGTTAACTGCAGTTTTAGGATTTGGGAAGGAAATTGAAGAAGAACAGAAATCACCAAGGGATAGAAGGTTAGAGTAAGAGTGTTGGACTTGGAGTTAGGAGACCTGCTTGAAAATCCACCCTCAGTCATTTTAGTAACCATGTCACCACGGGCATATCACTTGAGATAAGAGTCTCTCCTACCTACCTCTCAAGATTCTTGTAAGCTTACAGGATCACATCAAGGGGAGTTAGGAGGGTGATGGGATGTTGGCTAGTTCTAGAGCTGGGCAGGATCTGGAGGAGGCATAGGGACCAGGGAGAAAAAGGAAGAGGTTTTGGCAGGTCAGAGAGGGGAAAGCCATCCTCCAGCCTTCACATAAGGCTCACACAGTGAGGCACAGGGCTCCTTGTAGACCTGCTGACAACGTTTGGGAGGAAGGATTTGTTAAGCACTTGTTGTGTGCCAGGCACTGAGCTAAGTGCTCTTCTAGGGAGGTGCTGTTATCTCCATTTTACAGATGTGGAAACTGAGGCAGGCAGAAGTTAAATGACTTACCTAGGGTCACACAGATAATAAGTTTGAACTCGGGTCTTCCTGACTCCAGGCTTTGACCCTCTGCACCACCTCCCTGCTTCAAATAGTCCAGTTCCCTCTTTTTACAAGTTCAGGAACTAAGATCAGAGAATGATAACTGATTTGCCTGAGGTCACACATTTGGAAATTGAACCCAGGTCCTCTGACTTTCAACATAGTCCATTGCACCATGCTGTATCTGTAGCAATATCTTTGTCTTAGAGTGTTAATTCCCAGAAGACTGGAACCATTTTTATAGACTTTTCTTTCTTCAGCTCAAAGCTACATGTAATTGAATACTTTTTGACGATGAAGGTGAGGGGAAGGATTCTTTAACATATATTTTCTTCTTAAGAGAAAAATATGTATTCTGTACCCTGAGTTTCACAAGATATAGAATATAGAAGGAAGTAAGAGAATATAAATGATGTTTGTCAAAGGTAATTTTTAAAAAAAGGATCCAAGCATTATTGGAAAAGGGAGGGTAAGAAAAATTAGGACATTTTTTACTGTATTGATTCATTTGAAGATTTATTTTACATCCTTGACTTAGTCACATTTAATAAGAGAACCATAATTTCCTGATTTCATTTCACATAAACATTTTATGGCAGTATATTATAAACATGTTTTGTTGTAGTTAATACTTCCTTCCTAATGTTGATATACTGAAGAGTGTAGTTTAAAAAATTAATGCCAATGAGCCTTATGTTGATTATTTATATTTGAAAATTTTTGACTGCAGATATTGGCATTGAGTTTTTTCAGTTCTATCACTTGGTCCTAGTTTACTGACTACCAGCCATTTTCTTTAATTACTTTACTACTTCAATGGATCTGTGATGCCACTGTTGGGTATACTTCCTCCAGTGTTAAGGATCACATGGTGCATATAAGAAGTCATTGTCTTAAAAGTTTTTACAAGTGATCCAAGTCACTTAAACTCTCTGAGCCTTGGTTTTCTCGTCTGTAACTCATACCTATATCACAGGATTGTTGAGGATAAAATGAGATATTTTTAAGGTCCTTCATAAACTACACTATTAGTTTAAACTAATTAACATAAACTATTAAATAAATATATAGTGCTAAAAACAAAATTCACAAGTAATATTCCCAGTATGCTGGGGGTCCTTCCTCTCTTTCTTTGGACATCACAGGTCAGCATGCAGGTTGTCTATCTTTGTCCCTGCTACCCCACTTTTTTCACATGACCAGCCCACCTTCTTTTCTGGTCATAAATTTCTGTGATCACATACTTGGCAACTTTCTTTTTCATTTGATAGTAATTAGTTGGAATGTCACAGAATTACAGAATTCAGTTGGAAAGGACCTCAGCAGCTATCTGGTCCTGTCCACATGCAAAAGGAATTCCCCCTATAATGCACCTACCAAGTGGTCATCCGGTCTCTACTTGAAGACTTCCGAAGAGGGGAAGTCACTTCCTTGGACAGCCTATTTCACCTTTGGACAGCTCAAATTATTAGTATATTCTTTCTGATACTAAGCTTGCCTTAAATTTGCCTTTTTGCTACTTATGTTAATTGCCCCTTCTGCCCTCTAGGGCCAAATAAGTCTTAATTCCTCCTCCACTAGTATAAAGACTGTTATCATATTGCTTTTAAGTTATTTTTCTTTTTCCAGGCTACACCTACCCAATTTCTTTGACTCATTCTCATATGATATAGACTTAAAGCCCCACTTCATCTAATTGCCCTCTTATGGTCTCCTTATTAATATCCATCTTAAATCATTGTGTCCAAAAATGAACACAGTACTACAGATAAGGTCTGATGAAGGCAGAGTACAGTGGTCTCCCCCTTCCATGTTCTAGGAAACTGAGCCCGTTTTAATACAGCCCAATACTCTGTCTGCTCATCAGATACCAATGTTCCCTCGTCCTTTTTTTTTTTTTAATGTCTGATACCTTACCAGGCCCTCTTATGTTTTCTACCTGTGAATGTGATTGTTTTAGGTATCTGTGTGTAAGGCTTCCCATTTATCCCTTCTGAATTTCATTTTATTGGATCAATCCAGTGCTCCAGCCTGGCAAGTTCTTTTTGTATCCTTACTGTGTCTCTCAGCCAGTTATCAGTCCCTCCAAGCTTTGTGTCATCTGCAAACTTGATGAGTGTGCTGTTGTTATTCAGTCATTCCAGATCTTTGTGACCCTGTTCAGGGTTTTCTTGGCAAAGATACTGGAGAGATTTGTCATTTCCTTCTCCAGCTCATTTTACAGAAGAGGAAACTGAGGCAAACAGGGCTAAGTGAATTGCCCAGGACCACACAGCTAGTGTGGTCTGAGGCCAGATTTGAACTCAGGGAGAAGAGTCTTCCTAACTCCAGATCTGACACTCTATCCACTGTGCCACCTAGCTGACCTTGATGAGCACAAATATGTCTTTATCCAAGTCATTCATTTTTTTAAAATGTTAAATATGAGATCAAATGAATATATAAATTATCTTAGCTAGAAAATTAATATATTTTTAGTTTTAAAATAGTGTTACTGCTCCTTTAATGACATATTCTGTGTAAGATTCGTCATTACTCTGGTCACTATGTGTGTTGGACATTCCTTGTGGTGCTGATCACTCCCACTATCTGCTGTCTTCACTCCTCCACAAATGCTGTCAGGAAAAGTAAAGAAGATCATGCAATCATTCTGAGTCCACTACAAATTTTTTATTAGACAGCATCAACCAGGCCCTCATTGCTGCCCAGCAATCTGACTATACCTCCCTTTTCAACTCACTATTCACTCTCCACAGCAACTCTTCCAAACCTTTTCATCCTTGCTTAAACCTCCCAAGAGAACCTTGCCTCATATATTACACCTCTCCCCTGACCCTCCTGCAAAAAAAAAAAAAAAGGAAGCCATTTGCTCTGAGCCCCCACTTCCTCATTTAATGTTACTTAGATACCTTCTGCCATTCTCTTCGCCTTCACCCTTCTCTCATATAATGAAGTGGCCTTACTCCTTAACAAAGCTAATTCCACTACCTGCTCAAATGATCCCTTCCCTCCCATATATATCTTCTACTTTTTTGTGAATGAACTTGAAAAGGCCATGTTCAGTATTGGTGCCTCCTTTCTTTCCTCTCATTCTCTTAAGCCTTTACAGTCTGGCTTCATTAAATCCACCAAATACTGCTCCCTCCAACTTTTAGTTGCCAAATCCCATGGGCCATTCACCCCTCACTCATCATCCCTACAGCCTTTGACCCTTCTTATCATTCTCTCCTCCTTGACGCTTTCCTCTCTTTAGATTTTTTGGTATACCTCTTCCTCCTGTTTCTCCTGTGTCTGACCAATCTTTCTCAGTCTTCTTTGCTGGACCCTCCTTTAGATCTCACCCTCCAACGTAGGTGTCCCACAGGAGTCTGTCCTGGTCCTCTTCTTTTCTCCCTCTGTACTACTTCACTTAGTGGTCTCAACAGCTCCCATGGATTTAATTGCCACCTCTATGCAGATGATTCTCAGATCTTCCTATCCTACCCCCACCTCTTTGAGCTGAGGAGTAAAGAGTCCTAGAGACATAACTTCTGAGTAATTACTATTCTATGTATTAATTATAGCTAGCAAATAATAAAATGAGGCCAGTGGCACTGTCAGAACCAAAGAGGAGCCTTCTGGACTGCTGGAGGACGTTCACCTAACAGGGAAGAATCACATCTGATTAGTTAATAGTTAATAAGAGGAGAGTTATTCTAAAGAGGGTCTGGGGGAATTTGATTTTGCTTACATCACTCCTACTTATCTCAATCCTGACTGCCCCTGCCTCTGGCAGTCTAGACCCAGTGATCTGCCAGCACTCAAGCCACTCAAGTCTTAGTTGGGTGGCGGCCAGTTGAGGTTGAAGAGCTTGTTAAGTCAGTCTCATTATCAGCCCTGTCCTTCAGAAGTAGAAAATGAGGAAATAGAAAGGGAAAAAATCCTGGATCCCCTGATATTAACTGATTATTAATATAAGAGAAAAATGGTAATTTCTCTCACTGCTAACTTCCAGTCTTGACTCTCTAAATGCATTCAGACATCTTGAAAGGATATCCAGTAGACAAAGTCCTTCACAACCTGGCCCCTTCCTACCTCTCCAGTCTTCTTACACTTTACTCCTCTCCTCCACTTCTCTATAATCCATTGATGCTGGATCTTGCTGTGCTTGCACCCTACACTCCTTTGGATTCTGTGCCTTTTCACTGGTATCTCCTGTTTCTAGAATGTTCCCCTTCACTTCTGCCTGTTGGCATCCGTAAAGGCTCCGCTAATATTTCACTAGCCTTTCTTGTTCCCCTTCCCCCAGCTGCACTCCCATGCCTTTCCTCTGAGATTACATTCCATTTGCAATATGGTTATCTTGTATATACATAGTTGTTAGCATGTTATCTCGCTGATGAGAATGTGAGCTCCTTGAGGGGAGGGAAAGTTTGTTTTTTTTTTTGAAATCTTTCCTTATATCACAAGTACTTAACAACACAGAGCTTGGCATAGAGTAATTGCTGTTAATAAATGTTTGCTGATTAATGAACTGAGAGAGAAGAATTTCATGACCAAATGACTAGAAAGGAGCCTATTAGAATAGTGTAGGGGGTGAAAGGGATGTTCAGGGGGACCAGCACCTTTGGTATGAGAGCTGACAAACTCTTTTCAGGGCTGCTCATCCACCTGCCACCCAACTCTCACCTAGAGTTCCAAGAAGTGTGTGCAGTGGCCAGTCCCCAGTAAAACCATCTCAGCACTCAAGCTAAACTAAGGTGAAGGGAACTGGCTGATCTCAAACCCATTAAACATTTGAAGACTTCCCCTGAGAACAGTTTGTTCTGATGGCCATGAAGGAGGCAGAAGCAAGTGCTGTGTATTGCTTAGAGCTTTGTCAGACATAGATGATGCCAAGGTCGTCCACTGCATCCAGGGCCATTGCCAGTCAGCCTGTCAGTTTGACAGTCCTGTCTTGCCACTGGACTTCTGTGATTCTGTAAGAGAAACCAAGACTGATAACTTTGTACAACTTTGCCTCATATGCAGTCCAGTTCATGTGATGTCCTTGGTCCTACTCAAAATGAAAGATGAACCACAGATGTATGCAGCACAGAGGGGGCTTATTTCAGATTCTTGTGGGAATAGATTAGAGGCTGTACAAAAGTTACTTTATTTAATTGTACTCATTTATTATAGCTAATATTAGATTATATACTTCAATTATTGTGGAAATGGTGAGAAAAACTGCTAGAAGGAATCTTTTGGAGGAGCTGACAAAGTTGTTTTTTTTTTCCCCATGTTTGTCATTTTCATTCCTTTTCAACTCTAGATTTATTCCTAGTTATACAAATTGCTGTTTTCTTTGGCAGGCACTTGAAGCAAGTCTGCGTGAAATTATGTAATGTCTGAAAAGTTATGTTCATGATTAATTAGCTTATCCCAAAGTGGTGTGGTATGTTATGTGTGGAATAAGGAGATCATACTTTCTTATTTGGCAATGAAGTTAAAATGCCCCTGCTCAGATCATGTTACTTTCCAGTGTTTTTCGACTGTATAGTTAACTTGATCTCTAAAAAACATGAAATGTATTTTCATTGCCAAATATGCTGGCATTGATATTGGATTTCCAGCTAGTATCACAGAATGACTTTAAAAGCAACCTTTGCCTAGTAATCACATCTGACCTAATAAATGGTAAAAGCCAAGAAAGAGATGAAGTTTGTTATTAATGAATCAATATTTAAATCTCTAAATATGTAGCCAACTTTTGCTATACAGTAATTAATTAACTACTTTGTAAACCTATTTAGAATCTTTGTTTAATGTAGCCCAACAGAAGCTGGGTGAAAAGCTGTTTTAAACCTGAACAGTTACATGCTTGCTCTGGTTTAATAGTGAAGACCCATTTCTCTTGTTGTGAGCCATGGTTTTATAGATAGGTAGCTAAGTGGCACAAGAGAAGGAGTGCTAGACCTGGAGTTAGGAAGAACTGAGGTCAAGTCCTGCCTCTGATGTTTACTAGCTGTTGGTACCTGAGGAAGTCTGGTCAACAAGTCAGAGAGCGTTTGTTAAGTGTCCATGCCCTGCACTAAATGCTACGCTTGTAAAGCAAAGAAAGTCCTCTGGAAGCTCACAAGTCATCTTGTCTCAGTTTCCTCATCTGTAAAAAGAGTACCTGTTATTTGTGAGGTTATTGTAAGGATCAAATGAGATGACATATGTTATTTTTTTTTTTAAAGCAATTGGGGTTAAGTAACTTGCTCAAGGTTACACGGCTAGTCATTATTTATGTGTGGGTGCTCATTTTCTGAGGCCGGATTTGATCTCGGGTCATCCCAACTCCGAGGCTGGCGCTCTTACTCACTGCACCACCTAGCCGCCCCTGCATATGTTATTTTTAATAATGCTATTGTTCCTATTCATTCTGAACTTAAACTGGCCGTTTTGTGAATCATTGAGCAGAAGGGGTATGCTGTGAAAACTAGGTAGCTTTTCCCCCCATTTTCTGTGGACTTACTTTGACAGAGTGATAAAATATTTCATGTGACATGTTTGAATTTTTCCAACATTAGAGATGTTTGTGTTCAAATGTAACTGTTAATATTCTTGGATAGACTTCATTTTGGTTTAGCTGTACCATTGTTTTTCTTCTTTCCTCCCTTTTAGCCTACTCCTCCCAATCAGGTGCAATATAAACAGATAAATTTTTTTTTTTTTTTATGAAGGCAGTTGTAATACAACCAGCCACCATTTAGCCTAGGACCTAAAAACAGGCTACTGGTTGAATTAGACATTTTCAAAAAATGAGTAACATATCCTAATAATCCTAATGTTTTACTGCTGTAGGTTGCCAGAATAAGATGTTTTCTTGTTTTGACTGATAAATGTGGAAAAAAAGTGGTACGATTTTACGGGTTGGTAAAACTTCATGTGGTCCAGCAAGTTTAATCTTTTTTTAAAAACTTGTAATGTTAGGGGTGGCTGGGTTGCGCAGTGAATAGAACACCGACCCTGGAGTCAGAAGGACCTGAGTTAAAATTTGGCCTCAGGGGGCGGCTAGGTGGCGCAGTGAATAGAGCGCCGGCCCTGGAATCAGAAGGACCTGAGTTCGGAGCAGGCCTCCGACACTTAATCCACACAAACAAAAACCTAGCCGTGTAACCTTGGGCAAGTTACTTAACCCCAATTGCCCTAAAGGGGTGGCTAGGTGGCGCAGTGAGTAAGAGCGTCGGCCTTGGAGTTTGGATGACCCGAGATCAGATCCGGCCTCAGAAAATGAGCACCCACGCATAAATAATGACTAGCCGTGTAACCTTGAGCAAGTTATTTAACCCCAATTGCTTTAAAAAAAAAAAAATTAAAAAAAAAAATTTGGCCTCAGACACTTAACACTTGCCGTGTGACCTTGGGCAAGTCACTTAACCCCAATTGTCCCCTGCCTTCTCCCCTCCAAAAAAAAAAGCTTAAAAAAAAACTTGTAATGTCCACTAAAATTTTTTTGCTTTTTGGAGGGCAATTGGGGTTAAGTGACTTGCCCAAGGTCACACGGCTAGTTTTTGTGTTAAGTGTTTGAGGCCAGATTTGAACTCAGGTCCTCCTGACTCCAGGGCCGTGCTCTATTCACTGCACCACCTAGCTGCCCCAAAATGTTTATACTTTTTAAAAATTAGTTACATTTTAATGCTATTTTATAGGGTTTTAATATTAAAATTCTAGAATAAGTTCTATTATTGGTTTCACTCTTCCCTATGTCCATTGTTTGATATGTTTCCGCCCGTCTGTCATCAAGTTTAATTTCTTCTGCTATAATGATTGTGAGGTTGTTTGAGAACAAAATATTTTTTATTTCCCTGAAGAAATGAATATTCAACAGAAAATTTAGATGATAATAGAATTATTTTTAATTTGTTACTGTTGCTGCTATGTTTCCTGTCTCAACACCCATTCTACAAGGTTTCCTCGTTATTGAGAAAAGCTACTATTTTTGATGTGGCCAACAACTGGGGAGTAGTAAAGAGGTATATTTAGATCTCTGTTTTGTCTATAAGTTTCTATTGTTCTTTAAAGAGCAACCATCCACATAGAAGTTAAATCCATGTTATTTATTTTAGAGGATCTCTCTGCATAGCTTTATTACTCTATACTTCTGTCATAATAAATGGAATTTAATGCTGTTTATTTCTGGAGAGATTGAATGGTCGGTCAATAGTTGTGGGATGGAGTTCTGTGTTGTTTCATGTCACGTCACAATTTGTTATATTATACATAATTTAAAATCTTTTTATGTTTTTTCTCCTTTCATCAACTATCATCTAATCAACTATCCTTTTTGCTTCCTAAGAATGGAGCTCTGTCCTTTAGTCTAGATTACACACTAAAAATATTTTAGTAATGGTAATAGTAGAGTGAACAGCTACCAAACATAATACCTCAGGAGTGTCTGTACAGTTATGGACACTCCTTGGAAGAAACTCAGGATTCTAGAAACTTAAGAACAGCTTCAAACATAGTTTGGTGATATTAAGAATAAAGAAAAATATACTAGCCAATAAATAAAAACAAATGAGGCTTTTTACTTTAAAAAACAAAGCAATCCTTTTACGTGGAGTCTTTGCCTTTATATTAATAAATAAGTTAACAGAAAAATTAGTAATATTATGTCCTTTGCCCTTATATTAATAAGTAAGTTAACAGAAAAATTAAGTCAGCCCTCCGAAGTAAACACAGGCAACCAATTCCAAATAGGAATAAACATAGTTTTTTTAAAAAACAATTTCAGTAGGGTTGTACTGAAAGTATATAAAATCATGCTTAATTTACCCATTCTTCTTTACAAATGATGGTTAATCATTTTTCTCTTAGCTTGTTAGGAAGAATGTCTTTTTTAGAATGTTTAGTTTTAAAATAATTCAGTTTGAAGGTAAAATTGAAGATTTATGGCTAAAGTTATCAGTTGTCTTATTAGACTAAGGTACTCAGACCCACTTAGTACCACTGACTTTTTTCTTCCCAGTTTGTCGTGTAGGTTGTTCTATGATCTGCACATTATTATTGTATTCTTACTTTACTTAGTTTCTATGACTTAGAAATGAATTACAATTTAGAGTCTCAGCAAGTATTACAGGTTAAATTTGTTGTTTTTGGTGCCAGAGATTTCCTATTTGTTTTGTTTTTTCTGTCATCCTTAGGACATGGTTTCTATCCACTTTGACTTTCCCATTCTCTCAAAAGACATATTGGTTCTGAAATTTTCAGCTTTAGCCAAGGTTGTTGCAGTATTGAGTCATAAATTACTTGATAGGCATTTTTTCAGTCACCTTTTTAATAGAAAAAAATCATAATCCTTGAAAATTTTTATAATGTTGCTTTCAATTTTTATTTTTTTTAAGTCTAGGCTAGGGTTTGTATTGCTTTAATCATATTATGTTTGGTGATGATGATAGTTTGCAGACTTCCTGTAAGTATGCTTTGAATTTTCAGTGGCGTTGAACCAGACTCTGATTCTACTTAAGAATATAAATGCATTTATGCAGTTTCTGATTATGTGGGTACAGTAGAAGCTTTCAGATGAAACCTTATGGGCTTCTTCACGCTAGGAATAGAAAGTAATATACTTCTTTTTGTGAAAAAGGTGATTGCTTCATTGTCCTTTGTCAGAATTTGTAGGCTTTGTTTCAAAAATTGACATGAAAAGCCTCCTCCTTAAACTTAAAGACACCTTTACTTTTCCTTCCAGGAAATCAGTATTCATAATCAATACACTTATAAATTGCACCCTTGCCTAATTAGAACAAGTTCTAGACTACAGATAAGGCATAAGCATTTCAATTAACTTTAAACAGTGGGTTATGTTTGGTAATCAGTGAAAGCCAACCTTCTCGCCCTTGGTAGTAGTAAAGTTTACATTATCTTAAACATGCTAATTGGCTTTTGACTGTAGGAATTTCCCTGTGTGATCCTTGATGTATTTTAACTTCTAAAGGAAGAAAATTAGGAAATAGTAATGATTTATTTTATGCATATAAGAAAACTTAAAATGAGTTAATTTTTTTATCAGATTCTGGTTAGTTTATTAATACCCTGTTTAAAAAAAAAAAAGACCAAGGGAACTAGATGGTAAAATGCAGTTGTCTCATGCAGAGTCTTAGTGCAGCAAAATAATAAATTATATTTCACTAGATGTAACAATCAACCCACAGAGGGTTGATACAATACTTCCTTACCCACAATACTTCAGTTACCCGCAGAGAAGCATAATGAGCATGGGAAAGCAATAAAATAAAAATCATAAATGGTCTGCAAAAAGACTTGTAATAAATAAGTCCTATCACAAACTTTTATGAAAAAAAAAACTTTTGGGAAAGTTATCCAGTTGTCTCCTTAAGTTCAAATTTCATAATGGAAGTTCAGGAGCACCCTTGGAACAAGAAGAAAGGACCCATGGTTGTCTGAGAAAAGTGGGGGCTGGTTGATTGTATATTGATGGAATTTTGTTTTAACCTAGTAATCTTTGTAATAGATCTGATTCTGTGGTGGTAGACGATCACTTGGACTGGCTGCCAGCCCCAGACCAGGCCATTTGGCCCAGGTAGTCATCCATAGCTCCTTCCCACAGTCCCATTTTGGATTCTGCTCCTAGAACTCCCAATACTCAGCAATAGGTGACATTTCATCTTACCTCACCTGGAACCAGGCCACTACCTCATTTGACTGCTGGCTGCCATTTACAAACCATGTTGCCACTGAGGAACTATATCCAGTTTATTCACTCTTCTTTACATGGCCTTACCGCCATTGGAATATAAACTTCTTGAAGGCAGAGATTATCTTTCATGCTTGTAGCTGTATACCAACGCTCATCTCAGCACAATGCATGGCACAGAGTTCTATCTTTCTGTCTGTATATGTATTCTAGAGCTGCCTGATTGAGGGATAGCCATTCTAACCATTGGTAGGGGAAAAAAGACAAGTCAAAAAGCATTTTTAATGGCTTCCTGTGTGCCAAACATTGTCCTAAATGTCGGGGATACAAAGAATGGCAAAAACAGCCCCTACTGTCAAGGAGCTCACTTTCTATTGGGGAGACAGCATACAAACAACCTCATACCTATAAAAAATATAAATCGAGGGGCGGCTAGGTGGTGCAGTGAATAGAGCGCCGGCCCTGGAGTCAGAAGGACCTGAGTTCAGAGCCGGCCTCAGACACTTAATCCACACAAACAAAAAAACCTAGCGGTGTAACCTTGGGCAAGTTACTTAACCCCAATTGCCCTAAAGTGGCGGCTAGGTGGCACAGTGAGTAAGAGCGCCGGCCTTGGAGTTGGGATGACCCGAGATCAGATCCGGCCTCAGAAAATGAGCACCCACGCATAAATAATGACTAGCCGTGTAACCTTGAGCAAGTTACTTAGCCCCAATAGCTCTAAAAAAAAAAAAAGAAAGAAAAAAATATAGATCGAGCTTAGAAAAGTGTGAGCAGAGAGGAAGAGGTGGCACCAATTGTAGACAAAAATTCATAAGAATGAAGTGGTTGGTTGATTAAGGTAACAACTGTTTTTAGAAACCATGTGATCCAGGAGACCATAGCATAAAGTAGATTGCCATAAAACATTTGTGCATGCCCACACTGTTGCCTTTTTCTGTTTATACGTCAGTGGAAATCATAGAAGGAAGAGATAAAGGCAAGAAATTAAATAGGTTTATTTAATTAGACAGTGGAGTGAATACAAAGTGTTAAAGAATAAATGCAAAATCATACTTAAACAGCAATATAACCTACTGTAAAATTATTTTATCGAGGATTATTTGGCTCATTTATATTCAAAGAAAGTGAAACAATATTTGACTGCGTGCTGAACTAGTTAATATATGTGAGATACAAAAGGAGATATAAATCCTAACCAAAAGATTACTTACTGTATAGTTGAAAATATAGAATATGTTTCCATGTAACAAAAACAAAATAAAATATCTCTTTCATAAGATGTATTTGGAGTAAGGAGGCTTGATTTTTCTAGTTATCTTTGTGCCAAGATTTAGAAAATAGTCTCCAAAATATTGCTGCATAAGTTTTATGCCACATGACTTTATGTCAGTTCAGGATTTCTAACCATTTATTTTTCTTCTATATTTATGCCTTTTGCACCATGATATTCCCTTTTCTGATTTTTAGATTTCCTTTTATTAAATCAATAACTACTGTTATTTTAGAGATACATTTCTTTTTTAAAATTTAAAAAATATTGATGTCTTTCATTTTTATATCCATTTCTACATATATCCTTCTTCCCCTGTTTAAAATATCATCCTTTTATGAAAAAAATAATAATAGCTAACATTTATGTCAAGACTTTAGGTTTACAAAGCACTTTACATATATTGTCTCATTTGATAATTGAATTAAAAAGAAAGGGAGTTCAGGTTCTACCTCATACCTAGCAAAATGCCAGTGGAAACAGTTGATGATGAAGCAGTTGTGGGAAAACAGACACTGTTGTATTGTTTGTTTGGCTATTAACTGGTATAACCATTCTGGAAATTAGTTTGGAATTATGTGAATAAAGTGACTAAATTGTCAATTCCCTTTGATCTAGAGATTCTACTGCTAGGCATATGCCCAGAGGAAGTAAGTGACAAAATGAGAGGCTTTATATATGGCAGAATATTTATGACAGCTGTTTTTGTGATAGCACAGAGCTAGAAACAAAGTGGATGTCCATCAGCTAGAGACCGGCTAAACAAATTGTGGTACGTGAACATTTCAGAATATTGCTGGGCTGTAAGAAATGAACATGATAAGTAGAGAGAAATATGGGAAGACAATGAATTGACTCAGTGAATGAAGTAAGCAGAACCTGGAAAACAGTATACACATTGACTACAATAGAAACGTAAAGAACTATACCAGCAAAATAATCAAAACTATGTGCCATAACGTTATAATGACCATGTTTGGTCTCCAAAAGGAGAGATGAAAAGATAGCACATCACTCTTCTTTGCAAAGGTGAAGGGACCATAGCTGTGGAACAATGAATATACAACATCATGTTGGTTTTGTGGATTTTTTTTTCACTCCTTTTAAATTCTTTATTATAAGAGACAGAGGTAGCATAGTGAAATGGGTAGAAAGCTGAAGCCAGGAACACTTGGGTTCCAGGCCTGCCTGTGACACATGCTAGCTCTATGACTGTAGGCAAGTCATTTAATCTCCTAGTGCCTTAGTCTACTCCTGACTGTCCAAACTTTTTTCTCCACTATGCCCCAGCAGCTTTCTTACTCTGGAAGATCTCCTTACACATCTTCTTCAGATTGATCTGTTCCTCCTGGAACATCCATTTTAAAAAAGGGCCCAACAGCCATGTGTAGTACTTTCCTCCCTGAGCTCTATTTCTGACTCTACTTCTCCACCATAGCTTAGTATGTGTTTAATAAAATGCTTGTTGACTTGACTAGGCAATTCTCTGTGACTATAAATTGCAGAGAAGGTGCCTATCCACCTTAGGAAAAGGAACTTCCTCACCTACAAATTCCCTATAATAATGACTACAGAATAATGAAATCACAGATCCAATCCCTATCTTCTGGGGATGACTCTGGGTAGAGGTGAGTGGAGAAGGTATACATTGGAAAAATAGATAATGTAAAATCAAAAGAGAATCAAAAATTAATTATTCTAAAGAGAAGGGGAAAGAAGTTCAATAAAGCTAACTAATATATTAGCTGAGTTGAGAGGTACACAACCATAGAACTTCTGCATAAAAGGAAAGAAAAGAAAACATTTCCTGATTCAATTAGCTCTTAGTTCTCCCCCGCCCCAGAATACCTTTTATTTCTTTTGAATGTACTCATATATGTACATGTTGATAGACTCTAGATTCTTTGAGGGCAGGGATATTTTCATTTTTTTGTCTTTAAATTTCCAGCACCTAGCACAGTGCATGTAGTAGATACTTAAAGACTAATTGATAATTGATTGATTGATTGGGATGTATTTCCTCATGTCTTCTTCTGGGCAAGGTTTAGGTATTTTAATTACTTTTTTTTTGTTCTTTCCATTTCCATTGTTGTCACTGTGTGCATTGTTTTCTTAGTTCCGTTTGTTTTACTCTGTATTAACTCATATATCTTTCCATGCTCCCATGAATTCCTAATATTCATCATTTTTTTAATGGTAAAACAATATTCAGTTACAGGCATGTACCGCAGTTGTTTATCCATTTCCTGGGCACCTACTTGCCATAAAAAGTGCCACTACTAATATTTTAGTTTATATTGAACTTTTCTATATGTGACCTTCTTAGAATATATGCCTAGCAGTGGGATCTCAAAGTCAAAGGCTGTGGATTTTATTTAGCCAATTTTTTTATCATAATTTCAAATTGTTTTCTAGTTTACAGTTTCACCAGCCATGAGTTAGAATGCATATCTTTCTGCACCCCCTCCAGAATTGTTTCCCTGTTTTGATATCTTTGACAATTTGCTAAATGGGAAATGAAACCATAGCTGTTTTTTATTTATATTATTAGTGATTTGGGAGTCTTTCAATATTGGGGGTGAGGGTTGTTAAAATTCACATTTCTTCTTTTGAGGATTATTAAATCCTTTGTTCCCTTATACATTGGAGAATGGTCTTGTTCTTATACATTTGAATTAATTCTTCAAATATCTTGAATACTAGATGCATGTGAACAACATTTAATGCAAAGCTTTCTTTCCCTCATCAAGAACTTCCCTTTTTTATCCCAGTTGCATTAGTTTTGTTTGTGCAAAAGGTTTTCATGTAATAAAAATTATCTCTTTTATCTTTTATGCTTACCTTTATCTCAAGAAAGCATTTTCTACTCATCTTTTCCACTTTACAATTAATTAATATATATATTGGTTTTTGGAGGGCAATGGGGGTTAAGTAACTTGCCCAAGGTGACACGGCTAGGTTTTTATTCCTGTATGTGTTAAGTGTCTGAGGCCAGATTCGAACTCAGGTCCTTCTGACTCCAGGGCCGATGCTCTACTCACTGCACCACCTAGCTGCCCCATCTTTATATATTTTACCTAGATCTTGTGCCCTAAGAGGCTGACTTTAAGTGCATGTTATTGTTGTATTAGTAATGTCTCATTTTTCATAAGCCCAATTTGGGGTTTTCTTGGCAAAGATACTGGAGTAATTTACTACTTCTTTCTCCAGCTCATTTTATAGACAGGGTAGTACTGAGGCAAACAGGGTTAAAAAGTGGCTTGCCCAAGGTCACACAGCTAGTAAGTATCTGGGGTTGAATTTGAATTCAGGTCTTCCTGACTCTAGGTTGGTTACTCTAACTGCTGAGCCACCTAGCTGCATCCATGTTCTCTTATTCCTAGATATCTAGAATGTGGGTAGGCTATATGCCTTTCAGGCCTAAATCCTTTTCTTTCCCCTTTCAGTTAATTTTCCTCCCTTCTGGCTTCTTATATTTAGTTTAGTTTTATTTTTATTGCTCATTTTTTAAGGAGTATTTTTCTTTGAATTGTTTCTTCATTAATTTTCTTCTTCTCTAGTCTGTTCTGGGATTTTGTTCTCTGATTTGGGGACTTTACCCACATTTATTCCTTTTTAAATCTCTCTAGTATTCTTCATGGAATTCTTCAAAGTTTCAGAAGTACCATCTTTGAGCTCCACTTCTGACCAATTTCTACATTATTTCCTTCTTAGATCTTGCTCCACCATACTTTTCTCTCCTATGCCTCACTCTTTTTTTTTTTTGGAGGGCAATTGGGGTTAAGTAACTTGGCCAAGGTCACACGGCTAGGTTTTTGTTTGTGTTTAAGTGTCTGAGGCCAGATCCGAACTCAGGTCCTTCTGACTCCAGGGCCGGCGCTCTACCCTCTGTGCCACCTAGCTGCCCCTATGCCTCATTCTTAAAGAAATATTGATTTATGAGGAAAATACGATATAGAAGCAGGGCGCCAAGTCGAGAGTCCAATTCTACCCTCTCCTACCCAGATCATTTTACTTCTTTGTGGATTTACCATCTCATCTCTTGAATTCTTTTCCACATTTTGAGTGCCAGATGACTTTAAGAACCCACATAGACATTCTATGCAGTGAAAATACAGCACCCTCAGGAGTCAAGATGGTGGAGTAGAAACAGGACTTCCGTGGCTCCAGCTTCCACTTTCACCAATCCATGTAAAAGGGGATAAAAATATAATAAACTCTGGAGCTATATAACCCACAAAGTGACACAGAGAAGCTAACCTCCCACTGAGGACAAGCCTGGCAGGGAGCGGCCAGAGCAGCAGTATGGGAGCCAACCCCAGCCCCAAGTAAGCCAGAGGTTTTAGCCCAAGGGCAGGCCTAACCAGCAGCCAGCTAGAGGGACTTCAGAACACCAGCAGCTGTGGCCATTTCCAGAATTATCAACACATAAATGCTAAGGACAAAGTGAGAGGTCAGTGCAGTATGGACTTTGGGACCCAGTAGTTGGGAGTACATTGGCCTCTTCCCCTCAGGGTGAGAAGCCTCTGAGGAATGGCTCAGCAGCCTCCACCATGAGGCAGCTTCAGCTCCTGGCCTACAGACTGTAGGGGGACTGGCAACCAGTCTGGGGGGTAATTGCTCTTGCTTTAACATTTTTGGACCTGGATTGCAGTCTGGGGTGGTGGTCCTCGGGTGTGTGACCAGCTTGCCAGAGCGTGTGGAGGCTTCAGAGGGGGCACCCAACTAATACCTCTGGCAGCTGAGAAAACCCCAGTGTTTGTGATGGAAGCTCCCCTGGCTGGTGGCAGAGTCCTACTGTGGCAACAAGCCCCAAAGTCAAGGAATTGAGTGGCAACATGCTTAGGCAAAGGAAACAAAATAAACAGAAAAATTCAACATTAGACTCCTATTTTGGGGGCAAAGAGGAGTGAAGCATGGAACAAGAGGAGCACTGTGAGGTCAGAACTTATGCACCAAAAGCTTCAAATGAAAATACCATCTGGTTACAGGCCATAGAGGACCTTAAGAAGCAGGTAAGAGAAGTGGAGGAAAAATTGGGAAGAGAAATGAGAAAGATGCAAGAAAAGTATGAAATGAGAGTCAACAGCCTGACTGAGGAAAATAACACCTTAAAAAATAGCCTAACTCAAATGGCAAAAGAGGCTCAAAAAGGCAATGAGGAGAATAATGCCTTAAAAAGCTGAATTTGCCAGATGGAAAAAGAATCTCAAAAGCTCACTGAGGAGAATCATTCCTTCAGAATTAGACTGGAGTAAATGGAAGCTAGTGACTTGAGGAGAAATCAAGATGCTGTTAAACAGATCAAAACAAATGAAAGAATGTGAAATATCTCATGGGAAAAGCCACTGACCTGGAAAATAGATCCAGGAGAGATAATTTAAAAATTATTGCACTACCTGAAAACCATGATCAAAGAAAGAGCCTAGAAATCATCCTTCAAGAAATCCTTAAGGAAAACTACCCTGATATTTTAGAACCAGAGGGCAAAATAGAGGTTGAAAGAATCCACAGATTACCTCCTGAAAAAGATCCCAAAAAGAAAACTAGGAATATTATAGCCAGGTTCTGAAATTCCCAGATCAAGGAAAGAATATTACAAGCAGCCAGGAAGAAAGAATTTGAATATTGTGGAAACACAATCAGGATAGCACAGGATCTGGCAGCTTCTACACTGAGGAATTGAAGGGCCTGCGATATCGTATTCCAGAGGTGAAAGGAGCTGGGATTTAAACCAAGAATCACCTACCCAGCAAAATTGAGTATCATGTTTCAGGGGAAAATATGGTCATTCAGTGGATTAGAGGACTTTCAAACATTCTTGAAGAAAAAACCAGACTTGAGTAGAAAATTTGAATTCAGATACAAAAAGCAAGAGAAGCATGAGAAGGTAAACAGGGAAAAGAAATCATAACTTATCAAAGTTGAACTATTTCCATTCCTACATGGAAAAACAATAATTGTAACTGAGGAAACTTTTCTCAGTATGAAAATAGTCGAAGGGAATAGAAATATGTATATTTGTGTGTGTGTGTGTGTGTGTGTGTGTGTGTGTGTGTGTGTGTGTGTAGTCTTTATCAGAGGGTCTATAGGTGTAAAAATACATATGTGAATATGTATATATATATATATATACACACATGTTTACAGGTATACATAGATAGAGGGCACAGGACCAATTTAATAGGAAGGGATGATACTTAAAAGGTGAAATCAAGAGGTGAGAGAGGAATATAATGAGAGGAGATGGGGAGAGATAGAATGGGGCAAACTATCTTATATAGAAGAAGCAAGGGAAAATGGGTACAATGGAGGGGAAGAACAGGAAGGCATAAGGGAATGGGTCAACCTTATTTTCATTGAATTTGGCTCAGGGATGGAATGACATACACACTATATAGGGTATCTCACCCTACAGAAGAGTAGGGGGGAAGAGGAAGAGAGGGAGGATGATGGAAGGGAGGGCAGGCTGGGTGGGAGGGAAGTAGGAAGCACACACTTTTGAAAGGGGCAGGACCAAAGGAGAGAATAGAACAAGTGGGAGGTGGGATAGGAGGGAGGGAAATATAATCAGTCTTCTACAATATATCTCCTAGGGTAATGTTTTGCATTAGCTACATATGTACAACCTATATTGAATTGCTTATCTTCCCAGTAAGGGAAGACAAGGGAGGGTGACAGAGGGAGGAAGGGAGTGAATTTGAATTTTAAAGCTTTAAAACCAGATGTTTAAAATGTGTGTATATACATATATCTATATATATATATATATATATATATATAGATACATAGATATAGATATATACACATATATACACACATACACACATATTTATATATAATATTATTAATACTATTTTACATGTAATTGGGAAATAATAGGAGGGGATATCCTGGGGGACTGCAATTGTGGGGAGGTGGGTAGGGGAAAAACAAGGAGAAAATTTGTAACCCAAAAACTGGTGGAAATGAATGAAGTAAAACAGAAGTTAATAAAGCATTTGGAAAAAAAAAAAAGAAAATACAGCACTGTCACAGAAGGTAGCCTCTTAAAGCATCAGCTGCTTCTTTCAACTTAAACCCATGGTAAAGTTCCCACCCTGTGCTCATTAGAGGCACAGGGTTCTTTCTCCATGTCTTTCCTCTCCCCCACTGAAGTATTGTCTCTCCTCCCTTTTATTCCCCTAGGCTGAATTCTTCCCTTTTGCCTCCTGTCCCATTCTTTGCATAGCACCTCTTTTTTTCTGTGATTCCTGGAATCATCCTTGTTTACAGTTCACTCCAGCACTTGCTCTCAGTGAATTTCCAGTCCTGTCTGCCCTGCCCTCTCCTCCTCCCATACTTTATGCACCCTGCCATGCAGCCCTGGGTAATCCTTGGATTCACCTCTAGGAGCATTCTGGGGGTTAGTTGGTTCTGCTTCTGTTTGGCTCCTCCACTTTCAGTTCTGCTTACTTTTTTACATCCCTTGATGATACATCTTTGTTGTTTTTTTGTTTGTTTAGCCATACTATAAGTCAGTATCTGTTTCTTTTTGGGAAAAAAAAATCCCAAATACAAGATAATCTCTTTCATTACTTATTCTTTTATTGGTAATTATACTTATTAAAAATGTTGTCCTTGACTCCTCATCTCACCACCACCCCCATATCCAATCTGTTGCCATTATTTTCATTCTACCTTCATAAAATTTCTTATACTCCCCCTTCTGACACTGCCAACACCCTGGCACAGACCTTTGTCACCTCATAACCTGGACTACTGCAGTAACCTTGTGATTGGCCTCCCATTCTCAAGTCTCTCTCCCTCCAGTCTGTCCTCCACTCATTTCTCAGTGATTTTCCCAAGGGGCAGACCTGGCCCTGTTATCTCCTTACTCAGTTGGAGAGCAGGGAGCAAGCCTTTATCAAGTACCTACTACGTGCCAGGTGTCCCACTAATTGCTTTACAGGTGCTGTCTCCTTTGATCCTCACAACCCTGGAAGGTAGACACTATTATGATCTTCTGCAGTTACGGAAAAGTTGAGGAAACAGACAAACAGAAGTTAAATGACTTGCCCAGGGTTCCCCAGCTAGTTCGATGTCTGAGGCAAGATCTGAACTCCGGTCTTCCTGATTCCAAGCCTAGAGCTCTGGCTATTGCATCACCTCATTGCCTTCAGAATCAAATATTAAATCCTTTGACTTCTAAGGCCCCTCATAAGCTAGCCTCTCCCCCCCTTTTCACCCAAGACACAGCATGTCTCCTTTTGACTATGGTCACCACCTGTCCCCCTCCTCCCCTCTGGCTTCTGGCTTTTGTTGCTTCCTTCAAACGTTAGCTACATCTTACCTGCAAGAAGCCTCTCACTGCCCTCCTTAGTTGTGAATACCTTCCCTCTCCAACACAGCTCCACTTACAGAGGGAGCTCTATGACAAGCGACTCTTTTTGCCCTTTTATCCCCAGAGCTTCCTTAGCACCTAGTAGGCTCATAGTAAATAATACTTGTGCACTTGATTTGCTGACTCGTTTACCTTTCTTGTGTTTCTGTTATTTGCAGTATTTACATACTTTTTGCTCACTTTTTTTTTTGAATGCCTCAGATGCTTCTTTTTAGCCAAATGCCCATCTTTTTCCTTTGATAACCAGATGTCAGTTTTCAAAGTGTATCATTTCATTTTCAGCTGGAGTTCCTTTCCTTTTTAAAGCAGTGTTTTACTTACTTTTCTCTTGAAATCTCTGTAGAATAAGCTTATTAGTAAATTTTCCTTTTTAAAAATATTTTCTCTTGGTCACTTGCAGAATTTGTTGTTTGACATTGAAATTAGTATTTGACCCCATTTACTTTGGAGTTTGAAATATGAGATGTTGTTCTAGATATAATTTATGGACTCTCTTGATGAATGCTTTGTTTTCTATATTGACAAGTCCTGGGCAGTTTTCTTAAATTATTTCATACATTATAGTGTTCAGGTTTTAAAATTTTGTTATATTCTTTTGGGAGACCTTAAGTTGTCTTTGAGTATCTTGTTACCATCAGTTACTTTGGTATATGCAGAATTCATATGTTGGTTTGTTTTGGGTTTTTTTTTTTTTAAGAAAACTTTGATTAAAATTTTTGTTTGTCTTTTGGAGGGGGTGGAAGGCAAGGCAGTTGGGGTTAAGTTACACAGCTAGTAAACATGTCAAGTGTCAGAGGTCGGATTTGAACTCAGGTCCTCCTGACTCCAGGGCTGGTCCTCTATTCACTGCACCACCTAGCTGCCCCTGATTAAATTTTTTTTATGAAGAATTCATGTATTCTTTAAAGTTGTTACTTTTTGCTTCTCTTCCTCTACCAGGTTTTGCTGTAGTTCAATGTGTTTATGTTATAAATCTTTTAATCTTTCACATCTTTAGAGAGTTCTTCATTCTAAAGCTATCTTTCCAATCTGTTGAATAAGTTTTCAAATTGTGCATTTTTTTTTTTTTGGAGGGCAATTGGGGTTAAGTAACTTGCCCAAGGTCACACGGCTAGGTATTTATTTGTGCGTGCATTAAGTGTCTGAGGCCGGAACTGAACTCAGGTCCTTCTGACTCCAGGGCCAACGCTCTACTCACTGTGCCACCTAGCCGCCCCGAATTGTGCATTTTTTATCCTATTGTGGGAATGATTTCTGCATTATTTATACTTTATCTACATTGAGATGTCTTTAAGTTCTGGCCTGTATTTCCTTTCTGATTTATTTTATGAATTTCATTTTTGTACTGAATCATCCTGGATTTTCTTGTTATTCCCTCTTCTCTTGGGAATCTACAGGATTCTGTGTTTCATCAACCATTGGTTCAATTTCCTCTGTCTTGTAATATGAGTTTTGTATTCTTTTTAAGGATTTGCCAGTCATTCTTTCCTTCTGTTTTTTGGATCTACTTCGTTGATTCATCTTTTTGAGCTCTGGGCTTTTTATTTATTTTGAAAACTTTAGTAATTTCCTGTCTTTGCATTTTTCTCTCTGCTTAACTCCTTCTAAATCTATTATATATTATATTTCCTTATTGAAATTTTTAGTTTGTCTGCCTCTCCTTTTTCTCCCAATCTATCACCCCGATCCAACCTTTCTTTCTTTCTTTCATAGCTTTGACGTATTCAACTGTATTTTGTCCTTTCTCTTTGGTTCCTTTACTCCTTTGTTCTGATACCATTGGTGCCCTGCTATTCTCAACCCTGGGTTCCTGCCTTCATCTTTTCTCCTTTGGTACTCCCAGTGTGTTAAATTCTTAATGGTGGAGTCATGCTTACTGGATCAACTGCAAATTTATGTTAACCAGCATGCCTCACCGGGACCTACATTACTGCTGAGGAAAACTTTTTTTTTTTAATTTTTACCCCACTTCAGCAGCTGCTACAAACTTTTCCTTCCTCCCTAAAGCCCCCAGTGCTACCCCAAACCCCTTCTCTTAGCAGAGATCCTTGCCTCTTACCTTACTGTGAATAACAGTAACAGTAAAAACAACAATAGTTAGCATTTATATTAGCCTTTAAGGTTTGCAAAGCACTTTACATGCATTATCTTATTTGGTTCTTTCAACAACCCTGTGTGATAGATGATAGTATCGTCCCTGTTTTACAGGTAAGGAAACTGAGAGAGATGAATTGACTTGCCCAAGGTCACACCGTTAGGAGGTGTCTTCCTGATCCCAGGTCACGTTTCTACATCTTCACCCAGTGTCTTCTTTTTTTCTTTCTCTGAGGAAGAGGAGGCCCTTCTGTTTGCCAAGACTACTCTTTACTCCCTGTTCTCTTGATCTCTTCCTACCTTCTTCATTATCTCTTCATCTCCAATCTATCCTACAATTTTCCTGAAGAACAGTTTTGATCTAGAAAGAGCACTAGATTTGGAGTTAGAGAATCTGATTCTCAGTCATTCATAGCTTTGCTGACAATTTCTTTTGAGACCATAGGCAATGAGTCATTCATCAAGGATTTTATTAGTGTTAGGTACTAAGGCTACAAAGACAGAGATAGTCCTTACTTTCAAGGAAATTATATTGGGGGGGTGGCGGTGGAATACAATTTTTACACATGTCAGTACATATACAGAAAAGAAATACAAGGTAGTTTTGGGAGAGACTTGCAGCTGGGGGAATTAGGAAACGCCTTCTTTAGGAAATAGCATTTGAGCTAATCTTTGAAAGAAACTTGGGTTTCTAAGATGAAGGAGGGAGGGAGTGGACAAGGTATATAAGGGCAGCTATTGCCAAGACAATGGGAAATGGAGTGTCATGGGAGGAGGGTCTGTTGGATTGAGCCACAGAGTGTGTGAAGAGAAGAAACATTAAATAATTTTGGAAAGGTAAGTTAGAGTCAGGTTATAAAATACCAAACAGAAGAGTTTTTGTTTGATTCTAAAGGTAATAGACTTTATTTTGAAGGGGAGTGCCATGGTCAAAGCTGTGCTTTAGGGCAAGTCTTTTAACCTCAGTCAGCCTCAATTTTCCCTTACTGTAAAATGGAGTTGGATCAACTAACCTTGGATTTCCTTCTTGCTGTGAATCTATGATCCCATGTCAGACCTTTCCTTAGTTCTTTAGTTGCTCTCTGTTTTCTGTAAAAATGTAAATTCCTTTTCTGGCATTTATGTTCCTCCTCTACATTCTGGCTCCCACTGTCCTTTCTTTACAGTCTCCTCCTTTTTGAACTCTCCTACATTCCAAGAAAACAGGACTTGTAGCTAGTCCTTGAGCCCCACTCTTTCTGCCCCACCTCTGGCCATTCACATCATACACTCCTCTGTCCCTTCTCTGCCTTATAGAAACTTGACTTCATTCAGTGTTCCTCTGTGTGCCACCTTCTCCGTGAAGGCTTCCCTCATCTTCCCTCATGGTTAGCGTTCTCTCCCTCATTTTTTCTAATAGTATACATATTTGTGTAGATGTTATGTCACCTCAGTAAAATGTTAACTTCTAGTGGGCAGGGACTGTTTTATTTTATTTTGTGTCTTTGCATTTTCAGCTCTACGCAAGGATGCAAATGTTTAAATATTTGGGAATTGGAATTAATTAAATATTATTTTTGTTCAGCCTAGGGACCGTTAAATGGCACTGTGGATATTAGCATGCTAGCCTTAGAGTCCTTAGTTCAAATTTGAACTCAGATGCTAGCTGTGTGACCCTGAGCAAGTTAAGTCTGTTTGCCTCAGTTTCCTCATCTGTAAAATAAGCTGGAGAAGGAAATGGCAAACTACTCTAGTACCTTTGCCAAGAAAACCCCAAATGGGGTCATAAAGAATCAGACACAAATGAAATGAATTGATAACAACAGCGACAATCTATTTAGCCTATTAAGGTCTATTTGAATCTTGATTTTGTCATCCAAAATATTAGCTATACAGTTCTGAGTTTCTTGCTTACAGATTTGCTAAGCATGCCATCTTTCTCTTCATACAAGCCACAAGAGATTTCCTTCTGTCTTGGTAGCTCTTATTCCATCAGCTGAGTACAGTGGCATAACACAATGAAGAATTCACCTAACTGTGCCAACACCTAAACCTTAAGTCCCCAGCTTGTGGACAAGTATTTAAGTAGTCACTTTGTCAACTATTGGATTGAAATCTAAGTATATTATACCTATGGCATTTTACTGATATAAAATTGAGTAATCTAATTTTTAAAAAGGAAATTAAATTAGTTTTGTATGACTTCATTTTGCTGATCTCATTTTGCCTCGTAGTGCTCATAAACTATCCATTTAACATCTCTAGAATTTTGCCAAGGATCAGTGTCAATCTCACTAATCAGTTGTTTTCAGAACCTACCTTTTTGAAAGTCAAGTTACATGTTCATCGACAGCCTTCTGACTCCTACCATTCTCTAGGATTTCTCGTAACTAACCCCTACTCTACTTTATAGAAAACTAAAACTGAGCAAGATTGCACTGCTAGTTAAATGCAGAGCTGAGGCTAGATCATAGGTCTCATGGCACCTAATACCCTGCCTCTCGTGTCACTAATGAAATTAGTGGCAGAGATGGGAAGACCTGTTCTCCCCAGAGTTCTTCATGCTCTATCCTGATCTTCAAAACACAATGGAAAAAAGTAACCATTGTGGAAGGAAGGTCTACAGGTCATTATTTTTGATTTTGCCATAGGAGTCACCAAGACAGCCACTGCTTTTGTCTGCTTCCTCATGCAGAGTATTTCTTAACTGTAAATTTGGCAGTCTTTTCATATGAGTTAGTAACTCTCAAGTCTAACAGGAATATATATATGAGAAGAGATAACACAACCAATGGGGTTAGCTGCCTTTTATAAAGTTACAGAGACAAAAACTCAGAAATTGAAGTTCTGTTTCTTGCTATTCAGATACGATTCCTTTCAATAGAAGATTGTAGAGTATCGTTAATTTAAAACTTTTTGATTAAAATCCACTTTAATTTATTAAAAAGGATTTTTAAGATAGCATATATGTTATGAGGATAGTGAATCATAATTCTTTGACCTATTTGTACACATTGCTTTAAAAGTTTTATTTTGCATAAGCAACAATTTTTTAAAAGTTAATTAGAATCTTCTATACCGATGTTGGCCAAAAAAAAGTGCCTTGAATTCTCAACCATTCACTATACTGAACTGGTTTGTGGTTGCTGTTTTGTAAGAGTATTGCGAGATAGTTATGCTTAAATAAATGATTTTAAGCACACATCAGCATCATGGGGTTCTCGTAAACATAGCATGAAATGGCAATATCTCTGCTTTGTATTATTGTATATAGTGGGGGACATCATTCTTTCTAGCCATGAACTACTAGCAACCTTTGTCCTTTATGTTACCTTTAGTTAAAAAACGAAAATGAGCATGAATGCTGGCTGATGGCCATGTCTTTCTTGCAGCTAAAAATTCATCTGGGAAAGATAAATGGGATTGTAGATTTGGATTTGTTTCATTGCGTGAATGATATGTGACATTTCGTAAATTATTTAGCACTGCTAGTATAGCAGAAATGGCTTGAGCATTGTTATATCAAATGAAAGCAAGAATCCCATTAGTGCAAAGACTGGGTTTTAGCTAGAATCTATCAGGGGAATGTTGTCACTTTAAAATCAGATTGTTCTTTTAATTGCTATTTAAAGGAACAAAAGTGTTCCCAAGGTACTGCAGTTGAACACTCACAAGTAATAACTATGGATCCATAATTATGTGGCACTGATTATCTGGCATTTTAAAAACTGGCAAGAATCAGTGACCAATTTGCAGTACTTTGTATTTTTTTATTTTTCTAGTCGATTGTTTGTGCTCTGTTGTCTAGCTGTGACTAGAAACAAAAAGAATTTTCATAGCTACTTTGCTTTCTAAAGAAGGAACACATTAGAAGTATAAATTAAGCTGAAAGGAAGAGCATAAGGCCCATACTGTAAAATAATACTAATAATCATATGTGGACAGTGTATGAATACTCTGGAGCTTTCCTTAGATACAAGATTAATTGTGGTTTTAGAGATGTTGCAACATGTTAAAGAAAATTGCTGTATAGCCCTTAGAGATGATAAAATACTATTGTTTCTTTACTTATTTTTTAAAGTGATCTTTTAAGTAACTGCAGGTTTTTTTGTAAGTAAGGTTAATATGTACATGTAACACAATGTAAAATGTTTCTATATGACCAGATACATTTATACGTTTAGGACCAATCACTATTTTTCCCAGGTATTATTATGGGGTTGTGTTTCTAGTGGGTTTTTCATCCATGAGATTAAAGCAAACAGATTGGAAAATCTTTAAAGTAAAGCATTTAACCTGCTAGACAACAACTTTAAAACCTTTAGATTTCCACTGAAAATTTATTTTTCATGCACTATTGTATATTCAGATTGATAAGAAGAAACCTCCAGTTTCGATTCACCTATTCTATGGATGAGAATATTACAGTTGCTGGGAGTGGTAAATAGCAGTTGAGAAACCTGAAAATTTATGCAGATTTATACATTGTTAAGAGTGATTTCCATAGTGATCCTAATAGGGTGCTAGGGGTTAGACAAATGTTTTCTTGTTTCTTTTACAAAATGGTAACGTCAGAAATTGAGAATTCACCTTTGTTTAGCACGGTTTATTTTTGAAGTTTGGTGTCAAAAGAACATATTTTTGAAGCTGCTAATGGTGGCCCTTTTGTCCTTTCTAGTGATCCCACCAAAATATTTTATTCTTCTTTGGTCTGGTCTTATTTATGTCACTTGTAGAAACTGGGCCTTTTTTGGCTAATATTTAATAGATAAATAAAAATAAACTGCATTTAAACATTTAACAAAGCAATGATCTTATTAAAGAATCTCATCCTATTTAAATTATATTTGTGCTATTTCATTCAGTGAAAAGAGCATTGTTTTTACAGTTATGAGATATTAATTCAAACTCCAGCCAGCTTTGACACTTATTAGCTTTGGTGGCCTCAGGCAGTCACTTAACCTCTCTAATCTTCAGTTTACTCATTTGTACATGAAATTAAGATAATACTTTTACTACTTAACTTGTAGGGTTGTTATGAAGAAAGCATCTTAGGAACTTTTTAATTTGCTATAGAAATGAATCATTTTCTCATTGATCATTAGGTGAATGGTTTTATTAAAAGTGTTGTTTATGATAACAGTTGGGATCTGAAATAAATTCCTCATGATAAATGATCTTTGTTGACTGCTTTGTTCATAACTCCCTTAGATACTAATTTTGGTAATACTTATTGTATTTAGGTAAAATAAAGAACTTGCAGCAGTAGCCATTTACTGTTGGGTCTAATTAATAGTGATAGTCATCGTAAATAGGTGCCATTTCCTTGTCTAAGAGATATTTGAAAATTTTTTGGTTTTGTTTCATTAATTTTCATTTCAAAGTGAAATATTATGTGAGTAAGGTAAAAATAACAATTAAAAATTTTTTTTATTTTGTTTTAGCCTCGAGCTGATCCCATTCCAATATGTAGCTTCTGTTTGGGGACGAAAGAATCAAATCGAGAGAAAAAACCAGAAGAACTCCTGTCTTGTGCAGACTGTGGCAGTAGTGGTAAGTTTGTGTATTTATGTGCTTTACTAATAGTTGTCTTTTGTGGTAGGACAGATTCTTTTTTTTTTTTTGAAAACTAACTGATCCCCTTTTCTTTTATTGATTGGTCTGAATCCAGAAGTCACTGACTACTGAAGACACTGTGTGTGGGGAGGGAGAAGGGAAGGGGAGAAATGAAATTTCATCATTACACATGGGTTTTCAAGTCTTAGATGTTTTCAAATCAGAATCAATCAGTGAACATACCAAGATGAAAACATTGTGAAAGCACAGATCATAAATCACTGAAAATGTTGTCCAGCTGCTTTTGCAAACCATGAGTGGAACAAGACAGAACCAACTCCATAAGGCTCCTAGCATTAGAACCAATCTCCACTTGGGCCCTGGGTGTCAAAGGACAGATTCTTTATAAAATTAAAACTTTTTATCCATTAAAAAGTCTTCCCTCTTCAAAATGATTTTTCTAACATCAATCATGAGCTCTAAAAGTTTTAAGAAGGAAACAAGACAAATGAGAACATGTTCTGCCACATATCATTAATAATTGTGTTTAAATAAGATTTCATAGTGTGCCCTGGCAAACAGGGTGCAGGGCTTTTCATCAAGAAGATTTAGGCTCAGATTTCCATCTTTGACAGTACATATGTGATTACTATGGGTCCCCTTCACTTCAATGAACCTGTATCTTTAAGTTGGCCATAATGATACCTGTAGTACTTACTACACAGGGTGGTAATAATACTCAAATGAGATCTTGTCTAGGTAACATTTTGTAAACCTTAAAGAACTACTTTATAAATACCAATTTCTAGGTAACATTTTGCAAACCTTAAAGAACTACTTTATAAATACCAATAAATAATATCAGCATTGTCATCATTGAAATTCCACTGGATATGGACTGAACTGAAACTTCTCTGAAAGCTCCATGAGGCTAGCAAAAGTCTTGATCTTGATACTTGATTTTCTCCCATAGTCACTTGTGTGATACTTTGCTTGTAGAGATCTTAATGAATATTTGTAGGATGGATCAGTGAGTGACTGAATTCCAGATTCACAAACTATATGATATGAACACATAATGTTTTAAATAACCCAGAGCCTCAATTTAAAGGATTTTTCTCATGAGTGCCTCCTGTTTTAGATTGTGGTACCTGCTGGTGAATTGTGATATTTTAATATAACTTAAAAGAAAAAATGGGAGACTGAGTTATGGGCCTATAAGAATAGCAAAGAAATGTCCAGAAATGAGAGAAATTCTGGTAGTTTTAAAGCTAGGCAGAGAGTTGGTGACTGATTATTGATAGTGTCAGTGTTTTCCTCAAAAGGCATAAGTAAATTGAAATGCTGTTCTCTTAATAATAAGAACTGCTAAAAGAATAGATAAGAGGGTAACCTTAAATAAAGAGTAATAAAAATTCACTGTCTCCTATCTTGTTTAATAGGTATTGCCACTATTAAGTGGCCTTTAGCCTGTGCCTGGGAAGGGAGAGATGAATAAGATATTATGTTCTTCATGAATAATATACTTTTAATGTTTGCTAAAGAGACTTTGACAGTCTCTTAGATACAGTTTCATTAAAACTCATCTGTCTGATTATGGTGTCATATATAATAACAAAGACACTGTGATATTATCAATATGTTCCATTTAGTTAAAGTAAAATAGTATTATTATTTTATGTTGGGATAGGTGGTATCCCATTCATCATTAGAAACTTTGAGTCCTAATTCTCATTTATGTAAGCATTCAACAAAAAATTTTTGAGGAACCAATCAAAAAGTGTTTATTAAGCATTTACCGTATGCCAGGCAGTATACTAAATATAACTGAGAAAGGCAAAAAACACCCATTCCCTTTTCTTAAAGAGCTTACATTCTAACACTGGAAACAGCATGTAAATAAATAGGTTCAAACAAGATACATACAGAATTGATGGAAAGTGAACTTAGGGAGAAGGGTTGAGCAGCTGGAGGAAGTAGGAATGGCCTCCTGGCTGTGGAATTTAAGCTGAGTCTTGAAGGAAGCCCAGGATTCTAAGAGGTAGATTAAAAAGAACGTTCCAGGTATGGGTACAGCCAGCGCCAAAGGCACATAGATAAGAGATGGGGTGTTGTATGCAAGGAACAGCACTGTATGTCAGTATTCCTTAGAATATGTAGAGGGGAATAAAGTCTAAGACTGGAAAAACAGGAAGGTATCAGAATGTAGAGAGCTTTAATTGCTGTAGTACTTTATATTGAATCCTGGAGGTAATAAAGAGTTTATTGAGGAAGCAGGAACATGGTCAGACTTAGGCTTTGGGAAAATCCATTTGTCAGCTGAGTAGAGTATGGATTGGAGTAGGGAAAGAGACCAGATAGGATTGTTGTTGCTAGAATATTCATTTGAGAGATTATGATGTGAAGTGTGGCATTAGCAGTACAAGAGAAGACATAAAGATAGATCTGACATATGCTCTAAAGATAAAAAGGATAAGATTTGACAAGGCATTAGACACATGGAGCAAGTGAGTGAGAGTGAACAGTGGAGAATAATGCCAAGCTTGCACACCTGTGTGACAGCGTGGACACTGGTGCCCTCAACAGTAACGGGGAAGATTTGAAGACGGGATGTGTTTTAGAGGAAATTTAATGAATGACTTCTGTTTTGGACACGATGAGTCTGAGATGCCTCTGGGACATCCAATTTGAAACATCTAATGAGCAGTTAATGTTTTGGGATTGGAGCTCAGAAGAGACATAAAGGCCAGACGTGTAGATCTGAGTATCTTCTGCATAAAAATGAAGATTATTAGACCCATGGAAGCTAATGGCTTCACAGGTGAGACAGTATGGAAAGAAAAGAGAAGATGCAAAGCATGAGGGTAGATTCCGTCAGCTTCTGAATTTTCTCATGCCACCTCTCTTTGAATGGATTATTCTGCTGTATGTCACCCTCACAGTTTTGTAGTTTTAATTTGTCTCTAAACTAAGTCATATATCTGAGGCACCTCAATAAACTAAATACTGTCCTATGTGGGAGGGGGGGACAGGAGAGAGAATTTCTTTTTCAAATGTTTCAGCTGTTTCTTTTCAAATACTCCTTTCATTGTGGTGGCATATTTGAGTGGTGAAGAATTAGAGATTTCTTCTTGGCTTATAAATTCAAAACTTCCTGCATAAAAAATAAAAGCACTCTAGTTCTTAGATAGTTTTAATGAAGTCCTCCTTTCTTCTTGCTCAAATCAGAGAATTTAAAAAAGGGATATGTTGGTCTATTTTATACCTTTTCATTTTGTTCTACCAGTTTTTATCTTCTTAGAGATCATAAAGATTCTTATTTTCTTTTTATTTTGTTTAAGGGAATGGTGTTTAAAATATGATTTTAAGTTACTTTAAATACCTTTCATTTACTTTTAATAAGAAAATAAATGATGGGGAGTACCTGGAAGGCTTGTGTAGCAGGTATTAGTTTATGTTCAGAAAAGTTCAGCCTCTTCTTCAGGTAGAGAAATCTTAAGGCCTTGAAATGAGTGTATGTTTCATGGCTGAAACTCAAGCCCTGGGGATCTTCATGTTCCTTTGTTTGGCATTATAGGATAGATCAGAGTTCCTTTCTGGACTCTGCAACTAAATCCTGTCCTAGTGTTCAGGATAACTTAATCTTCCCCATATTGCTCTGTGCCAATCTGGGTTTGGCTACTTTAGTCAAAAGCCCATTGTTCCTTACACAGGGAAATGCTTTGTAGACATCCAGTTTATAGGTAAGATCGAGTGGGCGGACTTTTTTGTTTGTTTTGTTTTGTTTTTTTAAATTGAAGGTTCAAAACCAAATACAATATACTTTTAGGAGCTGTGTTATGACAGCCACTGGTGGTAACTACTGTAGAGAGTAGCTCTCACCATGAATAGCTCAACAGTGCCCTCTAATGCCAGTGGAGCTGGTTCAAGATCCACTGTAGGCCTTTTGTGGTTACTTGTTTGTGTTTAGTGACCCCAGAACTGGGGCTCTTAACCTTTTTTTTTGTTGTTGCTAGGAATCTCTGGCAATCTGGTGAAGCCTGAGGACCCCTTTTCAGAGTGATGTTTTTTAAAAAAGCCACAAATCCCAAAACACTCCGGATTACAAAAGAAACCAACTATCTTGAAATAAAATATATGATTTTTTTGCCCCATCCACATTCAGAGAAGCCCTGGAATCTCTTGAGTTAAGAGCCCCTATTCCAGAATGATGGTGTGACAATGAGGGGCTTTATTGAATTGAGAAAAACCCATGGGTGACATATAAGGGTGAGGAAGATGAGTTCATAGGTTGAATTGTGACTGTTTAGATTGATCAAAAGGATTCCTAACATAAGATGTTTTCATGAGAAATACTCTTAAGTACTATAAAACCAGGAGAAAAAATAGATGGCAACCCATGAGGAGAGTTGATCTTAATGTGTTTCCCATATGTGTCCGATGCTTTTAGTAATTGCCCACCTGAAGTCTGTTTTGTATGATGTAGCATTTACAGTCGACTTGGAGATTTCATTTAGAATCTACTTAGATTTCATTGGCATGTGCAATAAACATCCCCCCTTGCCTGACTTGACAAAGTAACCAAATTTAGAAATTTCTCTTTTTCATAGGATAATGGTAGTGCCGAAGGGGGCATTTTATTTAACTATGCTATTACTTATAAAATATTTCAGATTAGTTCTATCCCATATGTGAGTGGCATCTAGCTTTTATAAAAATTTCTTTTTATAATATGGATACAGTAAAAACTTTATCTTCACATTTATAAATATTTTAGACCTTGTTGAAGTTTTACTTGATTTTTATGACAACACACTTTTGAATTAACATTTATATTCTTTTTGCTTCATTGAGACCAAATTATTTTTTTTTCAGCTCAAGTGCTACCTTCTACATTTTAAGGCATTCCTAATTCTTGCCTCCTCTCCTTCCCAAACCACAAGTATTCTCCTTCCCAAAACTGTCTTGCCTTTGTTTTGTGTAAATTCTTACAAATGTACGTTTTGCCCCATCCCGCAATAGAATGTAAGCTCCCTTGAGAGCAGGGATTATTTCACTTATGTCTTTGTATACTGTTTCTAGCATGGTGCTTGGTCCATGTTAGACATTTAATAGATGTTTGTTGGTTAATTAGTTGAATTAATAAGCTTGGCACAAATAGTAGTAACAGGGACTAGATCTCTGATTTCATTGGTATAGTGAAGTCCTAGATGAAGATACTTCCTCTACCAATGCAGATTGGTATCTAATTTATAAGCTTTGACAGTTACCTGGAGCACTGAAACTTAACACTGGTCGCCTAAGTTGAGTGGTTTTAGGGTTCAGAGTCGGGAAATCTCGAGTTTTAGTCCTGCCTCAGACGCTTACTTGATTTGTGACTCTGGACAAGCTAATCTCTCTGCCTCTCTGTCTTCACCTGTAAAATGGAAATAATAACAGCATACACTTCCCAGGGTTGTTGTGAAGATAAAATGAGATAATATACATAAAGTATTACGCTATTATTATTCTATGTCAGAGAAGGAAACTGAACCACTATGCCCCTCTGAAAAATAATTGTAGCAAATCAAATATGATATCAGTCATATCACTGGGTGGTTAAGTTGTTTTAATAACTGAATCCTTAAAGCTGCAGTGGATCTGCCCATCCTGCATTGCTCTTGTTATTGTCTCCTACAAATCTGCAATGGGAATCCATCTATTAGGCTCAGACTCTCCTTGAGTTCTTGAAACATTGCATGGATCTTGGTAGAAAACCTGGCAACCTCTTTTTACATGCAACTGGGAAATAAGATATACAGGCAATGAGGTATAGAAATCTAGCTTGGCCTACAGGAAAATAGAAGGGAAGATGATAAGAGAAGGAGGGCAGTGTGATAGAAGAGAGGACAGATTGGGGGAAGGGGTAATTAGAATACATGCCATTTTGGGGTGGAGGGAGGGGAGAGATGGGGAGAAAATTTAGAACTCAAAATCTTGTGGAAGTAAATGTTGAAAACTAAAAATAAATTAATAAAAGAAAAAAAACATGACTGCCCATCTTTTGTCAGTGACCACCCCATCTTTTGGAGGGGAGAAGTCACACTTTTTTTCTGACATATTTCACTTAACTTCTTTGAAATTTTTTGTGCAGCTCAGCCCTATCTGCGCTCTTTTCTGCTGCCCTTTGGGTTATCTTCAAATAGCAAACAATAAAAGATAAGAGAAGAATTTAATGTAGAAAAATGAGTTCATAAAGAGTATAAGATTTAGGGGCAGCTAGGTGGCGCAGTGAGTAGAGCGTTGGCCCTGGAGTCAGAAGGACCTGAGTCTGCATCCAACCTCAGACACTTAACGCATACACAAACAAAAACCTAGCTGTGTGACCTTGGGCAAGTTACTTAACCCCAACTGCCCTCCAAAAAAAAAAAAAGAGTATAAGATTTAAAAACAAAAAATATGGGGCAGCAAGGTGGCACAGTGAATAAATGCTGGCCCTGGAGTCGGGAGGACCTGGGATCAGTTCTGGCTCTGGCCTCAGAAAATTAGCACCCACACGTAAAAAATAATTAGCCGTGTAACCTTGAACAAGTTAATTTACCCCAATTGCTTAAAATAACAATAATAATAATAATAATAATTTAAAAGGGATAGGTATCATGCATAGGTCCCATTTTGAATTTGTAGGGTTTTTTTAGCGTTTAGTTTTTGATAGTTATATTAGTAGTACTTCTGAAGTTCTTAGTTTACTTCCTTTCCCATTTAAGGACATTAAGCTCCTTTTGATCAGAGTATACCTCTTAATGACAGGATTCTACCTTTACTTGATTGTTCTTTGGAGTTAGAGAGAGGTTTTGTATTATTTATATAAGCTGCGTGTGTGTGTGTGTGTATATATACATATATACACACAAGTACTCATTTGGTATAGAAATACTTCTAATAAAATGGGACAACAAGTTAAATGGATATGCTTGGATGTCATTCTCACAGCCAGAGACTGGCAGCTTGTGACAACTTTGTTCTCTTTATATTTTAAATATAGAAATTTAGTTATGGTTTTTTTAACTTGAAATAAGTGTGCTTTTATTAACAGTATTAATGATTGATATTGAATGTTATTTAAAAATAACCACATCTTCTGGTGGGTAGAATTTTATGAAGTACCTAGTAAGCTTTAAAAAAGAGGGTCAGTTTGGCATCAGCCCAAAATACATATTTAAACAATGAGCCTTCCCCAGTCAGGAAATTATAAGACAGTTTTAAAATCGCAGAATCTACTTTTTTATTACACCTTCAGTTTTCAGTTGCAGCTTGGTTATAAGTTCTTTCACATGGGATTTACTAATATTCTTGCTGTTTTAAAGGCTAGGTTTTAAAAAAATAAGTAAAGTTTAAAATTTCCAACAGTATGTGAGATAAAATCCCATCATATAGGAAGATTAACTGACCCCCAATAGTTATTGACTATGTGAGCACCCAGTTTTGACCTTTTGAAATAACCAGATATTTGGACTGTATGATTTCTCAGTAGTCTCAGATGGAACTGCACTTGAAAGATTCCGAAATGGACAACTTAGCTATCCAGTAGACTTTGGTCTGCCCCAAAGGATGGAAAAGATGCCAAGGGAGACAGGAAAATAACCTACCATAGCCAGCCCAGGATAACCAGGACTGGGGTGGGGGAGGTTGATGATCTTTACTTTATCTGAGTTATGCACCATCTTACCTGGCTCCAAGTGTAATTTAGGATTTATATTTTTTGTCTCAATATTAAACCTTGGGGCCCAAAGATAAAAATGGCCTTAACTTGGACCCTTACTGGCACTTCTTCTGCCACTGTCAGATTGTGCATTGTTTGACCCACAGTAACAATCATCTCATTTTATTTAGGTTGGGTTGAGTGAAATGTGCCGTTTGGGCAAGTTTCTTTTGAATTTTATGCCTCCAGTCATACAAGCAAGTGTTTATGGTCTCAAGGTGTGTCTATTGAACAGCATTTCTTTAAAATTACATGTTGTGTTTTTTTTTTTTTTTAAGTTGTAGTACATGCTTGGTAAGAGTGAATCTGATCTCCATTTCAGCCACCAGCCACCTCTTCTTCTTATTGATAGGATACTCTTATTTTAGAGCATATTTTTAAAATGAAGTTTTATAAGTTTCATGTAAAATTTTTCTAGCCATAATTTTTACCTTGGGAGAATGAGAATTATTTAAATGTTCCCTTTTGCTCCTGAATATTCTTGTTTTATATTAAGTTTTCATTCTATAAAATATTTTAATTTCATATCTGCTTAGAAGAAACTAATCAGAATTTCTTAGACTTTATTGAATATATTTTTGGCATGTTTATCCTTTTTATTATTTGCTTATTATGTTATATTAGCCTGCTTTTAAAACAGTTAACTGTAGGTTTTGGTTTTGAGATTTAGCCATACAGCCAAAGGAATAGTATAAAAGGTCATCTATCCTAAGTCCTTTTTCTGAGCACTGTGTACAGAACAGTGCATCTGATAAGCAATCAGTATCAAAATGGTGGTGATGGTTTAAGAAGCTCCAGGAGTTCAGACTTAAGTGAAGACAGCACAATACAGATATTCACTGTCAAGTTTGTAAGGACTATTAGTTATAGCAGCAGTTATGTTCATCAAGTTGAAAAAAACACCTTGACCAAATATTTATATTGTACCATGAATGGGCATTCCTTCATGGGAAAAAATTTATGTAGTCATCCCATTTCTTTTTCCAGGAAAGGGAAAGACAAAACAGCCCATGATTCTGTGATTTTTTTAAAAAGTTATTAAAGTCTTAATGTTGATCATTGGCTGGCACCATTGAATGTCTACTAAGTGTACATTAGAAAATGTGAGTCAAAAAATTAGAGATAGGGGATGTAGTAAAAGTTTCTTAACATCAAGCAATTTACATTTTTTTTATAGGACACCCATCATGTTTGAAATTCTGTCCAGAATTAACAACAAATGTAAAGGCCTTAAGATGGCAGTGTATTGAATGCAAGACATGTAGTGCATGTAGAATCCAAGGCAAAAATGCAGTAAGTTCATATTTTAATAGTTAAATGATCTTTTATTAGTATTCACTTTTTTGTGAGTGGGAGAGGGGAAAACTGTGTAGACCAGTAGCTGCTTTTTCACTTTAAATGTTTCACTGCTATAATTTATTGATGTTTTTCTCTTTCATTCCAGAATGCATGGAGATACCTTAATACTTAGACTAGTTTTGTTGATTATTGTTAATTTGGTAATACTTTGTTTGAACGACATTTTTCAGTTGGGTTAGCCATTATTCAACTTATTTTGTGTTGTATTACAGGATAATATGCTTTTTTGTGATTCTTGCGATAGAGGGTTCCACATGGAGTGCTGTGACCCACCGCTTTCCAGAATGCCAAAAGGTGAACTTTCAAAATCTTTGAAACCTTTCTTTAAAAGTTTCATAGGCATTCACCAAAGTCATCTTTATGTTAGAGGTCTCAGAAGTAGGCCAAATGCATGTTTAGTTACACAGTTTACCCCTTCTAATGGAATATGAACATGCACTTCATTGGCAGGTAATATGACTAGTAAATTCATTAAGTTCAACATAGTTAAGAAAAAGGAACACCAAAGACTGCTTGTAACTATTGAGAGCAGATTTTTAATTGCTGCCTTAAAACTATTCCTGTCCGCCCCATATGTCTCAAATCAACATCTTAATTAGGTGAGATGGTCTTCCATGGTAGTTTAGAGTTTTATTGGTCAAAACTCAGTTTCTGCAAGGTTGAAAAATCAAAATTATTCTGTATTGCACACCACAAACAAGCACAGAGAAGTGAGGTCCAGTGAAAGGAATTCTGGACTTGAAGCCAGAGAACTTGCTTTCAGATTCCAACTCTGATACATAGCACCTGCGTGACCTTGGAGAAGTGACTTCCCTTTTCCGAACTTGTTTCCTTGACTCTGGAAGGGAAGGATTGAACCAGATGACCTCTGAGAGGCTCTTGGGCCTTGAAGTTCTATATCTGGGATCCTATTATACATTTAAATATCTTTTAGTGTCCGTGACGACAATATAATTGTGTCTGGTTCCTGCAGAGTAAAGAGGTGTTGAGTTTTTCATTCAATTAATTGGTATTTTAGGGTCATAGATTTGAGCTAGAAGAGAGACCTTAGAGGTGCTTTGGGCTGACTGCTCACAATTATAAACACATAAACTGAGGCCCAGAATGGTTAAATCATGTGTCCAAAGTTACATAGTAGTAAGAAGTCCTCTGACTCCAAATACAATACGTCAAAATGCTTACGGCCGAGTCTGTCTCATGTGACATGAATGTTCCTGTATCATAGAGAGCTAGAGAAGATACATAGATGATTGCTTAGCCCAGCTTTCCTTTTGTAGACTGTACTTTCTCATTTTGTAATATGGAGATGCAAATATTTGTTTTGCTTATTTTAATTTGTTTATAATTTTCGGTGATAAAACAGGTCTCTATTTAAATTCATTAATCTTGGGGTACCTTTTCTACTCTCCCCCAGAAGACTAAAAGCTTTTAATTTCTGTTGCAAGAGGTAGATAAGGAAATAGGATAAGTTTGGGAATGAGACATAAGGCATTGGGAACTAGATTGAAGGCACTCTAATATAAGGACAATCTGTTGCCATCTATTCACCAGTATATATTTTTTCAAGCTGGGGAAATTGACTTCAAGGTGGCTTCTTTCTCAGAAATGTAAAAAAGGGCAAATGTTCTTTTTTCCATTTTTCCTGAAATAAAAGCTCGCCACAGCAAACCACCTTTGTGTGCACCTTGTTAAAATTACAGTCAATGTATAATATCAACAACCTAAAATAAGTTATATTTATTTTTTTCTAATATATATATATATATATTTAGGGATGTGGATTTGCCAAGTCTGCAGACCAAAGAAAAAGGGAAGAAAACTACTTCATGAGAAAGCTGCACAAATTAAACGACGATATGCAAAACCTATTGGACGACCGAAAAATAAACTAAAACAACGAATGTTGTAGGTTGAATTCTTACGAGAAAAAATTTTTCATAGTGTGCTTTCCAGAATATCAGCCTTTGGGAATCCAAGCTAGATGAATCTAACCACCTTAGTACCCACATTTCTGTTTTAGTGTCAGTGCTTAAAACTTTAATGTAAAATGTGATTCATCATGTATAAACGATGAAATAGTTTGGAAAAGAATGAATAGAATTACAGTGGGCATTTTGTGGTCTTCTTTTGGCAAAAACCATGAGGCCTAAGTAATATTTTTTAAAACAGTGAAAGAGAGAAATAGTCCAAGAAGGTTCAGTAAAATAAACTGCATTGATTAGCATACTTTATTGCTGTTTGAATGAGGGAAGAACTTAATTCTATACATATTATTATATAAATTTTAAATCAAGGTCATCAGCTGAACTGAGACCATTCTTACAGCCAGTTACTTTGGTGTGGCCTTTTGACTGAGTCCAAGTTTTACAGACCAAATCCTTTTATTAAGGGGATTTGTTTTGTGAAGTTTGGATTCAGTCAAAGGGCTGCACTTGAGGACCTAGAGGGTCACATGTGACCTCGAGGCTGCAGGTTCTCCACCCCTGAGCCAGTACTATGTTTTAAAGTCTGCCTGCTTCTGATCCTAATTCCCACAAGTAAGTGTTTCCAGAAACTTTCAGATAGATCTCAGCTGACCCAGAGCCATGAAGGAGCTAGACAGAACTATTTGGCACATCATCCAACAAGGATGCCCGTTTGTTTTAAGTTCCCTGAAATCTTGACTAGTTTTATTTCCAAGATGATAACCACATTCCCTCTGCTGTATTGCTTCCAAAGCATGGCAAAGTTTTTAGTAAAGATATTTTTCTTTCATGGTATTCTAGATTTGTTTCTAAATTCTTACATGATTAATTCTGACTTTTGTGTTAGGAATTTCACATGAATAGGCTGTCATTTTTTAAAAGCCTAACTTTCCTATTAAGTGTTCTGCCTTCTTTAGGCTAAATGCCTCACTTGTTAGAATGTTGTTTTCTGCAGGAAATCTGATCATAGGGGATAGTTGACACATAAGGGCTAAGAAGAGGAAACAAAGTGTCACAGTCATTTTACTCATGTACTGTCTACTCTTCTGTCTTGATTACATTTGGGGTTCATTCATAATAGTTAGTAATTTTCAGGAGACTTTATTAGAACTCATTGACTTTTCTCCTGAGTGTAGTTTTTGCCAGATTCTAGAGGTAAATGTAATATATTTTGAAGAAAATCTTCCTTATGTTAGTATTATTTGAAGCAGAAATTATGTTTTTACATTCATCTTTCAAAACCATTGTTCCCTAAATGAGACTGTGTGCTAAGACTACAGTTAAAAAAAAACGGAATCTCATCTTCCTAAAGAAAGGATATAACTGAAAATTATATTTGACACCAATCCTAATTTGGTAGAAAACTGTCTCATGAGCTCTTAGAATCTTTAAAAATAAGCCAGTGTCTCCACTTACTGAAATCTTTTAGAAGCTCAAAGTATCAGTTTCATATTGAATAATATTTGAAAATCTACTTATTTTAAGGGTTAAAGATCTATTTTGAGACATCTATTCCAGATTTCCATGACAAATTTGGAGGTGTCTTTGGCAGGATCAGTTATTTATCTAATATCCACAGTGTGCTTTCCAGTACTCAAAATGATCTTCAACATTACCTGTATTTGATTTTAGCAGGACCATCAAGCAAGACATCAGAACACTTTTAATGTAGTACTATTCAGACAGGAATCCTAGGCTGCTCCCATCTCCAACCATTAGAATATAGTCATTTTATCTTCTTATTTTAAACAATAAAAATCTTAGTGAATACTTCTTTGGGGGAGGGAAGAAAATGTCTTGTTTTCTCTACTCAGACAGCTGTAGTTTCAACTCTCATCTCCTGTTCCTGGTTTATTGCAAGAACTCCTCATTGTTCTGTGTCTCCTGTCTATCCTCTCTCCAGTCTGTTCTCCACATTGCTACCAACATGATAACCCTAAAACACATAACCATGTTCCCTCTCATCCCCTAAATACTCCGTTTTTCAGTAGTTTCCTAGTAGTCGCCTCTAGAACAAAATACAAATTCATCTGCCTGGCATTTAAAGCCTTCTACATTACTTTCCACCTTTCTAGATTTGACTTCATATCATTCCCATTCAGATACTGTGTATACAGTGGAGAGAGCACTGGCAATTTGTTCCAAGGTCGTGGGGTTAAATCTCACTTTTGCTATTTAACTCTGCCCAGTTGGAATTTGGGCAGGTCACTTAACTTCTCTGAGGCTTAGTGTGCTCAGCTGTAAAAGGGACAGGCTGGCCTAGAAGGCCTCTGTGGTCTGGCATGGTCTCTGTGTCTGGTGTAGGACATTCCATCTTTTCTATCAGTACCTTTACACAAGTCATTTCCCAGGCCTGGAGCGCACATAGTAGGTGCTTCATAAATATTTCTTGACTTGATCTGTATTTGCATTTATTTCAATTAAAAAAAATGATGCGCCAGTGCCCTCTTAGTATCAGCCTCTTTGTTCAATAGTCTTGAGCTAAACCAGTCATTTCTTTTAGAGTAAGCCTTATGATGCAAAAACAAGATACCAATAAAAAAAATCTTAAGAGTCATTGTTGGCCTTCACAGCACCTTTGACTCACTGCTTGGCTGTGTTTACATGTTTAGCAGCAGATTTGTTGTGGGATAGAATGATCCCACCATTATGTAAAATGGGACTAATCATGAATTGCTGTTTGTGTGCACAGTAGTGTAATTGACATAGAGCTCTGTGGATCACATGATGCCAAGTGTGTGGAAGTAGTCTTTGTAAGTGGATTGCCTCATCAGATTGTCTGTGTCACATCTGGTTTTCTGTAGTTTGCAGCTCTTTGAAAATTACTTCAGAGTTTTCTGCTCTTGTTCATCTCTTTTTTTTTTTAATCAGCATTTTGTGCTGTAATTAATTTTCTCCTGCAAGGAAGTTTTGGTGGTTTTCTTGTTGTCCTGAATTGATTTTATTTGCCATTTTTAATCTTTTGATGATTTCTTTGTTTTAAAGTGATAAGTTGATGGACATATTCAAATTATGCAGAATAATCAGAGTAGTTTTAAAATAGCAGTTTATAGTACATTTCATAAACTTATCCTTTTGCTTTTGAAAAACACATCTATATTCCTTAATACTGTAATGCAGACATTTCAAAGAAATCAAAACATCTAATTTTGTAATAGTAGAAAGCTTAACTCTATTTAGTGATAATTAAATAGTTTTCTGTCAGTCTACTTAAAATTATTTTTTTTATCTTACCCTTATGTTTACTTATATTACCCTTATGGTCATATTTACCGAAGACATCCCCATCTTCTTGTGTATATATTATATCGTTTCCCTGAGGAATCATGGTGCTTGACAGTTGGTTTCCTTTGCTTGTACAGAAATGTCTGGTTAGTGATACAGAAAATATTTTCAGCATCCTAGTTCAGTTTTTTTTTTATTTTGAGTGCATGAAATAACACATAGGTTGTAGTAAAATTATTGATTACTATTTTTGTTATTTGTTAATTTTAATATTGATTTTGTTTTCCCACTTTTTACCTAGGTCTGTAACCAGTGATGAAGGATCCACGAATGCATTCACAGGAAGGGGGTCACCTGGTAGGGGTCAAAAGACTAAAGTCTGTACCACACCTTCATCTGGTCATGCTGCATCTGTGAAGGACTCAAGCAGCAGATTGGCTGTTACAGACCCCACTCGGCCTGGTGCCACCACCAAAATCACCACCACCTCCACCTACATATCTGCCTCTACACTTAAAGTTAACAAGAAAACCAAAGGGCTCATTGATGGCCTTACTAAGTTTTTTACACCATCACCCGATGGTCGCAGATCACGAGGTGAAATAATAGACTTTTCAAAGCACTATCGTCCAAGGAAAAAGGTCTCCCAGAAACAGTCATGCACTTCTCATGTGTTGGCTACAGGTACCACACAAAAGCTAAAACCTCCACCTTCTTCACTTCCACCCCTAATCCCCATCTCTGGTCAGAGCCCCAGTTCACAAAAATCCAGTACTTCCACTTCTAATTCTCCCCAGAGTTCTTCTAGTCAGTCAAGTGTGCCCTCCTTTCGCAGCCTTACTAATAACAGTCAGCTGAAGGGACTTTTTGATGGACTTTCTCATATTTATACTGCACAGGGACAGTCTCGAAAAAAGAGACACCCAAGCTATGCACCACCCAAACGTTTGCGTCGTAAACCTGAATTCTCTTCCACAACAAAATCTAATGCCCATTTCTGTCGGAAGAAAGATAATAGAAGTAGGTTTATTTCTCACTCCTCCATGTCCTCTGGCTGGGGACTATCTAGAGGACGTATTTTTAAAGCAATTGCTCACTTCAAGCGAACAACCTTCTTTAAAAAGCACAGGATGATAGGCAAATTAAAGTATAAAGTGACCCCTCAGATGGGGACCCCCTCACCAGGGAAGGGGAGCTTGGCAGACGGAAGGATTAAACCTGATCAGGATTATGGTAAGCAAAAGGTCAAAGCTCCAACCAAATCTACATCCTGTCCCTCTCCTCCCCACTGAAAAAAAAAATAATAATCAACTAGTTCTTATTTGTCACATAGGCCTTAGCTACTTCTCCTGTTCTGATTTCACTTTCATAAAGAAGCAATGAAATGTCGACCTTTTTCTGCTGCTAACTAAACCTCCACAGTGTTTGTCCAACTAATACTTTCATACATTCTATTATTTATTTCCATCTAGAGTGACACAAGAACCCCCACCCCCATGCCCTCATTGCATTCCTTATGGCTTTGTAGCAGTACTGCATGAGTAGCATCTGTCATTGCTCCTGCCCTGCGCCCCTCCGCCTTCTCCTCAGAGGCTGGGCAGTCCTTAGCTCTGGCTACTGCTGCTGCTTCCAGGCCCGCTTCACCTCAGCACCTTTCTCTATTCCATTGTCTTTTCATGACAAATTCCATCCTACTTCAATCTCAAGAAAAGCTCATCTATGATAACATGAAATGTACTTTGGGGTATGGTGTTTTTTGGTTTGGGTTTTTATTTTTTTAAGAAAAATGTTTTCATAAATTTCAGCTAACAGATTGACATCTTAAATTTTTGCTACTTTACCCTTAATTTGCCACTTAAGGGAGCATTAGATTTATTAATTTAAAAGATAATGCTGGAGGTATATTAAAAAAAGATCAGTATAACCACTGATCTAGATTAAATTCATATGTTTTTCCCAAAAAAAAAAATCAATTAAGGTAGGGAAAAGCCAGTAAAAATACTGGATGTTCAAGCAGTTTGGATAAAGCAGGTAAAAGGGTACAGCTGTTCCTGAATCTGTGTGTTATACCAAGAGTAAAATCTTATACGCCTTAAAACAAAGGGGCAAGTGAGAAGATTCCAAAATGCTGCTTACTCTGCTGACTGAATGCCATGCTGGCAGTCTGAGGAGGTTTTTAAAGATTCCTGTCAGTGAATATACTTTCTGCTGGTTTTTAATAACAGATACTGAAATCAAAATAAGCATCAAGCAAGAAGGTACAGATGTAAATGTGAGTGGAAGCAAGGATTCTGTTACAGAGGAAGATTTGGATGTTTTTAAACAGGCCCAGGAACTTTCCTTGGAGGTAAGGTTGTAGGCGGCATCACCTCATCCACAAGCATTTTATAAGAGCAACAGCTAGCATTTACATAGTATCTGTTATGTGCCAAGCACTCTATCTCATCTGATACTCATAACAGCCCTGGGAGGTAGGTGCCATTGTTGTCCCCCTTTTACAGATGAGGAAACTGAGGTAAACAGAAGATAAGTGACCTGTCCAGGGTTACAGAGCTAGGATTAGAACTCAAGTCTTCAGACCCAGTGCTGTATCCACTGCACCATCCAGCTTGCCTTGGTGTGGTTTGAAATTGAAGTTTCAACTTCTGATGTGAACCATTTTTTTTCCTCCAAGGTAATTATCTCCAAAGGCCTCTGTGTTTCAGAATAAACTATTCATTCATGGTTTTTTTTGAACACTAATATGTTGAGGGCACTGTCAGATTAGACTGGAACCCTCCACTAGTCTATTGAAGGAGGTCGCATAAGTGATAGACGAGGCAGTCTGAAAGGTGAACGTGCAGGTGAGCTTAGATTACTGGTTCCTCTGTAGTAGAGGAACACACCAAAGACTGCATCATCAAGGTGCTACTTCAGTACTGATGGGGGGAGGTCACTGTGAAAAGTGTCCCTTCTCTCCATTTTCCTTTGGATCTGATTTGTACTGCAGGATTGTGTTCTGTGACCCCCTACTGAGAGATGGTAGCAGCTCCCATTTATACCTCATGCTTTAGAGTGACGTGGATCGTTCCCATACTGCTGTCCCCTCTGCTTCTCAGAGAAGGACGCTGAGGTTCAGAGGACCTCAGACAACAACCAGTACAACTGGAACAGCAGAGCTCAGAGCTCCCTCAGCTGCATCACCTTGTCTGAGAAGATCCAATCTACTCTTCTGGACACTGTCTGGCCCAAGGCTGACACTTGTCATGTGTCAGTTTTATAGGCTGATGTTCTTAGCATAGTAAACTGTGGTCCCCTGCATAGCATCCCCTGCATCCCCTGCCACCTCCCAGTTTTTATTTTCAGATAATAATCACCAACATTCATATGGCACTTTAAGGTTTGCACAGTGCTTCATATCCTATCTCATTTGATCCTCATAACTCTGTGGGATGGGTGCTGTTATCCTAGTTTGATAAATGAGGAAACGGGAAAAAAACGTCTCAGACACAGGGAGTGTCAGAGGTAGGATTTTCCAGGTCTCACAATCTGTGCTCCTTGTCACAACTGTCTCCTAAGAGTTCAGAGGAATCTTTAAAGCACATGCTTTGTTGAGGTTAGATTTTTCTCCATAATTTCTCTTTTAAATACTTCATTTTGTTTCAATGAGCTGTTATTATTCCTAGGCTTTGTTATTTGGTCTGTATTTTCCTAACTTAATTAAGTGTCTTCTTCCTTATCACAGTGATTGTGGATCTGTTAAGCATTTTTTCATCCTTAAACTACTCTGTAATGTTTTTTTTTTTCACCATACCCCTCCTCAAGCTGTGTATCACTGTCTCTAGCCTAAATCTTGCTATCCTGTACTCTGATCAGAATGGCTCTGGTTTTATATTTAAATATGATGAAAAAAGATCTCTAAGATGGCCTTCAAACTGATTTGCCCAAAATAGACATGTAGTGGCATCAACCACATCATTGTATTGGCATCCCTTTGCACTCATTTAATCAATATTAGCACTGTGGCAGAACACCTTAATACTGTTTCCTAGAGTAGCAGGGTTTGGTTTCTTTTTTTTCCCATTGTAGTGTTATGGGTAATATGAACAAAATTCATTATAACTTCAAAAGAACATGTAGACATGTTTGACAGCAGGAGATTTCAAAAAGATTTTTTTTTTGTAAAAAGAATAGTTGGTACTGTGTTCTGTATTCTTTTAAAGTAGGTATCAGTAAATTTTTCTTGAAAATATACAGGTAAGCGAAAGAATCCTTTTTATGTTAATTGCCTCACTTCCCAGGAACATTATAAGGATCAAATGAAATTATATTTGTAAAGCTCTTAGCTGGAACATAGTAGGCACTTAATAAATGCTTCCTTCCTCCCTCCTTCCATCCCTTGCTTTCTTCTTCCCTTCCTTATTTTTACACTTAAATTTTTACTTTTCCTTCCTCCTAACAGAAAATAGGATGTAAAAATGGTGTGGAATCTAATGGACGGTATCCTTCAGTAATAGAATTCGGAAAGTATGAAATCCAAACCTGGTACTCTTCGCCTTATCCACAGGAATATGCAAGGTAGTGTAGAATAACCTTGATAAATAAATGTACTTTATATAAGCAAAAGAAGAAACATCTTTTTTTTTTAAAGAAAGTAGATGCCTATAGAAAACCAAATCAAATTTGGTGATTGATTGTAATAGCTCTCTTGCCTCTCCTGATACCCTTTTATAATATTCAAAAATCTTATTTAAATGACTTGTACTTATTTACATATTCACTGTATACCACATCTTCTCGCTACTGGACCATATTCTTTCTATGGTTGATTGGACAGGTATCTCTCTGACATGAAACAAGGTATGAAAAATTTTTTTGCCCTTGGAAAATTTTTTGAAGATATATTTACCACCAAATTTCCCTTTTCAATCAGAATGCTTTTTTATGTGTGCGTGTGCATGCACGCACATACACACACGTAATTGGTACTTAATCTTGTGTTTTCTAGATGCCCTTATAGAGATGTAGCAAAAAAGCACGAGGAAAGACCAGTATTAAACACCTTCCCCAGTTTTTATTCCTGGAATCATTTTTGGTCAAGTAATTTAAGAGAAAACATTGAGGTTGGTTTTAGGTTTGATAAACTATTAAGTCTCCTAAATAACTAGTGCTGGGTTCTGTTTAGTGTGAGTAACAAATGCCCTGAAGTGGTCACAGGTATTGGAATTTGCATTATTCATTGTTATTGTTATGTAAAATATAGTCATTTGTTTCAGCCCAAGGAAAATATTCAGTACAAATTCAAATAATGTGACCACTTCTGGGCATATCCTGTCTTCACTAATCAGGTCCTGGCTGTAGTGAAAGAGCAAGTCCAACAGCCACGTGTCTGTCTGTGCACTAGTAATATACTTGTAATTCTCGTAGTCTTCAAGAACTTCCAATAAAGACAAGCTTGTGTTCCTTCTGGATTTCTACCTTATTTCTTTCTACCATTATCAGCATCTGCCTAGTCACCTAATTGGAATGAACTGGAAGTGTGTATACTAGTACTTAAAGCATCAAATTGAGTGAAAAGATCTGATTTTTCTTCCTGGCTTCCATTAACTGGTAGTATTATCTTAGACAATTGTAATAAATGACTCTAGCCTTTGATTTCCCCACTCTTGACATTTTGAGATCTCTATATAAAAGTTACCATGTTAAGTACAAGCTTTGAATTTGCTATTATTTATGTCATTATTATCATCTCACAGTCCTTGAACCCTAAAGTGTTTAAAAGCACTTTTTGTTTGGAACTGGTAATATCCTTACATTGCAAGTAGAGTATAAGTCCTGTAGTTGTTTATATTTGCAAGGTGAGCAATAATGATTCAAGCAGGGGCGGGGGGGGGATGGAGAAGACTTGTCCAAAGTCATAGGAAAAGTCAGTGGAAGAACTATAAAATAAATTCAGGTCTTTGGATTTTTATTTCTTCCTTCTCTGTATTAGGCCAAAAAGATCCAAGGAAAAGTTATCTTCTCTAGGGGTAAAAATGGAGACATCTCAGTTCTAGAACCTCCTTACTTCATAAGTTATATACAATATTTAATAAATTAATTTATAGCCATTCCTTCAGTAAAAATAATCACATTACCACCACTGTCCTTTTTAAGCTAATAACAACATTGATGTGTAGTATTGGAATTTGAAAAAGAATGTCACTATTGCTAGAAATTGGCCTCTGACTCAGTGCTGCCCTTATGCAAATATTCTTTTGTTTAAAACATTTCTAGGAAGCATATGTTTCATTTGGATAGTAGAAATGGCAAATATTACTAGTTATGTCATAAATGAGTTAACATATCCTTTGCCTCACTGTCTATCTGGTTATAATTTGTTTAGAGTACAGTGTAGAAAAGCCTTTAGGAAAATTGAACAATATTTAATTTTCAAAATTGACCCAAAATGCTAACTCTCTGATTTTTAAACTTCAACAGATTACCAAAGCTTTACCTGTGTGAATTCTGTCTTAAATACATGAAAAGTAAAAACATTTTGTTAAGGCACTCAAAGAAATGCGGATGGTTTCATCCTCCAGCAAATGAAATCTACAGAAGGAAAGATCTGTCAGTATTTGAGGTAGGCATGTGTCAAATGAAAACCCCATCTTAAAACAAAGTTAAACATGTACTTGTTTGCCTTCTATAGGGCAAAAATTGTACGGAGTTTTGATACTAAGATCCACATTTTTCTCTAGTGGGAACTTTTCCACTTTTTCGAGTTGTTCTAGCATTTAAACCAGTTCTTCCCAGCTGCTGGAATACCTTTTTTACTATCACAGTGACTTCTTTCCCTTTCCTGTAGTAATTATAATTTATGTCCGCAAAAAATTACATTCACCAGTGAATCTGTGACCTCAGTAGTCTTTCCATGAATTGCTTCTTTGGTGATAGAAATTAGGCTTAGCCAGCAGCTGTAGCAAAGCTCTGGTTAATGTTGCCTTTGAAGACATTCCCCTCTCCAGAGAGTTATGCAGCTGTAGACATCACCCTTGTCCACAGCCACCTGGGTTCACATCCATTCCCTGGCAGCTGATGGGGCCTTCTTGACAAGAATGCTGCAGCTGGTGAAAGCTCTCCCATCTCTGTGGAAGGCCACCCCAGCAGAGTTCTGCTGGTCACAGTGATTCCCGTGGGACTCTGGGGCAGTAAACTCAGGCAGTTTCAAAGGCATTTGATGTTTTCAGAGTTGACTTAATGGAGGAAAAATTTTTAATCCTGTTTTTAGGATTTCAGTAAAATGGGGAGGTTTGAAGGAGCGTCAAGTTTAGGATAATCATTTTGTTTGGGGCATATTGAGTTGGAGATACTGGTGGTGCATGTAGTTGGTGTGTGCAACAGACAGCAACTGGAGTGCAAGAGAGAGAGGGAGAGAATGCCTTACTCCCATGGAGATGATAACTGAACCTGTGGGTGCTGACAGGATCACTAAGAGGTTCCAAAAAGAGAAGAAGAGATGATTCAGGACAGTGCCTTTGGAGAAAGCATATTGAATTGGCAGGACTTGGAGTGAGCAGAATGGTTAGAGAACAGTCAGGAGACAACAGTGTCTCAGAAGCCAGGGAGGAGACGGTTTCCAAGAGGGAGGAATGGTTAACCATGTTAGCAGGGACAGAGAAATCTAAGGGCATGAGGCTTGAAGGAAGGAAAACTGATTTAGGAGTTAAAAGATTGTTGGCAATCTTAGAAGAATTTCCATTGAGGGTGGGATCCCAGGGGTTGAGAAGGAAGCAGAGGAACAGATGTGGTGGAGTGCTCTAGGAGGGTGACTTTGAGATTAGAGACCCAGAGCTGAGACACCTCACTAAGGGGAGCCTCTCATTTTAGAAGTGAACAGGCAGGTGCCCAGCCTTGGGCTTCTGCACCTTGTCCAGCATTACACAGAGTGATAGTTGCTCAGTCAAAATTTGAATCCAGCTTCTCTGACTCCAAATTAAACATTTTTCAAGGTACTTCCCTGCTTAAGAGAGAACATAGAGAAAGTGAGAGGTCAAGGAAAGGTTTCTTATGGACCTTGGTCCCATTTTTATACAGTGAGGAAGGTGCCAGTAGCTAGAAGCAAATTGAAGATGAAAGAATGAGGAAATGAGGAAGGAAGCAAGCTCTTGGAGGGTATGAGGCCAAGGGTACAAGTAGAAAGACTGGCCTTGGTCAGGATGATCCTTATTGAATGGAGCATGATGCAGAATGCTTTTGAGGTGTGCTGACAGCAGATGGTCTTTGTTTTATTGAGGAAAGCAGGAGGCGAACTCTGCTGAGAAGAAACAGGTAGCATAGGAAACTTTCAGAAGGAAGAGAAGGCTTGGAATAACCACTGAAGGGAATAACTTTTAAAGAATCAGTTTGGGAAGATAAAAAGGATTCTCATGAAGCATTAAGAACCTCATTGAGATTATGTAATATTAATTTGTAGTGAACTCAGCACAGGTATGATAACTTTCTTCAACAGCAGTCAGGAGCACCCAGGTCAAAATGAATGAATGAGCCTTTATTGCACTTAATATGTGCTAAGCTCTGGGGTTACAGTTACAGAAGTAAAGAAATCTCCTACCGTCAATGAGCTTACTTTCTAATAGGAGAGATAATATACATAGAGAAATAAAGGTGAGCTAGTGAGAGTAGAGATTTAGGGGGACCAGATTGTCAGATGTCTTCAAGGAATGATGGTAGTGTTGATTTGATCACGATTTGAGAACTGGAGGGAAGCTGAATTATCAGAAAGTTGACTAGGGAGTCTAATGGACGAGGTAAGGAATTCACCAATGGGAGGGAGTAGTGGAAGGGAAGGCCCAAGTAGAAGTTTATTAGATGGAAGCATTAGAGTCTCTAGGGCATTGCCTGAATGTAATAAGGAGGGAGAGAGAGCAGACTCTAAGGCTGAAATTCTTTAGATGAGAGGGTTAAAAAGGAGGCAACAGGTAGAGATAACCTAGAGTCGAGATCTGGTAAGAGTATGAATATTAATTTTTAAAAAAGGAAGCAAGGTATTAAAGAGCATGGAACAATGTATAGTTGGAATAGTTAACTGTAGGGTTAGGACTGTCAGTTGGAACAGAAAGTGATGTGCTATAATGGACTAGGAGAGAAGAGGGCTTGGAGGTCACAGAAAGTTCAAGGAAATTGAGGGGGAAGAAGCTATGCATCTGCTCCAAGGGAGCTTCCCTCCTATGTGCAGGGCTACAGAGTTAGTGATACCCTATATCACAAAGGGTTTTACAGTTTACAAACTGCTCTACATTCATTAAGTCACTTGTTGCCAAGGGGAAGAGCCATTCAGATTTTATAAAGAGTCGCTTGGAGCCAGTGCTTAAAGGACAGAATCAGGCCAATGACCTTTTAGTATGAAAGTTGATTTGTGCAATTTGTCATTAATAGAATTTGAGAAGGGTTAGACTGAATGATTTTTCAGCTCCTTCCAGCTCCTAATGTCCTGTGATTCGTACTAAAACTATAATCTGTTTAAAAAAAATCCACCACTTTTTTGTAACAACTTAGTAATAACAGTGGCCACTAATATGTAGCTGAGAAAGCCAGACTTGGAGTGTACGGCCTGGCTAGGGTCCAAGTCTCTCCTGGACACACAGGCTGGCTCCTAAGACACTGTCCTTTACCCAGAAAGCATTTACTAATCCCTTCTATGTATCAGGTACCCTTCTGAAGAAGGATTTCCTATCTAGGGGGTTGATACACCAGGGAAATCACAGGCCTGCCCCTCCCTTTATAAAAGAAAAAAAAGCTGATAAATAATAATTTGAGGTTTGCTCAGTGTTTTACCTACATTTTCCCTTTTGATCCCCCCAGTAATCCAATGAGAGACATATAACTCATGTCCACGTTATAATTAAGACCAAAATTGAGATTGACTTTTCCATGGTCATACAACTAGAAAGTATCAGAAGCCAGATTTGAGCCGAGTTCTCCTCTGACTCTTAAGAGTAATACATGTTGCACTCTCCCAGACTGCCCCTTACAACTTCAAAAGCAACTTCTGCTGCCTGTCAAGGATACTGCCCTTTTTCTCTGCCACTCTCTAAAATCCGTTACCTCATTCATATATGCCATCACTGCAAAAGGCATTCCTCCTCCAAGCATTCTACCAACACTCCTGGTGCACATCTGCATGCCTGCAGTGACCTGCTGCTGTAGTGCCCTGATTAATAACTCACATTGCTATAGTGCTTGAAAGTTCATGTAGCTCTTTCAGGAGACTAAATACAGGTATTATATTATAGAGCAGAACCTAGATTTCAGTCTAGCACACTTTGTGCTACATTGTGCTGCCAGAGGAAAACCTGTCCAGCCAGATAAATAAAACTTCCTCAAGTTAAGGAGCACATTGTCTCCTTTATGCCCAACGCCACGTGCTTATATCTGATTATGTCGCTCTATATACGAGTTGGGTCTTCTCCAAGGGAACCCATTACAGGAGTTCTAAAAATAATTTCTGTAGTATGAGAGTTTGTATGGTTCACTAGAGACCGAGAATGGTCCAGTTCATTGTTAAAGACCTCTGGTTAGCAAATACCCATTCTTCTCAAGAGATGCTGGGGAAATTTGTAACTCCATTTGATCTAGAAAATTGGCAACATTGCTTAGCCTCCTGTCCATAACCGTCAGTATCCCAGCATGATTCTTTTTATTTTGAACAGAAGTAGACTGTAATCATGGTACTTATTCTAGGTTGAAATTCATCTCACTTTCTCTACAGCATTATTCCCAGAATAGAAGTTTTATCTTTTCCAATTATATTTAAAATGATGCTTGGGATAAAACCAAAATGGAAGCCTTTTTTGTGAATCTACCCCTCAGGGAATCAGAATAATACAGTTCATTTATTTCATTTTGGTGTGAAACCCATTTTGGAAATAGCACAGAGATTAACTTCCTTAAAAGTATTTTGATGTGTTTACATTTCCTGTAATTCAGGTATGTTTGGTTCAGATAAGTGGGGGGAGCATACTTGTATCATTTTTGAACCATAAGAAATAGAAAGCCAGAATTGCTATATTGCCAACACTTTGCATTACGTTAAGCTAGTTTAAGAAGAAACTACAAATGTGAGGACTGGGAGATGCTAGGCAATTTCTCTTCTGTAGTTAACCTCGTACTTGCTTAATGGAGTGTTTTCATCTTGTAATTTGGGATGTGAAAATACAATTATATGCTTCCTAAAATACTTTAAACAAGAAACAGTGTCATGTTCAATGGTACTTTTTGTGGTAAATAATGTTGTCTGTTTCTTTTGCTAGGTTGATGGGAATGTGAGCAAAATTTATTGCCAAAACCTTTGCTTGTTAGCCAAGCTCTTCCTGGACCACAAAACCTTGTATTATGATGTTGAGCCATTCCTTTTTTATGTTCTGACAAAGAATGATGAAAAGGGCTGTCACCTCGTTGGCTACTTCTCTAAGGTAAAGCACGAGCCATTACGCCCTCCTTTCCTTTTTCAAGAATACTGTGTGCAGGGGCGGTTAGGTGGCGCAGTGAGTAGAGCGCCAGCCCTGGAGTCAGAAGGACCTGAGTCCGGATCCGGACTCAGACACTTAACACACACAAACAAAAACCCAATGTGACCTTGGGCAAGTTACTTAACCCCAATTGCCCTCAAAAAAGCAAAAAAAAAAAATACTATGTGCAGAGCCTCTCGCTTTGGGCGAGGTTTCCCACAACTGTAACTTGAAGAAATGACACCTGTTTCTGAAAGGCCAGCACCTCCCAAAAAGGGCTATCCAAGGGAGATGAGAGAGGCACCTTGCCAGCACTGCTGATCTGCCCTTCCAGCTCCATCTGATGCTACAGGTGTGGCCTGCAGACTTGAGCGCACACCACCTCAGCCTTCTGCCAGTTACACTGTTTTCCATGCTAAGTCAGCACTAATCTCTGCCTTTTGATACAGGGCCTAAGAATCTGTCCCCCTTGGTATGTTTCAGGATTGCGTTGAAGGCACTCTTCTCCTTTCCATCTCCAAGAGCAGGGAGTCAGTCACTTAGAGAGAATGTATGTTTCCCATGCCTGCCCACATCTGCCCTACCTTCCTGCATCCCTCCCTGCTCCACCCTCACCCTCTCACTTTGCTCCATGGATCTTGCTCCCGGGGTTTACAGACTTCTCTTCCTCTTTGCTCCTTGTGTCCATCTCCTTGAACCTGAAGAAATCTGACTTTCTCCTGAAGCTACTTCATCTAGCACCAACTTGACCTTCTCTCCTGATCCCCAACACACTGGAGCAGGACAGGGAAAGAACATTCTTCTTGTTATCAGGCATGGTCGCTCCCAGGCACCTTTCCCATCCCTTTCACTCAACACTCTCTTCTGCTCTGATCTTCTGTTCACTCCTCTGCTCAAGAAGTTCCAGTGGCTCCCTGTTGCCTAGAGAAGGACATATAAAGGCAAAATCCTCTTGCTATTTAACTCGACCCCATTTTTTCTGGATGACATATTACTCCCCATCACACTCTCTGTATTGTAGCTAAATTGGCCTGCTTGCTCTTCCAGGAATGAAGCATTTCTTGGCACAAGCTGACTCCATTCCTCAAATGCCCTTCTCCTTCCCCACCAGCTCCTTTTCCTGGGAACCTCTACGTCCCATCAAGGCTCAGCTCAAGCGCTGCATCCTTCAGGCCACTGTAAATTTATTTTGTATTTTTATATGTCTTACACTTTTTATCTTTGAACATGCTGTGTCTACCCAAGGAGAGTATAAACAAGACTTCTTTCACCTTCAGAAACAGTACCTAGCATGGGGTTTAGGACTGATAAATGTTTATTAATTCATGCCTTTTGATGGATATGCTGTTGCTTCAGGAGAATCTCACCTGTGCAAGAAGCTGACATTTTAGTTGTCCCAGGCTAAAATGGTAATTACCTGTTGCATCCACTGCTGCTCACATTGCCCCTTCAGTTCTGACCCAGGAGGGTCCTTGGTGTTCTCTTCATCTGTCATGGTTTGTGATGCCCCCGTGTAGGGTGGGTACTTAGGCACAGCTATCTCAATATGCTCCCTCTCTTTTTCTGGGTCACACATCAAATATCATCTTCTTTCCTGCTGCCCCTCAGCAATTCTAAGCTCCCTTCTGGTTGTCTTTTTTTTCTATCCATGATCTCTCTGTCACACGATGGCCTGTTCCTCTTTTGACTCTGAACCACTCTGTGCATACGATCTTTACTGTATCCCCTGAGCTGGCCCGGCCTCTCTGACAGTAAACTCTTGGGCTCCTCCATCCTCTTTCCTCTCCACCCCCGGTCAGTTTCTAGTGGCCAGCATGACGGAGGAGGACTGGGTAAATAAGGTGCACTTTCAGTCAGCTTGTCAGCTGCAGCATCCTAAGCACTCTTTCTTTTCGTGAGTCCTGGATTAAAGCAGTGAAGTGACATTTGGGTCAAAACTACTAAGTAAAACTATTCCCCAAATCTCTGAATGTTGAGATGTTTGTTAGATGATTCTTCCCATCTCATCTTCCTAGACTGACAGCTAAATCAATCCTTGTTCTTGATCTTAAGACTCTGAATGCAGAAGATGTAGACAAATTTTTCTTCACAAACATTCTTTACTTATATTTAAGAATTTTTTTTCCACCACTTATATACTAAGGCAAGTTCATTAAGATCTGGGTATTCTGAATTAGTTCTTTGATATAATTAGTATAATTTGTGATCAGTCTCATTCCTGATTTGTACTTGGCCAGAGTGTTCACAGTCTCAGATAGTGGATAGTATTTGACATCTTTTTTTTTTTTATCCTTAGTAAAAGACTTATGCTTTGATGCCAAAACCCATAAAAATTCCAAATGTCTCTTAAGTTTAAGAATTATTTTGTAGCTTATATTTTCCAGTTCCTACTTTTGTTTCTAGTTATGTACACTATCTCTGCTTCCTTTGTTGTTTGGAGGGCTTAGAGGTGTTTTTTCTTTATTTGATTTCTCATTTTCTCTTTTTATGTAAAGGATAAAACATTCTTGCCCATGGAAAATATCCCCATGCTTCAGATACCATTTTAGTTACACTAATATTAGGAGCATTTTCTCCAAGGTAGAAAATAAAATGTTAGTGAATGGAGCATATGATTTAACATGCTTCCAGAAGACTGGCTAGCTTTCTGTAGGGACTTTGGCCATTGCTTTCCTCTGTCTTTCCTTGACAGACCCAAGTCATTTAAGTATGGAAAGGATTTCCCCTACTTTCTTGACTTCTGCCAGTGAGGTTGGTACATCCCTGGATTCTGTGTTCTGCCTTAGAGTGTAATTAAGAAATGCGCCCAACTCAGATGATTTGTTTTGAACTGTTGACTCCATCAAATGCCAGACTTTTTAGCTTTGGTCTTGCTGTGACATTGCTGCTTCTTGCTTTCCTGAAGCAGTGTCCAAGGGTGGCAGTGAGTGCAGGGAGGGGCCCACGTCAGCGGTGCTTTGACATATTTCATCTGCTTCTCCTTCCCTCAGGAAAAGCTTTGCCAGCAGAAGTACAATGTCTCCTGCATAATGATCATGCCCCAGTACCAAAGGCAAGGATTTGGAAGGTTTCTCATTGATTTCAGTAAGTGAAGTGCCTTATTTCCATTCATGATCCAGAAAGCCTATGACTGTTATGGGAAACAGTAATACATAAAACTTTATTTAACCTGCTTTGTTGTTTTTATCAATAGATAATGGGATTTCTATTTATATTTACATAGGTTAGAAAAGCATCCCCAAGTGAAAAATTTACTGCTTCCCTGTTATCATACTCCAGGAAATTGAGACAAGATCTCCCTCATACAAAGCTATTATACTGAATGAACTGGCTAAATTACATTCCATTTTGTGATGCTCATTAGTACCAAAAGAGGCAATTATTTGTGATTAAAGCTAAAGGAGGTGTTATTTCAAGGCATTCTCAGTTTTCAAAAAAAAAAAATTGCCTCTGTTTTACAGAAAGGAACATAAAGGGAATATTTCTATTAAAATAGTTTGTCTTTTCAGAAAATCTCTCTTGTAGCAGTGACTAAAATCCATTTTTCCATCCTTTTTATTACAATCTACAATTTTTCAGTTTTTTAGAGATCTACCAAAGGACATTTGCTCAGTATGTGTTTGTTAAATTATCCAAACTCTCTCAATCATACGACTGACTAATATGTAAATAGACTTGCACAAGCACGTGTTGAGAAGACATGTTGGGAGAGTTGTTACAGTTTGTCGTCACCACCGTTAATCTGATTAGGAATTAGTAGGTAGCCCTGGTCATCAGAGATAGTCAAACCCAGATACCCGGAGTGATGGTCATTCTTAGAACATGGACATTTCTAGCCTTATGAAAATGTGGTCAGCAGTATCTCTACATTCTGTGGATCACTGTGTTCACCCGAAACGAGTGATCAACGAGTCAATCAACCACCAAGCATTTATTGAGTATATACTGTGTGCTGGGCTCTATGCTGGGTGCTGAAGAAGCAAAGACGCAGATGCTCTCACAGAACTTCCATTCCATTAAGGACGAGAAGGTGTAACTGTAAACTTGGACAAAATCCAAGGTACTTAAAAAAGGTGAGGGCATTGGTAATTGGAAAGGCTTTGGGTAGAAGGTAGTATTTGATTTGTCTTAAAGAAAGTAAGGAATTATATAAGGAGGGGAGTGATTCAACAAAAAGAGACAGCCGATGCAAAGAGATGAGGTGCTGTACATGAAGAACATAGAAAAGGTCACTTTGGCTGGTCTGTAGAATGTAGGGAAGGGAATAATGTGTAATGGGGCTGCATAGAATAGCTGGGGCCAGTGAGGGGAGAGCTTTAAAAGCCAGGGACAAGTCTGGATTTGCCTACTGGTGAGAAGGAGTTGTTGAAGTTTAGTAGAGAGTTTAGGTAGTCATGTAGTTAGATTGATGCTCAAAAGAAATCACCCTGATAGCTTTGTGGAGGATGGATTGTAGTAGAAAGAGACCGAGAGACCATTTTAGTAGTCCTGGCAAGAGATAATAATGGCCTGAACTTGGGTGGTAGCCTGTGAGGAGAAAAAAGAAATCAGTTGGGAGAGTTCTTGTGGCAAGATTTGCAACTGGCTGGGTGTGTGGAGTGAGGAAAGGGAAGAGTTACACATAACTCTTAGGTTCTGGATATCAGAAAAGAGCTTCTCAAAAACTTAAGAAATTAAAGAAATAATCATGTAATATTCACTTAGCAGTTACTCATTAAATGGTAACGATCACAAATGTGATCAAGAAAAACTGTTATTATGGTTTTTACAGTGATATGAGATATGTCTGTGTCCCTTAATGTTGAAATATTTGATATCTGGAAAAGACACATTCATCACTAGATTCATTAACTAGGCTTTACTCTTTTGTGGGGGAAATTATACTTGTATGTTTTTATGTTTTTGTTCATTTGCAACAGGAAATGTGTTTTTGGGAGACACGATGGTACAGTGTTGGGCAAAGAGCCCTGGATGAATTTGGAGTCAAGGACCTGTGTTATTACCCGTTTGACTTTGAGCAAATCACTTGCCTTCTTTCTCTGGGCCTGGTTTTTTCCTTGTCTGTAAAATAAAGGAACTGAACTCCAAAGTAACTTCCAACTCTAAATCTGCAATCCTTTTCTTCCTGTCATATCTGGAGTGCTAAAATATACATCTACCTGTTCATAGAGAGGTCTTTTCTCTAGGAAGTGATGTTTAGATCCTTTATTCAGAAATTTAACATCAGCCCACCCATGAGTTAATCCAGTAGTTATTATTAAGAATGATAGTAATAGTTACTAATTGTCTGGCATCTCTGTCACTGGGTCAGTCACTACAAAGGTCCTCATTTGCAAAAGAGCAACTTATTGCAAAAGAGCGAATTATTTCCTGCATCCTTCCACCTTAAAGCCTAAAGCAATGATGATTTTGGTATAGAGCAACATTGTTTTATCCAAATACAATAATGCATTATTTATATAGCATTTTCTGAGAATGAATGAATTCACTTAAGTGAATTTTCAAAATAACTTAATTTCTTTCTTTAAATAAAAATGTTTGCTTGTTTTAACCATTTGGATGGGAAAGATAAAATGTCTTATACTTTACAGCATTCATAAATATCAGATATAACTGAACATAATTAAACCTTTTCTTTATGATATGGACTCAGTTATTAAGCCCCTTTAGCATGGACCATGTAGGATTATGGGAAAAGAGCTGGCCCCAGGCCAGGAAAACCTGGGTCCAAATTATGTTTCTGGCTCACAGAATGACTGACTGAGTACATGAATAAAGTATTCATTAATCACTTGCTGTGTATGGAGCTGGTGATGCACACAGGAAAATAGGATAGTCCCTGTCCCCAGGCAGCTCCCTTGAGACTGGGTTGTAGAGCAGTGCTTCTTAAATTGTTAGGGTTACAAGTGGGAAAAGTTTAAAAAGCCCCATTGTAGAGAACGTGTTGATCTGCCCTGGTAGAGGAAGTTTCTTAACCAGGGATGTTCTATATAAAAGAAATAACAGGTTCAGTCCAGAAAAGAGAGAAAAGGACAAGGCAATGTACTCAGTATTGAGGATATAATATTTATACTGTGAGGTAATTAGTTCTTTGCATTCTTTTTATTTTATTTTTATCTCTTTCCTCTCTCCAGACTCCTGACTGGCAAGAGAGTTCTTGTGTTGTTCGGCTTGCCTCTAGCGCTCCCTCCCCCAGTGCCCCAGTGTGGAAAATGAGATAACTCAGGTTGTCGAGAATCTCCTATTAAGTAATAATGAGTACAGCTCTATAGAAGGTGTCAGAACTAAAGTGTGTGGTTTTAGTGTAGGAGCTACACAGGATTACATGAGAAATCTTTCATAGCTCACAGGCCTTTTTCACCGATTGGTACCTTTGTGTCTGTGTCTCAGAAGATCAACGTTAGACTGGCTTCTAAATAAACGGAACTGCTAATGGGAGTCAAAGATTTTTTTTAGATTGAGAGTAGAAAGAGAGGAGATGTTGGGTCTATGATCCAGTGGACTAGATGAGAAACTACGATGAAAAGGTAACGCTTAGGATTGGCTGGGCATCAGTGTGCAATGGGGCAATGTAGGATTGGACCTGATTAAGGTTTTTAAGCATAATAGATCCTTCAGGAGCTGTCTTGTGCCCCTTTGGCCATGCCTTTGCTTTGTCCCAGCTACGCAGAGTTTTAGGAAGAAAGGAAATGAGCCCTATGAAGAAGGGCTCAAAAGGATTGTTAATATTCATTTGAAGAAGACAACATGAAGGAGGGAATTTAACAATCCTCAAAGCAAGAGAAAATGCATTTAAATTATAACAGTAAAAATGTATGTGTGGTAGCATAGTATGACCTCTGTAGTTAGAGACACGATTCAGATATGGACTCTGATGCTTAGTTGTGTGACCCTGAACAGGTCACTTAGCGTAAGTCTCAATTTCATTACCTGTAAAGTGGAGATAATAATACTCATAGTATTTATCCTACGAAGGCTGTTGTGAGGATCAAATGAAGTATGTCTGGAAGGTGTTTTGTAATACTTAAGGCACTATATACATGTCAGCGTTTAGTTAAGAAATTAAGGGTTCTCTATGGGAAAGGATGGGGAGAAGATACTGGGATAATGATAGTGATACAGGAAAGGGCAGACATCAATAAAAATATATTTAAAAAGAAGAAATTAAGGGTTCTGCCCTAGACTGTGCCACTTAATAGCAGCACCCCTTTAGAGCCTTATTTTCCTCATATGTATAATGGAGGCAGCAATTAATACCTTGAAGAAGCAAGTTATCCCAGAGTTGGAAGGGATGTCCAACTCAAACCTGAATATGGTCCTTCCTGGAGGGCAGCCCATTTCCATTTTGAGTTCTGTGTCAGTCAGGGAGTGTTTCCTCAACCCCAGCCTCAATATGCCCATTTGCAGTTCCCACACATTGTTTCCAGCTGTGCCCTGTGCAGGGCACTGATCTCACTTTCATACACTAGCTTCATGTTCTTTACGACAGCCTTTTCTGCTCTCCACTGACTCTCCCTGGTTCCTTCTGCTTCTTGGCTTATGCTCTTTTGGTGGGGTCATTTTAAGTACACTTACCATTCTGGTCACCTTCCTCTGTGCTACCTGTCTCTTAGGGCTACTGTGAAGGTCAAGGGAGGTGATGTTGTCTGAGAGTACTTTGTATTATTATTGTCGCTATTGCGAACAGCAATGATAATTAGGTCCAAACTTGTCTTCGGTGGCTCAAAGTCAGTATGGTAGGTTGCTAAGAAAAACTATAGAATCTCCTTCTTTGGAGATAGGAAAAGACTTAGTAGTTGCCCTTTTTGTAATGGTTAAGATGTGGTTTTTATATATGCTCAGGAATTAATTCAATGACCTTTCAAAATTCCATTTGTCTTTGGAATTCTAAGCTATTGGAAGACAGATAACTTAGGGAACATATTTTCTAGACCATAATCCTCTAACCCTTTAATGTGGAGTTTTAGCTTCTGGATTTATTTTATTCGAGTTTTTTTACATGGACCTCAGAGCCATATGGGTAATGGGAAATTTTTCAGGAAATCAAATAAGATTCCTAACCAGAAAAATATCATTTCTTATAAAATAATTTGTTAGTTAAGGTAGCTGAAACAAGATGCTGGTGGAGTGGAGAGATAGCTACAATTGCCTACATCCCCCAGTTGCACATTTGAATAGCAAATATTAATGTAATAGTTTTCTTTATATTTATAGAGAACCTTTCTTCCAGTAGTCTTAAATCACTTCAGACATTTGGACATATTCTGCCTTTCTCTTTCAAGAGAACATTAGGTAAATAATGAAGATGTTAGCCCAGATTATCCTAAAATGCAAGGGGTGCAGGTAGCTTGCTTTTCACCTCCATATAGGGAGAGGAACCAGTTTTGCCAGCCAGGGAATTGTAAAGCCTGACCTCTTCACTTATGGCACATCATCTTTCCTCCTTCCTGCTGTTATAGGCTAAACTTAATCCACGCAGCATTGGTACTTGAGATTTGGACTGAAATAAGACATTCACACTCCATTTAACAGTTTTAAAACAGGCTTTAATTAGCCATAATAGGCAGAGGATACCCGACAAGGCTATAGCATTGATTCAGTTGAGCCTAGCTTTCCTCCCTTTGTTTTGGTAATGCTGGTTTATTGGTCAGGTCTGAAAAAGAGCAGCTCCTGCCTCTTATTAAGGTGGCTTTTGTACTTAGGCCACCAAGAAGCTACCTTAATAAGCAAACCCTTATTCCCTTTAATCTGCTAAGTCTTAAGGACAGTTTCAGTCCATTTTGAGAAAAAACTAACCTAACCTTCGTGGCCAGTATTACTCTTAACACATCCCCTTCCCCTGCCAGATCTCTTCCCTTCTTTTAGGTCTTAGGACTTGCTAGCACTGAAAAAGAATGACCAGAAGCTGATACAACAGTCCCTTTCCAGATATTCCCAAGAAGCCTTCTTTCCTAACCATTCAACCACTCCAAAAATAATCTCAAGACTTTCTGAGAAATAAAAAGAAGGTCCAGCCAATAAAAAGGTTGAGGACCTTGCTATGTCTCTGTGAGGAAGGAGCATAATGATAATTCTTCCCACATTTCTTTGACTTCTGAGGCACTAGAGATGATGGCCAGCTAAACATTGCAGGACTAGCTAATACTGAACAAGCCAAGAGTCCAAGAACCTACTCAAACCATGATATCTCAGCCCTGCTACTGCTACTACTGCTATGATTTTGTTTCAATTCTTCTTTTGTTCACATTTCTTACTCTTTTACTTGCTAGTTCATTCTTTTCGAATTGGAGAAGGAATATTGTCTTCATAATCAAAGAATATTTAAGAATGCTGAGGAAATTGCTAAGTTGGCAGTGACAAGATAGTTTGCAGTCACATTACTGGCCACCACATGACTAATAAAATAGGAAACTGCTCCTGCTGCTTAGCAAGGACTGAAGCATCAATCAGCAATCACAACATGGCTGTCAGGAAAATGTCACAGATATATCTGTGAGCAAAAAGTGTCATCCTAGTGACAGAACCTAAAGCAGGCCACCACAGCAATGTACGGTGTAGATTGCTAAACAGATTGACACGATTCATTAAGGGCTGTCACAAAAGTAGCAGACTGACACTGGGCCCTGGGAGCTCACGACTGATCAGCAGCCCAGCCAGAAATGTCCATAGAGCAGCAGAGACTGGGCAGCCCTCCCCTTGCTGGAATAACACAGAAGCTTCCTGTGACTCCATGGAATGGGTGAATTGGGGAGGCGGCTGTCCTGCAATTCTTTGAGTCAAAGGAGCATGAAACAGTATTGGTAAAATTGGTTTAATATGGCTTGTGCTAAGATGGAGTTGTCATGGAATGCCAAGAAAAAAAATAATGCAAATACCAAGAAAGCCAGTGGAATGAAGGGTAAAAAATGTTGTGATACATGGCAGCTTCTTTTGTAGATAGAGTTGCTCTGCAAATGCCAAATAAAATCAATAATGACTGTGTCGCATTCTTTCTCAACACCACCCCCCCACATACACACACACCCATACATTCAAATTTAGCTCACACAAGCCTTTGTGACAACATCCACATTGAGTTTTAGTAATATCTGATAAATGATGGGATGTTGACACTGGTTAAATCCAGAGTTGTACTGACTGTTATGACATCAAAGATGCTGTAATCAAACCATTTGTGGGATTTTTATAGAATGCCCTCACACTTGAAAAATACAGCAACCAGGAGAGAAGGAATACCTTATTAATATTTCTGTCATTTAACTTAAAGTTAACTTGAAGAAATAGATGGAAGAAAAGCAGATTATGGCTATATTCCTTAATGAAGAATAGGAAATGGTGAGACCCTGGGTCTTGGCATCCAGCTCCTTACCTGTCGGGAGGAAAGATGGTGCTACAAGGTTTTCATTAGTCATCTTTGGCCCAGGTGTATTGACAGTGAACATTACTTAACTCTTGTTCCACTAGCTAAATTTTGAAGGAATGCCTAGCCTTTAAGTGGGACTTGAGCCCACAAGCAACTGGGGCGAGTATGAGTGAAGCAAAGGAAAACTGACAGAATTAAACTCATTTGAAGTTCAAGACTTGGGTTTATTGCCATTCTGTTGAAGAAGCAGGTCAAGTGTTTGATTTTTTTCCCCATTTAAATGACAATATCACAGGGTTATGAAGCTATCAAAAAAAAGTGGAGTTTTTTTGTTCAAATTTAGAATCCAGGTATTCTCCCATTCTAATCAGAGGCCTGGCTACTGCCTAATCTTTGCATCTTGCTCTGACTTTGTTTTCAAATATTTTAAGTAGTGATAGTATAATATAATAACACAGCATGAAGTTCTGAATGATTGGTGCCCTTTTAAAAGCTATAAGAAGTTAGCTAAATTTCAGATTGCTTAAAGCCAGGGGCTCTTAGCCTTTTCTGTGTCCTGGACCCCTTTGCCAGTCTGGTCAAGCCTATGAACCTTTCTCAGGATAATGGTTTTAAATACATAAAATAAAATACATAGGATTACAAAGGAAATCAGTTGTGTTGAAATACTGTTATCAAAATAGCACTTCAGCATTTAAACTGTACCAGGTAAATGGTAATCAGTTGGCATGTTGACATTCTCTCCTCAGTGCTGCTGAGGCTGTACCTAAAAAGATCTGATGGACAGGAGAGAAAACATTCCTATGTTTTCTATCTCATCTAAAAATTCTAAGAAAATATCTTCCTGAAGGTGGGTCAAGAAAAGATAGGCTGGGAAATCAAACTTTTTTACCCTCTTATTGCAGTGATTTGGCACCTGCATCCTCAGAGATGATGTGAAAAGCAGACTGTACAAAGAACATTCAGAAATTATTTTTTTAAAACTCTGGGACAATGTGGCCCTCCAGGTCCTCAAGCCTGAATCCAAACTTCACTGCTCTAGGGGAATGAGAAGGGGCAGAAAAGCAAGTTACCCCTTGAAGTTAAAAGCAAATGACTTTTGGATTACAAACTCTGGTTCTTGTCATTCTGTATCAGTCTTGGGAAGTGCTAACTCCAGAGAATATTGCTAAGCAGTTGGAAGTAGTTGGAAGGTGAGTTTAAGCATTCCTAAACTGAGAGACTTGGATGCTGTTCAGTGACTGGAAGTAGCTGGCAAATGAATCGATTTAAGTAAAAAATAACTTACAATACTCAGTAATTGTGGCATCCTGCTTAATTAGATATTAACCAATAAATTGCTTTTTACTTTGACGTTTTTTGGTGCGAATTTTTCCCAGACACATTAGTTGCCTATCTCTTGCACTAATGACAGTGGGCCCTCTGGAGCTTATTGTGTCTGTCCTCCCAGCCCCAGCCTCCCCATGGCCAAAGAAAATCACTGCCTGCAGGTTGGCCTTAGGGCAGCACCTTTGTTCAGCCAGCATCCTTTTCCAAAGACCATTTATTTACTGAGAGGGCTTGCAGGTTTTGTTGGGAGATCGACCTTATTCTGAGGAATTCATGGGTCCTATAAGAACTGAATAAACCACTTTTCTCAGTATTTAAGCAAGTTTGGTAGATCTTTGGAGTCACTCAAGTGTAGATCATTCAGTGGTGGCAGAATTGAGTGAGAAGAAGTGTTGGCTTTGAAGTTGGTAGAGAACTGAGTTTGAATCCTACTTCTTATTACTTATCAACTCTGTGACACTGGGTGGTAAGTCTCTAACTCTCCCTGAATCAGTTTCCTCTTCTATAACAGGAGGAGAATAATATTTATTATGCCTCCCCAGAGTGGTACGGATCAAATACAATTATTTTTGTCAAGTGCTTTGCAGACCTGAAAGGGTTATATAAATTTCGACTATTATTATTTTTTCTTTTTCTTTTTCTTTTGGAGGGCAATTGGGATTGACTTGCCCAAGGTCACCCAGCTAGATTTTGTGTTAAGTGTCTGAGGCTGGATCCAAACCCAGGTCTTCCTGACTCCAGGGCCAGTGCTCTATTCACTGCACCACCTAGCCACCCCTATTTTTTCTTTTAAAATGTAAGACTGAAATCATTGTAAAATGTAAAATTTGTAAAATTCAAATATAACTTACTCAGATTTAAATATTTTTATCATAATCTGGAAGTTGCTTTTTGGGGAAATAAATCTCTGTTGCAAGACTTTTTCTTGTGACTTCATGCTCCCTCACCAAAAAAGAAAAAAGAAAAAATCCAGCCAACTAAGAGTTCTGGTTAGTGTTGACTCCCAGTAGATCCAGGCCTTACCAAATGGACTGTCTAGGGAACAAGGAGTGTGCCAAGGTACTAGCTTTCCCTAAAAGCATGATATGGGACTTTGTAGGAAGGGGGCAGAGTTAAAAGTTACAGGGAAGCCATGTTCTTCACAGCTACCTCAAAAAATAACAGGAGAAATACTAAAAAGAAGAAAATAGCTTATAGTCAACATGAGAAGACTAAGCAATACTGAGAAGTGTTGGAACGATACTTACGTTGCCAAACTCAGTTGCTATGTTGTTCAGTTTTGCTGAACTCTGTTTTTCCCCTTTTTAAATTTTTGTTATAAGAAATGATTTGCTGGTTAGGGGAGGGGGTACATGGAAGCATGAAGCTTTTGTAAAAAAACAAAATATGTCAGTAAAAATTTAAAAGAATAGAAAGGAGTCATTTTATCCTTTAACAAGAAAATCTATGGGATGCAGCCAAGTCGGTAATCAAAACACATTTATAGAGTTGAATGCATATATTAATAAGAAAGAGAAACTCAACAAGTATGTGCTTTAAAAACTTAGAAAGGGAACAAAGAGATCAATTAACAGAAAAGAACTAATGAAGAAAAAATATACATTAAATTGAAATTTTAAAAACAATTTAAATGATAAATGAAGCCAGTACCATTTTTCAAAGGTAAAATTTATAAATAGTACATCTAATTTTTTTTAGAAGTAAGAGGGCAAACCCAAATGACCAGATCTTGCAATGGAAAAAGGATATGAACAGAAAGAGTCTATCAGATTTGACATGGTTAAGGATTAGTTATTTACTATAGTTTCTCAGGTTAAAAAAAAAAAACAATCTCCATTAACACATCTGGGACTTATAGTATCACCTTGGTTTGGGGTTTAAATGAGTACCCTTGCCTTTGGTCCATTGATTCTACATTATGATTGAGTCATGTTTAATACATACCTCATCTTAGTCTTTAAACAGGACTGATAGGAATAAGTTTTCAGAGATGAGAACCAGAGTTGAAACAGGGAGAAGTTAGTTTGATTCACACAGTTGCCAGTTCTCTGGCCAGAGGGTCCTTTCAGATTTGGAATTCATGTGACCCCAGGGGAAGAAGGAACTATGTGTCCCTTAGAAGTAGATGGAGATATATAGCCCTAGAGCAGACAGGAGCCAGAGGCAGAAATGGAGCAATAAGAATTCCTAGAGAAATCCAGGCTTGTAGAAAGAAAAGGAAACTCCTGCACTGAACAGAGGAGTTTCTGTAGCCAAAGAACACCAAGGAACCGAGCCATAATATGGCAAATCAAACCTACAACTTGCCTTCTACTGTTACTGTCAGTTATGTAATATACGCAGGTCTTTGGAAAGGGGCTAACACACTGCCCATTCCAAGTACTTTTCCCTTTGAGGTGGCTTCAATTATACGGTATAAACATAAGTCTAGAAGATTGTATAGTTCTATGAGAAGAGACAGTTGTTTTGACTGTTTATGTGCTCAGATGTGACTCCTCTTTGTTTTTCTTTTTCTGTTGAGTGAAATAAAACCCGTCCTGTATTGTTAGCCTGAATACTTGAATGGGAGCTGAGATTCCATAATTAGACAAACAGAGAGGGAAGCATAGGAGGCAAAATGACATTGTGAGTGAAGGTGCAGTGCCCCAGTGCTTCAGGGTGGGTCCAGGGAACGATCTGTAGTCTAGAGTATAAGATTCATTAAGTAAGGTGATGAGACTGGGGAAATTGTTTGGAGCCAAATTATGGTGGGTCTTTAATGTCAGGCTTAAACATTTCTATGTTTACCTTGATGTAGCTGGGACTTATAAAGGTCTTGGGTACCTAATTCATTAAGTGATATGATCAGAGAAAGATTTCTATTAACAGGAGTGTATAGGTGAACTGTAGTAAGGAAAAGAGCCACATGTGGCCTTAAGGCTGCAGGTTCCCCATCCATGTTCTGTTGGAATATAATTGGTTTTCTTTGTAATCCTATGTTTATTTTTTTTACACATTTAAAAAGAATATTCTGTAAAGTCTGTAGTCCTTACCACATTACCAGAGGGATCCATAACAAAAAAAAGAAAAAAGGTTAAGAACTCCTGCATTGGGAGAACATTAATGGAACTAGAGAGGGCAGGAGGAGGAGGAACAGGTTTTTGGTTTGGGTTTGTTGTTGTTGTTGTTTGAGGGGAGGCAATAAGTTAATTAATTGGTGTTGAATTTATGCTACTATTTTTTTGGAATTTAAGAGAAGATTTTCAGGATGCAGTTGGAAATCTTAGTCTAAGACTTGAGAGAGTGTTGAGGGAGAGGAAAATCAACATTGGGAATCATCTGCAGAGAAGTCATAGTTTAAAATATAGGATTAGATGAGATTACCAAGGCATAACCAGGAGATGCCAAAGAATAGAACTCTTAGGGGAATAACACCGTATAAAGGACCAGGGAGAAAGAGAACACAGATGGGGGAAGAGAACCATTTAGAGTATAGTGATAGAGAAACCAAGAACAGAGGGGATCTCCATAACTGGTTATCACTAATGTCATATATAGAAGAGGGGGAGTGATGGGACAAGGTTCTTAAAGAGGTAGGAGAGAATAGGATCTAGGACTGAAGTGAAGAGCTTGGTCCAGGAAAATAAGAAACACTTCTGCTTCCTCTGAGATGGAAGAAGACGAGCTGAGAATTAGTGAAAATAATGAAGAATTCTGGGGTGGAAAGGAAGCTTCAGGAACTTCCATTCAGTGGCCTTAGACTCCCCATTAAAGTCAAGGTGGGTCAGGTCTTTGGCCAGGAATGAGATGAGCAACACTGGGAGTTTTGAGCAGAGTTTGGAAAAACCTCAGTCTGTAGAGAATCTAGTAACAAAGACAATTAAGAGAACCAGGACGTAGTGAGAGCCCAGCTGAAGTAAGAAAGCCCAGATTTGTAGTGGGGCTATCTACCCAGCTGCTTGGCTCTTTGGAGACACTTAGTAGTCTTTTAACATCAGAGAATGGGGGTGGCTAGGTGGTGCAGTGAATAGAGCGCAGGCCCTGGAGTCAGAAGGACCTGAGTTCGGAGCCGACCTCCTACACTTAATCCACACAAACAAAAACCTAGCCGTGTAACCTTGGGCAAGTTACTTAACCCCAATTGCCCTAAAGGGGCAGCTAGGTGGCGCAGTGAGTAAGAGCGCCGGCCTCGGAGTTGGGATGACCCGAGATCAAATCCGGCCTCAGAAAATGAGCACCCATGCATAAATAATGACTATCCATGTAACCTTGAGCAAGTTACTTAACCCCAATTGCTTTAAAAAAAAAAATCAGAGAATGAAGAGGAGAGTGGGGTTTGGATAAGAAATCATGGCTCCCTAAAAGCTGATAGTCCTTTAAACAAATGCTGGAGAGGGATTTAGGGAGGCTGACAACACGTGTTTTAGGACGAGGCAGAGTTCAGTGGTGTCTATATGGATTCAAGGTGCAGAACCTCTCTTGGTGGGATTTAGGACCATAAATGTAAGGGCTTCTTTTTTCACAATGTTAGGCAGCCCCACTCCCTAGACATGGCAAGTGCTGTGTTGGCTATGCCCACCAGAGTTTTATGTGACTCAGTTTCTTTCTTTTTTCCTTTTTGGAGGCCAGTTGGGGTTAAGGGACTTGGCCAAGGTCACACAACTAGTTTTTTTTGTGTTAAGTGTCTGAGGCCGGATTTGAACTCAGGTCCTCCTGACTCCAGGGCCAGTACTCACTGTGCCACCTAACAGGCCTATGTGACTCAGTTTCAACCCCATGAGGCAATTGTGGAAGAAATACCTCCCAAATCACTGTTCCAGACCTTTCGTCTCTCCTCAAGCTTCTAATGAAAATCCCTTTTAACCTCTCTGCTGAGGACTCCTCATACTTCTTTTGCTTCTTCCACATGGAGGCCATTTGCTGACCCCCCCTTTCTCCCCCACTGCTCATTTTGCCTTGCTCAGACATCTTCCCTCATTGTCTCTCCCTCCTGGGTCATCAGAGGAGTGGTCCTTCTCCTTGCTGAGGCAGACTCCTCAGCGTTGAGGCTTCATCCTCCTCTCTCCCATCTTCTTAAGTAGACAACGCTCTCTCATCTCCCCAGTCACTAATCGTGTCTGTATTTGCTGTGCTTCCCCGCTGCCAGCAAACATTCCCATATCTTCTCTAACTTTCAGAAACCTTTACTTGAATCCCTACCATCCCCTGCCATCCTGCCTTTACTCTCCTCAGCTAAACTACTTGATAAAACCCTCTAGTTTAGATCAGTTGTTCAGTCAGTAAACATTTATTAAGTGCCTACTGTGTGCCAGGCATTATGCTAAGTGCTAGGGATACAGTGAAGGGCAGAAGACAGTCCCTTCTCCAAAGGAGCCCACAGTCTAATGGATGAGACAGGTTGAAAACAAGCCTGTATAAACAAGCTATGGACAGGAGGAATTGGAGATAGTCGACAGAGAAGGTGCTAGAATGAAGGGGTTTGAGAAGGGCTTCCTGTGGAAGCTGGGCTTTTATCTGAAATTTGAAGAAAGCCAGGAATAGAGACAGGGAGAAAACCCTTCCCAGCGTGGGGGCAGCCAGTGAAAATGCCCTGAGTGTCACTGACCTGGAGTGTCTGTGGAGAAGGAGGAGGAGACGGCTGCAAAAGGGGAAATTGTGAACAGAGGACTTTATGTCTGATCCTGGAGGCCATAGGGGACCACTGGGGCTTATTGGAGGGGTGAGAGGAGCAAGTGCAGTGACATGGACCTATCATTTAGGATGATTCCTTCGACAACTGAGTGAAGAATGGACTGCTATGGGGAGAGACTTGTGGAAGGAAGACCCACCCGAAGGCTATCGCAGTAGTCTAGGTGTGAGGCAGTGTCAGAAGAGAAGAGGGCATATATGCAAGGTATTCTCATGGTAAAAAAAAAAATTGATGGCATTGACAACAAATTCAATATGGGAGGTGAAAGATGAGGATCACACCTTCACACTTAGATGACTAGGATGCTTGTGGTACCCTCAACGTTTTTTAGGAAAATTAGGAAGAGGGGGGGGTTTGAAAGATAAAGAATCCAGTGCTTCCCCTTCTCCTCTTTTATAAACCCTCTGCAGTCTGGATTCTGACCTCATCATTCATCTGAAACAGCTCCCTCCAAAATTACCAATACCCCCTTCAAGCCAAATCTCATGACCTTTTCTCAATATTTATGGTACTTGTTCTTTCTGCAGTCTTTGACACTGTTGTTACCCCTTTCTCCTTGATACTTTCTTCTTCCTGGGCTTAGAGACACTGCTCTCTCTTGATTTTTCTTCTAACTTCTGCTGGATCCCCTTTGCTGAATCTTCCTCCAGGTTATACTCACTAACTCAATTTCCTCCATCCTGGGCCCTCTTTGCATGGGGCTCTCATCAGCTCCCATGGATTCAACTATCATCTTTATGAAGGTGATTCTTAGAACTCTGTCCATCCCTAACCTTTTTCCTAACTTTTTGTCCCCTATCACCAACTGCCCATTTGACATCTCAGACTGGATCTCCCTTCCATAGACATCTCAAACTCAACAGATCCAAAACTAAACTTACTGTTTTTTCCCAAAACCCTCCTGTATTCCCAGCTTCCCCGTTATTGTCAATGGTATTACCATCTGACCGTTCACCCAAGCTCTCAATCTGAATATCATCCCCAGGTCCTCAGTCACATTCACCCCATATATCCAATCTCTTGCCAGCTCTTGTCATTGCTACCTTCAGGCATGTTCCCTTCTTTGTACTCACAAAGCTACCGGCCAGGCGAAGACCGTCATCACTCCTCCCTGGGCCTATTACTGTAGTTTTTATGTTGCTCTCTATGTGACAAGTATCTCCCCTCTCCAATCTGTCCTTCACTCAGCTCCCAAGTAGTCTTCCTAAATTGTGAGTCTGATCACTTGACACTTCCTATCACTTCCAGGATCAAATATAAAATCTTCTTCTTTTTTTGCCTTTTTTTAGAGGGCAATTGGGGTTAAATGACTTGCCCAAAGTCACGCAGCTAGTGTGTCAAGTGTCTGAGGCTGGATTTGAACTGAAGTCCTGACTCCAGGGCCGATGCTCTATTCACTGCACCACCTACCCACGACCCCTACAAAATCTTCTGTTTTGCTTCCAAAGCATACGATCCTTTCAACCTTTTTAGTCTTCTTATACCTCACTCTGTTTCATGTATTCTACGATCCAGCAACATTGGCCTTCTTGCTCTTCTTCACATAGGATACTCTGTGTTTCTGTCTGTCCCTCATGCTTAGAATGCTCTTCTTCCTCCCCTCTTCATTCCTTTGGCTTCTTTCCAAACAGGGCACAAGCCCCACCTTCTGAAAGAGGTTTTTCCCAACAGTGGGGCCTTTCTACCTCCTTCCCTTTACACTTGTTTTGTTTCTACATAGTTAAGTGTATATTGTCTCTTCCATTAAAATGTCAGTGTCTTGAGGGCAGGATCTGAGTTTTTATATGTCTTTGTATCCCTAGAACTTAGCCTGATAAACATTTAATAAACGTTTAATCTACAGAAAGAATGAGCATAAGAAAACATTCCAGTGTCTTTTAGAGAAACTATTAGTTACTGAAAAGCCTATAGATCTTACTGATTGAAAAGCTTGAAATAAACTTCTAATCCCCAATGGGAACTAGCTATTATATGTAATATTTAATTGCTCATTCTTAAGTTTTTATTAGTTAACCTTCTGTTTTTATAGTTCAGTAGCTGCATTTATTATATATCAACATATACCTCTTCCTAGATTTCTCTTAACTATTCTTGTTATACATAATAAAACTTGAAGTTTGTGGGCTGGTGTGCCAAGTTTACTTGAGAAAGTAGAAGAAGAATTAGGTAACGTTCTCCTTTGAATTATTTTAAGGAAAAATTTTCCTAACTTTCCGTCAGTATTTTTTGCAGTTCTGAGCCAAGGTTTTGTTTTAATGGGCAAAGAAGAAAACACTTTGCTTCCCTGAGGCTGTGAGCCAGCCTGCTTTTCAGGAGTGGCATTTCTAAAGTTCCTGATCTTCTCTTAGTGAGGAAATTTTTATTGTCATTAAAATTAAATTCAGTTTTGAGTAGCTGCCCATGCTATTGTTGGAATAAGACTGCTCCTTCCAGTGTTCCTGTCAGAAACACCCACTGCCCTGGCCATGTCCAAGAAGGACAAACCAGATAGTGGATACCTGAAATTTAAAGAAACAAAACAAAACTGAATGTTGTTTCTCTGTATTTCTATGTCCTTCCAGGCCCTGGGTGGATAGTTAAAGTGACAGTCACTTTAACCCTAAGTGACTTGGACCCAAACTCTGAATTTTATCTTATAGGACTGATGAAGTAGGTGCTGATCTCAGTCTTTTCAAAGGCCACAGAGACTGCCTCACCTAGGAGAAGATTGTGGCTGACTGTGCCAAATGTTTCATCATTATTAATTATAGGAAGGATTCAGAGGACCTCAGGAACCAGACGGAGAAAGGAATTCCAACTGAAATCATTCCAGAGCCCTAGCTAGATTGGTTGAGTGACTGAATTGCAAATGGTCATCAGCAAAGCAGCCTGATAGTGATGGATAGTGGAAGCTTTCTGATTGACTAGAATTTGGTTAAGTGCATTCACGAAGTAAAGTAATCACAGGCTCCAAAATGAAACCAGGAGTCATGGATACAAATCTATTTATCAGCATGACTGAGAAAGATGAGTCATTTTGAGGGAGAAGAGGTCTTATGACACAGATCGGACACAGGCCTAGTTTGTACCCAGTGCAGTGATGACTCTTGGAAGAGAACTTGTGCCTTAACTCAATGTTCCAGGATGGCTATTTGGAGTGTAGGATGGGGCTCTATCCAAGTTTGCTGAAATGTTGCCAAATCTCTCTTTTTTTTTTTTATGAAATAGATACGCATATGTATTTTTTCCATCCAAAAACACTCCATTTTTTTAAAGGATAAGATAGAATTTTTTTCATATTTTATATGAAAAGCTAGGGCTCCCCTGTTCCCCCCCCACCCCCAAAAAAAGGAACAGTTCTTTGAGCCTATGACTTGAGTTGGCTGACTTCTCATTAAATTTCAAAGTATTTGGTTTGCTGGGGGATCTTAAAATGATAGCCATTGTCTGACTAATCTATGAAAGGTCAAGCCACAGCCGGCTTATGCCTTACTGGAACTTCTGCAGTTCTTTTGTCCCCCTCCCCTTTCTAAGTTTACATTTTTAATTGTACACTGTATTAAGTCAAATTTTCATATCAGGTTTTACAAGTACACATGAAACCAAATAATTCCCTTGACAGTGACTTTCAATGACAAGTCATTTTGACCTCAGTTTAATCGCCCTTTGTCGGAGGCCAGACAATTCACAAAAACTGGAAAGCACAGGAACCTATAACCTTCTTAGAAATAATATGCCCAACGTAGCCCAAGTACTGATCTGAGATACCTTTCTTACCAGGTAGCTTTTTGTTGTTGTCATTCTTTCTTTTTTTTGTTTTTCTTCTGTTAGTTGTTTGCACACTTATGTGCCAAATATCATTTCTTCTTTTCATTCTGAGTATGTTGAAATAAAACATGTCAGTACCACTGAGTTTTTTCTCTGCCCCCCCTCAAAAATTTTTTTTTAATTTAGTTGAACACATATGCAAAGCAGTCTTCCATGGACTGGAAGGACATGTAGATAGATATGATCCAGACTGTTCTCAAGGAGCTCATGATTTAGTGGGAGTAGTATATAAATACATGCACAGACTATAATGGAACAGAAATGAGGTAAATTTAAAAGAGACATTCAAGAAAAGTACTCAGAAAAATAGGAAAAGACATATCTTAACTAGACATATCCCAGAGGGCTTCATGGGGGGAAGTAACATCTGAGGTGGGACTTTAAAAGGAGTCTATATCAGCATATTGTGGAGAAGGGAGCCTTATTCTAGCTGTGGAGGATGCTGTGAAGAGAAAGCAGGGTGAGAATAAGGGACAACACGGGCCAGTTTAGCTAGAAGACTATTCTGGTCAAATCAGCAAGGATTGCTACCATCCTCAAGGCTTGGGGGAAATAAACGTGCTTTTATTCAACTCAAAAGTCACCACAAGTTTGTAGAGGAAATTCTTGTCATAGCCTTGTTTTTCCTCTCCTATTATGTTTCATTCTTGAATGCCAATTTTGAACTAGATTTCCAACTTAATAAGTAACATACTGTCAAGCAGTTTTTCCTATGGCTGAAGTTTATACATATTCCATATATGTGCGTATAACTGGAGCAGTCTTTCTTTTAAAAAGCTCGTCCTTTTTACATATTCAATGGTTTTAAAGTCCAGCATGACTTTTTATTATGTAGAAAGTCCCATTGTAGTGCCAGTGTTAGGAGTGAGCAGCCTCCTGCCTGTCTCATGCGTTGAACTTTTCCTATACTTGATAACATGATTTGATTTTTGTAGTGATTAGTCTGATAGCAGTGTTTTACTTAATAGTAAATGACTATAAAAATACTTGCCTTTTTACTTATCTCCTTGATATGATTCACTAAAAGCCTTTGTTGTTACCAGTCAGTTTTATCAGGTTGAAGTACAGTATACTTTAATGTGCTAAAGATAAAATCAGAGTTCAGACAGAATTCCTGATCCAGAGGCTGGTTTCTGGATTCATTGAAATAGGCCATGTAAGGCTATACAGACAGGTTCTCTTATATATCTGTTTTTTTCTACTTTGCTTCTTATTAGAAAGAAAACTAGCTCTCATGGAAATTGTTTTTTTCTTAGAGAAAATACGTAATGCTTGTAGATATCGGACACACAGCTTTGGGTTACTGTTCTTTCTGTCTTGCATAGCTCAGGCTGTTCCTGTGTTTTAGTATCTCAGTTGATTTGTTACAGCTCTTTTGTCAGCTTGGGTTTCTAGAATCACAGTGATATTTGTAGTGAGCTATTTGAAACCTTAATGTCATTCATGTATCAGGAAGTCATTTTTAACTAGAATTTCAGAGAAGGAATAGACATTAGAGATCATCTAATCCAGCTACTTGACATATTGACAGATGAAGAAACTGAAAGCCAGAGTTGTTACTTGCCCAAAGTCACAGCTAATTGGAGACCAAACTAAAAACAGAACCAAGTCACCAAGATCTAAGTTCCAATCCAGTGTTCTTTCTTATGTGTCCAAATATGTATTTAAATTAAGCATGTTATTCCACACATAAAAGAACAGTCAAAGATGCATTCTGGACAGTTGAGATGAGTGCTGTGTCTGACCCTATTTTCAGGGGAAGAAATGCTCTCTATTCTCATGATAATGAGTATACTTTTAATTGTTTGATTTATTTTTACCCTGAAATTAAAAAACACCAAGTAAAACGAGCATTTCTATTCTACTAAGTATAACAGAAAAAAGGGATTGTACATTAAGCCCCAATTCTGTTAACCTACAGCTTGCTTTTCCTTTTAAGTGTATAATAGATTCAATGTGTAACATTCAAAACTCTACTGCTTCTCTGTGTTTCCTTCTGTTCTTCTCTTCTGGGCATTTGAAAAAAATGCTTATGCATTTAGAAAGTGACTGTCTTGTTATTTTATTTATGACCACCCTATCACTAGCCCTTTCTTCTTCCAACATCCCCCTTAACTCAAAAAGAAAAAGAAAACCCTTGTAACAAATATAGACAAAGGAAGCTCCCACACTGGCCATCCAAAAGTGTGTGTCTCTTTCCATACCTTGAGTCCATTGCCTCTCCTCAAGGTGTAGTGTATTTATTCTTTTTTTTTTTTTTTTTTTTTTTGCTTTTTGCAGTGCAATTGGGGTTAAGTGACTTGCCCAAGGTCACACAGCTAGTTTTTGTGCTAAGTGTCTAAGGCAGCATTTGAACTCAGGTCCTCCTGACTCCAGGGCCAGCGCTCTATTCCCTGTGCCACCACGCTGCCCCTGTTTATTATTTTAGTAATTTTGAATGAAAGAGATTTTGTGATGATTCTGTGATTTTAAAGGTAAATTTAATTGCATATTCTGTCAGATTTGGTTGATAGGTCAGTTAGTTCTGTTGAACTGCTTTTTTTTTTTATTCTTCATTATAAGAGATGCCTCTATGGATAGGGAAGGGATATATTCAGAAATAAAAGTCATATGCAAACAAAAATAGCAAAAAAAAATAAATTTTTTTAAAAATGTAATTTCTTTTTGTTAAGAAAAGAGCTTTCCTCCAATTCATTCAGCATTCTCTTGTAGAAGTATACTAGTTAGATATATATACTTTTTTTCCACAGACCCTGTGGCTAACATATTTTACTCTAATATTTGTACCACATTTTAATGTGTGCCAATTTAATGTAGCCTGTGGCCTATAACTGAAACTCTAGGTTTACATGGGCGAGGTTCAGTCATGGAGGCTTTTCCCAAATACTCTCTTGTTAGCTCATATCCAAACCCTTTGTTTCCTCTAGAGACACCAGATCTTGGCTCATGTCTGGATTTCTATGGAAAAGACAAATGGCCCTTACTTTCCATGTAAGCACTAGGGCTAAAAATATATTAAATATAGGACAGATCTTATTTAACATGACAGAAAATGGAAATCAGAAAATATCTGCCCAAGATCAATTGAAACAGCTCTCTTCAATGTACCTCTGCATTCCTCAGGCACTTAATCAGTTCTCCATAATGATAACAATATCCTAAGGTGGAGTCCCCCTGCAATGGAAAAACACTTTACCTCAATAAGAAATGGACCCTTTTCCCCCAAAGAAGTCCTTTTATTTTTTTTTTGCTTTTTGGAGGGGGAAGGCAGGGCAGTTGGGGTTAAATGACTTGCCCAAGGTCATACGGCTAGTAAATGAGGCCAGATTTGAACTCGGGTCTTCCTGACTCCTGGGCCAGTGCTCTATTCACTGTGCCACCTAGCCACCCCTCAAAGAACTCATTTTAACAGAGGATCTTCCCAGATATTTTACCTGTTGTTGAGAATCTTCCACAATAGGCAAACATTTGAAGTTGCTAAGGAGTCAAGCAACCTACCCACATGGTGAGCCTCAATTCTCCCATCCATCTGCACAGTAACAGAATCTCATGTTGAAGGGAAACTAAAAGGCCATCCCAGTTTCTGCCTGAGCGAGATGCCTTCTGTAGTGTGTCCAACATGTGGTCATCTAGCTTTAGCTTGACAGCCTTCAGTAAACAGGAATCCATTTCGTCCCAGAGCAGTCCATTTCACTTATTAGTTCTAATTGTTAGCTTTTTCCTATATCAAGCTTAAAATTATCTCTTTGAAAATTTACCTGCTGTTCCTGGTTCTGCCTCTGGGCCCAAACAGAACAAGTCTGGCAACTCTTCCATCTGACCTGTCTTCAAGAATGTAAAGGTAGTTACCATATTATTTTCTCTTTCCATATTATTTTCACCACTTCCTTCAGCTGATCTTCACATGGCATGGCTCTTCACCATCTTAATTACCTTCTTCTGCTTGGTGCCTGGAACTGAGCACAGTGCTCCAGATAAGTTGTCTTACCACAACAGGAGATAGCTGAACTATCGCTGTCTCAGCCCTTGATGCCTCCAGGCCTAGAGTACCTGCCCTCGTTGGAGATGCCACCAAAAGAAGCAAGCTCTTGGAGTGGCTGGAAAGCCAACTCTCTTCCCTCCAATCAAGCCCTGCCTTGTCTAGTAATCTCTAGGGCTCCCTGGGCTTATTATATACTATCCTAGGACTGAGGTTTCTCTGCCACGGAAAGAAGCTGAAGGTCAGTAGAGACATTTCCATAGTCTTTATGACTGTCAGTTCTGGTGAAGTGCAAGGCCCCAGATTTGCTCATTCATGTTGTGATTCTGTCCCTTGCTGAACTTCATTTCTTGTTTCTGCTTGGTCCTAGAACTCAACATTCTCTGGAAGCGCTTTATCCAAGCAGCTTGGTCATGAAATTGCTTCATTTCATAAAATCACAGAATTTGCCATCTAGTCCAACTTGTATCTGAAAAAACAGACCACCACACACACACACACACACACACACACACACACACACACACACACACACACCCTTCCCCCGCTCCCCTCCCCCTGCAACGTCCCTGACAAGAAATTTTCCAATCTTTGCTTAAAATCTTCAACATGGAGGATCCCATTCCACTTATTCAAAGGTCTCATTATTAGGAAGTCCTTTCCTAAAGCAAGCCTAAATTTTCCAATTTACAACTTCTTCCCATTTCTCCTAGTTCACACTTGGACCAAATAAAATAAGTAATCTTCCGAATTTCCTTCAAGTATTTCAAAATAGCTATCATGCCCCCTTCCCCAAAGTCTTCTCTAGACTAAATGTCCGCAGTTTCTTTAGCTAATTCCCATACGGCCCTTCATCATTCTGATAGCTTTTCTCTGTAGTTTGTCCACAAATTCTTTGCAGTTCCACTTTTGTCTACATCTAATGCCATCTTTGAAGCTGCTCATTCTTCTCTAGCCCTGGAAACGTCGTTCCCTGGAGGGGCCATGGAGATGTGCAGGCTTTCCCTCCAAAGTAGAAACATCCCTATTTCTTATAACCCCATTTGAGGATGATGGAATTATATCTAGTCATACACCTGAGCCATAGTCACAACTTTGAGCTTGGCCTTTAAAAGGGAAAACGGAGAAGGGTAGACCCAAAACTGAGAGACTGAAGTAATAAGGGTCTTCACATAGAAACTAGGGCTCAGTTCTATAAAAGAGAAGCCTAGGAGAGAATTTAGAACCTAAAATTTCAAAAAATGAAAGTTAAAAATTGTTTTTTTACATATAATTGGGGGAAAAATAAAATATTAAATAAAAAACGGAAGAGAGAAAATCCTGTACTTCTACAAGGGAACCACATACCCCCCACAAGGAACAATAGTGCCTCAAGATAGGAGGTAACCATGTAGCCCCAGAGATGATAGAGTAGAATGGTGACACATTCCTGGATTAGTAAAGGAATTCAGTGACACATCTTGTCAGAGAAGATTTCTAGGACAAATATTGAAATCAGGCCTCCTGGAAATGAGAAGAGTTCCTGGACCCACATAAAAGGAGCTCTGATATCAGTCTTCTCCAACTTGGAGTTCAAACTATGGAGTAGCACGGGACAAAACCACTACGTAGAAAAACAAAATTGGACCTTGCCCCTCGCTAGTACCACAAATTATGTGAACTGTGCAAGTCCAGGGAAAGGAGAGCCACTTCTCCAGTGACACCCTCTCTCCCCCCACTTTCTCTAGTGTTTTCCCTATTTAAAAGGTCCTCAGTAGCAGAGTCAAGAGGTGGAGATCAGTCAGAGGCAAGGTGGAGGGGAGAAGGAGAACTCTCGTAGTTATTTATGAGTCTGGTTCAATTCAACTCAAGTCTATCCTGTATTCATTGTATAGTTAGCCTGAGAACTGACAGGCCTTTACTTTTGAGATAGAGATCTCAACATGAAGCAAATTCTAATGTTCACAGAGAGGAAACCCTTTGGTTAGATCACACCAAATAGAACATATTTTCAAGAAGCTCTCAAGGCTTAACTTGTTCATTTAAACACAGAACTTTCAGTTCTGGTTCACTGGTTATATAATAAAGTCTCTACTTACATAACTGTATGTGATTCTTACTAGAATTAATATCATAGCATAATTGTCTATTGCAAGTCAGAAAACCTTTCACATTAATATATGGTATATAAAAATAATTGAGAAATGAAAAATTCAATTTCCTATGTAGCTATTTTATTCATGTTTATATATCTACTGGTGAAATAAATTGGTGTGTAGTCTTTATTTAATATTGAAATTATATTAATATAATGATGGTAGATTGAATTTGTCATGCACAAGAGATGTATTTCTAGAAAATTGGAGATAAATTAGTGCTTTGTATGAATTGAATAATTTTTAATGTATTGTTTAAAGGAATCATGTGGTAAATTTTTTTGTGAATGAAGGATCTTCTTTTAATGCAAAGAATCACTCCATGTTTTATCTATTTATAGGTTTTTGGTTTATTATATAAAGTTTCCTTAATATAGGCATACCCAGAAATTTAACATATGTGAGAATATTAAGGCACATTTACATTTGTGAAGTTCTTAAAAGGAGCAGGCCAATATTGTGACAATCAGCAACATTATTTTTATTAGAAAGATAAACCATTGCAGATTTCCTGCTGTATTGTTTTTAAAAACAAAAATGTGTGACCCTTTTTTATCGTGTGATCACAAGCATACTTGGACGTGTTGACAACAGCCAGGTGTCAGCCTTTTCAGATCTTTTTTATGGGAAAGCAATGAAGTGAAATTTCCTAGAATCCTGTCCTCTGAAGTGCTGTGTGGGGTGCATTAGAGAGCGGCATTCTTGTAAATTTTGCCTCCCTACTTAAACTGGAGAGTAAATATCGCTATTAGTTCATTGAATAAAGTAGCAAGAATAATGGAAATAATGTGGAGAAGAGCAAAACAGGGATGAAATAGAGGAATCGGAGAAGAAATAGCATTACAAACTGAGAATGTATTGAAAACAGCAAACACCCCAAGAGGAGATCGACTCTAGGTCTGGAGCTTAACAAAGAAGATGAAGACATTCTTAAAAGGAAAGCACACTAGGCCGTGCTACAGTCTTGTTTGTTTGTGTGAAACTTTTTTCCCCTTTTTTCTGTTTTTCTGAATATTGAAAAAATTGAAAACCTAAGATAGAACTTTCAGTACGAGGGTCGAATGGTCATAGAGAAAAGAGTTTACGGAACAGAAGATATTACAGAATGTCAGAAGCTATGAGAAGATGGACAAGCGCTAAGGGCTCAGTCCATGGAGTTTATGGATAAAAGGGACCTTCTCTTCAAGGAAGTCTTTCCTCCGCTCTTGCTTGCTTTATGTTGACAGGATTATCATGAATCCCAGAAAGTTACACAACTCTATCCCACCAAGACAGAAGGAAAGTCTGAAGAATTGGGTAAACTTGTCCCTTGGAAGTTTTTCTTTTTTAAAATTTGTAGCCCTAAGATGCCCTAAAATGTCCTGATAATAAGCATCGCAGATAATGATCAAGCTGAATAAATACAGTTTACAAAATTCCAGTGTTAAACTGTTGCTTTTCACTATAATCTCAACCAAAAAAGATAATGAGATCACCAGATTCCTCCTGTGGTCGAGAATTTACTTCATTTTGCTTAGGTATGATCGTTTGTTTTTTTCACCCCAGCACATATTTTGCCATTGAAGAGTTAAACCCAATTCACTTGAAAGTCTGTAATTTGATCTCTGCTCCCTCTGCAGAATAAATGCAGGAAGTTTGTTTCAGTTCTCATGCAAGCTAATTACAAGAGACAGTTTTGTAATTTACCGTTTCAATCTGCTTGTCCATAATCACACACTTCCACCTAGTTATATGAATACCCACATGGTTGTCTATGTTGCACTTTGATTTGTAGATGATGATTGAAATGTGATTGATTGTTTGCAATATAGCATATTGAACTGATTTTTCACTATTGAACTTTTGCTGTTAACATGTCTGTTTTGTTTCCTGTTATTGATATAGTCTGTGGTTATAGAGTTCAGCAGTTGCATTATGGTTCACAAATCAAAATCTCAGGATTTTTCTCATTATTAAGTGTGGAATTTGAAAGACAATTAAGCTGTGCCAGTCATTTTTAGCTTAAATTAAGATAATACGATTAACTGTGATACTCTACAGTATGACTATTAATAAAAACAATATTGATAAGTTTTATTTTTACTTAATCTTCAATTCCAAATATACTCCACTTCATTCAGCAGAGAGCCATACCTTCTAACAAAGAATTTTTTAAAAAGAGGAGAAAGGCATTTGCACCATGCAAATTAGCCCATGCACCAAGTCAGACAGTATCTGCAGTGTTCTATGCCCATAGTCTCTTACCTATACAAAGGAGGGGAAATGCAGCTCTTCCTCTTTTCTCTTGGGCCAGGCTTTATTTTATAACTGCACAATATTTCTATATGAGATTTTGTTGTTGTTTTTTCCACTTAAATTGCTGTAATCATTGTGTGTAATTTTTTTCCTGGTTGTCTTATTTCTCTTTGTATCAAGTCATATGAATTTTTCTCTGCTTCTCTGTATTCTTCATATACATCATTCTTACCCCAGGGTGATAGTCTATTACGTTATATGGTACAGTGAGCAAGCACTGAGTCTTCTAATGGATGTGGAGAGATGTCACCGACTTGCTGAAAGTGGTAGTAGTCAGTGGCCTTGAATGATACTAACTTAACCAGTAACCATGGGGGACATTTCTTTTTGTCCTGCTAACATCTAGCACTAATAAAAGTTTAGTTGATAATAAGGAAAGCTTACCAATCTGGACTTGAGCTACAGTATAAGGCCATATGGTTCCCCAGTTGCCACCTTGTGATAAAAACAGGTAAAATAAAAATTCCAAGATGTCTTAGGGTTAACTGGAAGCCAATTCTGTTCACCCCATTATATTACATCTATAGTACTCTAGTATCATGTCAAACTCCTCACATAATCTAGAAGTGAGGTAGGATAATGAGAAAAAAGACTGCTAGGTGGATACTATATTTTGATGGAAGGAATTGAAAATACCAGGGCAAAGAGTTTATCCTTTATTCAGCAGACAAGAGGAAGCCATTGAAACTTTAATTAGTGGAATAAAGTAATTAGATTTATTTATTTTATTCATGGGATAATAGCTCTAGAACTGGAAAGGGTTTCTCTTTTACCACTCTTGGCTTTCTGCCGTGAAGACAGTTATCTTTAGATTAAACAATGAGAAGCATATTTTCTCGAATTATTCATTGGAAGTATGCTCTCCAGACTTCCATCTTCCCTCCCTTCTCTCCCCCCCCTCCCCAGAAGATGGCCGTACTTCCCACTTAAGTGAGAAAATTGAGGGCATGCATCATGGTTTCCCTTATTGTGAATCTCAGTATTACTCTCTATATTCACCTATCTTCATTTTCAAGGAGTGTCAGGTCTGAGAAAATGATATTGGATTTGACAGTTAAGAAATCATTTGTAGTCTTTGAGAAAAGAATTTCAGTAGATTAGAGAATGCAGAAACCAGACTTCAAGGGCTTAAGAAGTGAACGGTGAAAAAGAAGAGGTAGGTTACTCTTTCTAAGAGTGTATCTGTGCAGCCAAGGGAACTGTTATTTGAGGATTATACAGGGTCAAGTAAAGTTTTGTGATTGGGCTTTTGGGGAGGTTGGGGCCATTTTTTTAAGGATTATAGAGACCTGTTTATGTTTTAGGTGGTAGGGAAGGAACCAGTGGAGAGGAAGAAATTAAAAATGAGAAAGATTTAGGAAGAAGCCCTCAGATGTGGTAAGGAAAAAGGTGACTGGAACTAGAAAGAAAAAGGAGACATTCTCCCTTTTTTCAATTCTGGGCCCAGTTCATTGACTATATAGGCATAAGCCTATAAAAATAGAAGAAATAAGCTCCAGCCTTTGCTTTTAGTAACAAAAACCCAAATTCTAATTTTTTTAGCAGCAGGTGAAAAGTCTTGCATATTAAATGTCACAAATAAAAGCAGTTATTTGCTTCAGGCAGTTACTTCTTTTGAAGGGTGTGTGTGTTTAATACAGTTGCATCCTGTCTGCAATTCATAGCTTAAAATTATTGTGATTTTTCCATTGTAAATTCTTGTTTACAAGATTTTGTAACTTAGATATGAAAATTCTATCAGGCTCCAATTTGGATAGCATACCCAGAGGGAAATTTTGTAAAAAAAAAAAAAAATTTCAGTTGTAAAATGAAGAATTAATTTGTTTTCTGAAACATTGTTTTTTGGATTGAGGCCCTTATGTGAATTTTTGCCTGTTTATAAGAGAAAATAATTTTTTAAAAACGAAGCTATTTTTCAGCCTCTTTTTTTTTCCTTTGGTGTTTATCTCTACTAGAAATTCCCAGAATAACAAGTAGAATTGACCCTTAAGGAAAACTGAAAAGATCAAAGGAAAGAAGCAGCTTGCTATCCTTGTGTATGTTATTACCCTATTATGTTTATCTAATATCCATGGCTTGGAAGGCTCGGAGCATTGAGTAATCTAGTTAAGTTATGTAGGGGAGATTGTTACAGTAGTGGTGCTAGGACTGTCGGGGCTGTTTTGTTTTATCATAACAAAAACCTGTTAAAAAGAGAAGGGAACTTGGAGCTCTGGAATGTTTGTTTAAAGGAGGAAGAAGCTGGAACATCCAAATTATAGTACATCAGAAAGATTTTATATGGTGCTGTGGTAAGCAGTGGGTTTTAGTGGGAAATGTTTGTTTTAAACATCTTCAAGTATAATTTTAAAATTCTCACCCAGTCCCAAGTAGTTCTTTATCAGTAACACAGGTTGTGTGGACAGATTTTTTTACCTAGATTTGCTTACTTTCTGACCCCACTTTGTTAAAAAGTGTTAGCATCTTTTTCCTAAAGAAAGTTTGTTTCCATAGTCATTCATTTTAATGAAATGAGCAGATTTCATAGCCCTAATAAACATTGTACAGACCTTTCTTGGTGTGGCATTCCATTCAAGAACAAGTGTTTCTCAGCTGAATGATGAGCTTCATGTAACAGTTGAAAGGCAGTTGAATTTAAATGACTATAAATCTGTTATTGATCTTTTATGACTGATTCAGAGATATTGTTATAGCTTTACTATGAAGATTTCGAGGCTTAGAAAGTAGAATTAAATCATGGATCATTTTTATTGTTCCTTTCGCTCATTTCTGTGTCAGTTTCCTATTATTTATCTTTAAGTACTTTTCTTTTCTTTTACTTCAAGCTTCCTTATTTTTTCTACTTCTCCTGTCTCTTGCCTTTCATTCTTTAATCTCCGTATAGTTTCCAAGCAATTAAAAAAAGAAATCTGGCGGCAAGCAGCACTTTATGCCACGCAGAAACAGCAATTATAACTTCAACCAAAACAGTCATCATCTCCTGGAATTATAAGGAAATTAAAGAGAAAAAATTATAAATCACTGAGGTGTCTTAATAATCCTCCCAATTTTCCTGACATCTTAGTCCTGCAGAATCCAACTATAACTTGTATATAAAAGTTAGTTTACTACATTGCCCTCTCTTTGGGGGAGGAAGATAAGAATAAAAGAGAAACATGATACACTTGCAACTACTTGCATAAAGATTATTGCAGCCAGTTGGGATTTCTGGACATGCCCAAGTGAGGAGGACATAGCACAAGTTATAAAAGTGCCGCTGTTGCTACCCTTCATTATAAAATATATAGCTAGATTTTTCATTGTAATATTTGTCAGTGGAATTGCTTTCCTCGGCCTTCTACCACTAGTCAGTTTTCTTTTCTGTCTGATCTGCTTCCTTTTTAAGCTTAAGACTTGTAACAAAAGAAAAGCCCAAAAGTTCTCTGACTTTTGTGTATGGTCGATTGTACGATCTCTGACGATTATACAGAGAAATCAGTGAGGGAAGAATCATTTTTACTTTTTTGTGATCAGTGATTCTAAATGAAAGCTTTCTATTCAGTTCCTTTGTGGCAGCTATCAGAATTTGAGCCAAAGTGTTCATTAGCTTTACAGAGAAAGCTAAAAAATATGATCTTGTGTAAAAGTATTCACTACTAATGTACATGGAAATTATGTATATGAATTCCATTTTAGGGGTAAATAGCATGCTTATTTGTTTTAGTTTAAAATTAAGGGCTTATCCCTTCTACCTTCCACTCTCCATGACCAAAGTGGCAGAGGGGAGAATATGCCCCCTAGATATTGGGGGAAAATGTTTGTACGTTTGTCTGCTATATGTTTAAAGTAAATATCCCTTCATAAAAGCTTTCTTAAAAAATTAAGGACATAATGAATTTGCTTATTTTTGGAGAATATAGTCCTAATTATTTCCTTTATCTCCATAAAATTGAGTACATTTATAAAATATGTTTAAATATGTCAAGGGATGTAATAAAGATTTAAGTGAAAGTGAAGTGGGACCGTAATTGCAGTACACAGAAACACAAACTCAAAACCCAGTTGCTACTTTGAATTATATTTAGCTTAAACAGCCAACATTCTACTTATAAATGTGAATATTATACCTTCACATGACCCTTTTACTTTAGCTGAATGACAGTTTTGACTCTTTCTTGACTGTAAATAATCATATAGTACTTACGTAAGTGTGCTTTAAGACCATCTTCCCCTAGGCTGGTAAACCTAAAGACATCCTAGAAATAGAATTGGTTGCAGTAGACATTAACTATTTAATTGTAGAAGAGAACATTGCATTGGCTTGTTTATACAGCACTTAAGAGAAAATTATCTCCAGTCTCTGCACTCCTGTTTTCTCACATATAAAATGGAACTACTAATACTGGTTTCTTATCTAGTTCACACTAATGTACACGTGTGCTGGTGTGTTGGTGGGGGAGGGGAGAGAGAGAGATTGAGAGAGTCATGCCCTCAATAATGTCTTTAATTTCCTGACCTGCATTGTACCCAGGCAAGCCTTTATTCCTCTCTAATTGATTTCCTGTCTCACTCCTCACAGAGGCAATTCCAAAACGTCTCTTCTTCTCAAGCCTCCCAAAGGATCCTTTATCACCATATCCTTCTCTTTGCTAAGGACTCACCTTTCACTGTATTAAGAAAATTAAGCCAATTGCCATGAGGTCTCTCATTTCCCTTTCTCTTCCTCTCACAATCCCTTGCCATCATGCCCTCCTCCTTTCCTCCAGTCTCTGACAAATAGTTGGCCTTCCTCGTCACCAAAGCCATCCACTCTACTTGTACTCTATCCTGTCCTGTCAAGAAGATTGTTCCCTCAGCCCCACTCCCTTTCTTTAATCTTCAACCTCTCCCTATTTCCTAGCTTTGTTACTCTCTTCAAACTTGACTGCTTTTATCCTTAAGGAATAAAAAAATTAAAAATAGTCTTTATTAGGCCCTACTATTCCTTCTGGCTACCACCCTATATCCCTCTTCCCTTACACAGCCAAACTCCTGGAGGTGGCTGGGATGTGGGGGCCACACTGCCTATACTCATTGCCTCCCCTTCTTCTACTCTCACTCTTCAGTCTTTTGCATTCTGTATTCATCATTCAACTGAAACGGTTTTCTCCAGAATTACCAGTGATCACCTATTTGCCAAATGTTACCATCTTTTCTCAGTCATTCTTACTCCGCTGCCATATCTAACACTTTCCTCTCTGGGTTCTCCAGCCTCTACTCTTGCACCATACTCTTCAGGCTCCTCTGCCACACTTGTTCCCCTGAGCTTCTGTCCCACATCACAAACTGCCTGTTGGACATTTTAGCCTGATGTCCTTTGGCCTCTGTAATTCAGCCTTTTCCAAGACAGGACTCATTATCTCTCCCCTCCCCAATAATCATTTCTCTTCCAAACTTTCTTCTAATTTGTTTCAGAACCTTATCCAGGACTCCTTCTTCTCCGTCACTCCAGGTATCCATTTAATGGCCAGCTATCCCCATTTCTGTCTCCAAAGCATTTCTCACACTTGATCCTTTCTCTCTGTTCACACAACCCCCACCTAGTTCAGGCTTTCATCACCTCTTGCCTCTTTTCTTATGATGGCCTCCCTGCCTCAAGTCTGTGCCCTCCTGCTGCATCATCTACATAGCTAGCAAAGTGGTTTTCCTTAGCCAAGGCTTTCCCATGTCACTCTTCTATATAATCAACTGTGTACTTCCCTGTTGCTAGGTGGCATGCACAGTAGGTAGAGCAGACTCCTCTTCCTGAATTCAAATATGACCTCAGATACTTACTAGCCGTGTGACTCTTAGCAAGTCACTTAACCCTGTTTGCCTCAGTTTCCTTGTCTGTAAATGAGCTGGAGAAAGCAATGGCAAACCACTCCAATATCTTTGCCAAGAAAACCCCAAATGGGGTCACAGCGTCATACATGACTAAAATGACTGAACAACAAATTACCTCTAGAATAAAATACAAACTCCTCTGTGTAGCTTTTAAAATCCTGTCCCCAAACCTATTTTTGCAGTCTCGGTATAGATGTTTGCTCTTCCTGCAGTCTACAGTCGAACCAGACTGGCCTCCTCTCTCTTTCTTCACCCTAAGTACTCCGTTTCTTTTTTTTTTTTTTTTTTTTTTTTTTTAAAGCAATTGGGGTTAAGTAACTTGCTCAAGGTTACACGGCTAGTCATTTTTGATTTATGCGTGGGTGCTCATTTTCTGAGGCCGGATCTGATCTCGGGTCATCCAAACTCCGAGGCCGGCACTCTTACTCACTGCGCCACCTAGCCGCCCCTTTAGGGCAATTGGGGTTAAGTAACTTGCCCAAGGTTACACGGCTAGGTTTTTGTTTGTGCGGATTAAGTGTCGGAGGCCGGCTCCGAACTCAGGTCCTTCTGATTCCAGGGCCGGCGCTCTATTCACTGCGCCACCTAGCCGCCCAAGTACTCCGTTTCTTATCTCTTTGCCTTTGCACGGGGCAATCTCCACTCCCTGCACCCTGGCTATACTTCCCGTGCTCACTTCTTCAAGAAGCAGCTCTCAGACTGTCTTTTACACGAAGCCTTTCCTGGGTAATCCTACTCTCATACCCTCAACCCCAGTTGTCTTGTCTTTCTGGGTGCCTCTTTTCATTGTATCCTCTCTATATAACTTACATATGTGCCTGTTATCTCCCTAATGTGATATAAACTCCTTGAAAGTAGCAGGTTATTTCATTCTCTGTATTTTTGTCCCTAGAACCTAGCATAATGTCTGACACAGGGATGGGGAACCTGCAGCCTTGAGGCCACATGTGGCCTTCTAAGTCCTTGAACACAGCCTTGTGACTGAATCCAAGTTTTAGAGAACAAATCCTTTCATTAAGATTTGTTCTGTGAAATTTAGAGTCAGTCAAAGGGCCATACTTGAGGGCCTTGAGGTCCACCTGTGGCCTTGAGGTCACAGGTTCCCCACCCCTGGTCTGGCTATAATAGATGGCTTAATAAATATTTACTGATGAAGTTATTATTTGAATGATTGTTGAGAGTCTTGCTTATAGCCACCATACATCTTTTTATTATTGACTTAAAGAAGTTATTTGTAATTTTAATTCTTCCAAAATTGTGTTGGTCTATGATTCATACAGTATGGAATCAATGAGAAAATTTCAGTATTAATGAGATGGGCTTTTATAGCAGTCAGCAGTCTGGGAAAATGCTATAGAACTAAACTTGATGCAGTCAGATTTATTCATCACATTGTCCATCTGTGGTGCCAGTCCAAGACCCTGATATTGAGGAACTAAATCAAAGGACTAAGTTCTGCTGCATGTCCTGATGTAGATAAGTAGGTATTTTTCACCTACTTGGTTCTGAAGGGACCCTTGTTTCTTTTCCCTGTGCTAGACTTAGCACTACATCCTCCTGTAGCTTATTCCCAACACTCAAATTTCTAGTTTTCTCCATACTCTTGCATTTGTGTTTCAGAGTTCCTTCAGCTCTGGCCTTTTGTCACAAGTGCTTGAAAGTTCTCTAGCCCATTCCAGGCTGTCTTTGTTTCTTATTCATTTTTGGGTGGAATGGCCGGCCTTGCTTGGTGTTTGTCTAGGTCTCCTGAGTTCCTTCTGCCTCCTGACATTAGATACCTCTACAACTTTGAGATGCAGAATACTAGATCTTTAGGGCCTTCTGCGGCATCCCAGAACAAAGTGTTAGGCCACTCTGAGTGTCTGGGTTCATGGACTGTTCCAGTTTGAGCACTGTAGCCCCTTCACTGATATAACTGCTGTTCCCTGGGCCTTCCAAGGTCCCACCCTCAGTCTTTCTTGGGACAACCCTCTGATCTTGCTACTTCTAGCCACATGTGTCCCACCTCTAGTCATTCTGATGTCCACTTTCCTTCCTGTTGTCCATAGGCTAATAGTTGACTTTTTGTGCAGTTTGGGGATGGGGGCAGGGGGTAAGAATGATTTCCTCTAATTTCTCACTGAATTTCTTGATCATCTTTTGGTCTGGCACAAACTTGAGGGTTTTGCTGGGGCAGGGATAGAAGCTAGTCATTGAGCCTCCCATTTAGGCAGCCATCTTAGCAGGAAATCCCCTTGGTTTTCCTGTTTGAAGGTTGGATTATTTTTTCATGGTTGTGAATTTCATTGAAGAATGCTCTGTATTATTCCAGGACTCAATGCAATTGATACAGTGTCATCTAACATTACATGTAAGGCACTAAGCTAGAATTAGAAAAACCAAGTAAAACATTTCCTACTCTTAAGAAGCTTGCAGTCTGCCAGGAGGTTGTCATTTGTATGCAGCTAGGTAGATATTGATTCATTTGAGGAAAGAGAGAACACTAAAAGAAGGTTGGCTTGAATTGTGAGTAAGAACATTTGGAGAACTTTGTCATCAATAGAGAATGCCCTTTTGGAGATTTTATTCATGTTTACTTTCATGAAACTGGATACTTTTAGCATGCTCATATTCCCCTATTTAATACTTAGCTCAATGTCAGTACTGTCTAGTCACATTTGTCATAGCCTTGTTTGATTTTAAGGTATTGAATGTCATCTTGTCAGTAGAATCTCAGTTACATTTTGCTCCAATGCTTCGTACAGTCATTAAATAATAAATACAATAAGTTCCTAGAAAGTTTTTGTGAGCCTTATGTTCCTCATCTGGTAACATAAAGGGATTAGAACTAGATGTCATCTGAGGGCCCATCCAATTCTGAACCTCTGGTCCTGTGTTTCTTTACATCTCTCTGTCATTTAGAATGATGAAGATGTCTAGCATCATGTGCTTTGTGTATATTGGCAAGGGCAGGAAAATAGATGGGCATGGTATATTATGCTTCCCACTGACAGAGCTATAGCCAAGCTCTTTTTAGATGGAAGAGAATCTCCAGATATCTCATTTCTAATTCTGGCTTTACTGCTGAAAGAGCTATGCAAGTCTCTTCATGTTTCTGAGACTTGGTAATGCCACCTACCCAATACTGTAGCTCTCTTGCAGGGATTTTTTCATATCTCCTTAAAATCTCCTTAGCATAAAGGATGCTTGAAAGCAAAATAATATGTATTTAAGTTACTGTATTATTACCTCCTGCCTATATCCCTAGGAGAGAGATCTCTTAAACCTGCATATAAAATCAGGCAGTTTCTTGAAGTATAAGAAATCTGAAAAAACAAGACCAATTTCCATTTATGCTAGGGAAGCATTGCTGTCATTTTCTTCTACAGGGCAAGACATTGGGTTTTAGAGGGGATAAAAAGGGTGGTTTCTAATTTTCGTTTTTTAACACTTTTTATTTTAAGCTCTGAAATGTAGGAAACTCATTCGTAAGGAGTCTTTGAGTTTGTTTTTTGGTTTTTTATTTTTTTTCCCAAAAAAAATTGACTAGGTTGACTGTAAGAATACTTACTAGGGGAAAAAAAAGAATACTTACTGGATCTATATGTAGTGTGAAGTCAGAGTATCTACCTAGGTTTGAATCCCAGCTCTGCTACTTATTATATTGTTACCTTCAGCAAATCACTTCAGCTTTCTAAGCCTCAGTTTCCTCCTAATTTATAAAATGAGGGGATTGAATCATACACCTCTAACATCTCTCCAAGCCCTAAATCTATGATCTTTATGAACATGTGGCATAATTTAGAACATACCTGCCTTTTTGCTAAAAGCCATTTGAACATATATATTAAATTCCTTCTCTTTGACTTCCATAGCAACAAAATTTAACCCAAGAGACAGATAACTAGAAAAGACAAAATGATTTTATTTACAAGATTGACTATTTAAACTGGAAAAAGGGTAATTCATCCTATTTGTCACAGTGCAGCACAGTGCCAGAAATCACTAAATAAAACATAAACATTAGTTCACTGAGATTGTATTATCAGTCATCAAGACAGTGTGGTCACAATCATTGTTTTTCCTGTTCAAGGAGAGCGGCCATAAATCTCATGTTGGCTGTCAGTTCCCAGGCTTGCAAATTCAGGTAAGGACCTTTCAGCAACATCTGCTGAGTTAAAGAGGTCATGTGTGATGTTGGAGATTGTCTTTCTAAAATCATCCAGTGACCCCAAACCTACATGGTCCAGACAAATGCAAGTAGATTTTTGGCTTTCCAAAGTTTATATTTGGCTTTTGAATTAATTCTCATATAACGTGGGAGGTCGAGGCTCTTTTAGCATTCAGTGTCTGTCCTTCACAAAGGGCTCCATTTGTGTGCCATCTGTATGTCTTCATGTATTGTGAACTTACAGTTCTTATCCTAAGAACTCCTCCTGTTTGAATTTGGATTTAGTGCTTGATGATTCAACTTATAAAAACAAATCTTGACTATTTCTTACTTAATCCTAAAAGAATTTTCGAAGTCTGAAAATTCTGCCACTTCTAGGAAAAAAGTAACCAATTGATACACATGTGGACTTAGAGCTAACTTAATATGGAGACACCTAAGGACCACATTTGCGGATAGTTGAGGACCCATTTGAAAACACTTGCCTCATCTTGTTATAATCTCACTCCAATCTGTTCCATTAGTTGCAAGATTTAAACTTCAAAGCCATGAACCTGAATTACTTGGGGCACTGCTTTTGTTATATGGGTGAAAAAAGATGCCATTATCTGCTAAATTAAAATGTTTTACAGTTTATTCTCTAATATAAGTTTGGTACTTTCAGGCCTGTCAGAATTTATTTTAAAATATCCTAGTTGATGCTAAAGTATTATTCTCCTATCAGATTTGGCTAACTGATAGTTTGAAAATCAGTTTTTGAACTTCTGAGTCACATGAGCAGCAAGATGAGAAGACTGGACATTTTTTCTAATTCCCCACAACCTCTCAAACATTATCTAAAGAGAAACTGTACAACAAAGATAAAATAATTTCAGCTTTCTCTCTCCAGGGTCTAGGATACTCAGAATCTAGAAGAAAGCTTTTTAAAAAAATTCACAAATCCATGAACTGATGCTCATCCTTGATATTGAGCTCACCTAGCACCCCTCTCCCACCTCCATGCTACTGGCCTCAAGGCCTCAGGAATAGACCCAATGATAAGACACAGTCTACAACAAAGTGCTCCCCTCCATTGCTTTTGAGACCTCGATCCTAGATTGAACAAAACTTTACTTGGGCCTTGACAGCCAACTTGGCCACAGCCCTTTAGGAGCAAAAGCCTGCTCGGGGCTGCAGACAAGAAACACCAGCTCTTCAAAGCACTGAACTGCTGGTGCCAGGGGAAACAGATTCTGAATCACCTGTGTTGGGCCAGGGAACTGAGGAACAGAGGGAGTGGGACAGATCACCCAGGACACAGCACAGGACGTGTGGGGATCTGTTTAGCAACCCCATAGGCCTGAGAGAAGAGCACAGCATCCAGCAGGAGAGCCACTTATGACCTCCTAAAAGTCAGATGAGGCAGAGGCCTAGGCTAGTAAACTGTGAATTGCCCAGTGTGTGAGGAGGCTAAAACATTTGAGATCCAGCCCCCAAAGCCCCCATAGACAGGAGGAAGTTAGGAAGCAAATGATAAGGACAATAAGAGGGGAAGACTGAAATTACCACCAATTTCAGGAAGAAGAAAACTCAAAGCCCTTGGACACAAACAGATAAATCAAAAGGAAAAACAGTATCAGCAGAAGGTCTGAGTAAACAAGTTCAGTCATCTATGAATAAAATACTGCAGAACAAAATATATATATATATATATATATATATATATATATATATATATATTTAACACTTGGTGAGACAAAGGGCCTTATGGAATTTGAGGAGAATATGAAAATTCTTTTTTACCAATGTTAAATTATACTATAGCTAATGAATTTGTCTTTTGCTATACTTCAGTTGATGTCATTAACCTAAATAGTGTAGGTTTTTAATTGGTAGTTATCTAGAATTAAGGAAGACACATATCACCAGGAGAATCTCTTATCATTAGTATGCTTTGCTTTCAAATGTTTCTGGATAAATGCACTGACTTCCTAAATAATTGTTTTCTTATTTACTGGTAACAAATCAATTATTTTAAATCTTGTGGGTAAATTTAATTTAGCCATTGTAATTTAAACCAAAATCTTACCTCCAAAACCTCTTCTCTATTACAAAAGTCCTAGCCTTCCTCAGTCTCAGTATAATAGAGATCCAGAGTTCTCAAAGCCTTTATCACACAAATATGTTCTACCATTCTAGAAAGGCTTCCAGAAATTTCCCAGCCAAACAGCATCTTCTTTCTCTGATTTACTGTAAATATGAAGAGGCACATGAATAGTGGTCTAGATACTTGGCAGAACCAAATTTGGCCATTAATCTATAAAACCTGGAAAAATAAAAAATGTCTCTATCCTGAGTGACTGCATTCCTCTTATGTGATGACAGTGGCAGAAAGGCAGTCAGAGGGCACGAGGATCATACTTGTTAGACAGTCTACAAAATATAAAATTTGATGTTGATCCTCCAAATGTGAGATCTTTGTCCAGTGGTCCACAAGTAGGCCTGCTACCAGGATGAATGGAATTAATCTTGATATTTGACTGTAGATAAAACCAGAAGACTAAAGAAAGTGCATCTAAATGGGAATGGCTCGTGTCCAGAGGCAATAAGAAACATCATTTCAAGGAATATGTAGTCCTCTTGTGTTGCTTGTGAGATAGCACCATGAAAAGAATTGCAATTTATGCACCATTTTGGGGGGTGGGGGAAGACACATACAAAAACTCTACCAATTAAATCAGTGCACACCTTGCTTAATATTCATTAGCTTCAGGGCACAGGTGGGCATAAGAGGAGATTGAAAATGGCGTATCAGTAAGAAGCAAGAGCCTAAAGCCTTATGGGTAGCACTGAGACCTCACACCTTGATAGAAACGTATAGGAAAAAAGCATCAAGTAGTATGCTTTAGATAAGCACCAAAATGACTTTTTTGTAAAAAATGAAGTTGATTGTATTTTAACAGGTAGGAAATGTCTCATTGTTGATGTGGGAGTCCTACCTGAATCACCTGTCTGTGTACAATGAGACCACCAATTTGTTAGAACAAAGATAAAAAATAATAAAAAACCAGAACAAATAATAAAAATTTTAAAAGACATAGTGTACAAGTAAAATAACTCTATCTTGTCTTATATTAATAGGTTGTTGTTACCAAAAATTGGAAATAGAACAGCCACGGATTATAAATAATTTACTAAAGGAATTTAGTTCATGTAAATCAGTTGTCATAATAAGTAAACTAAAAGATCTTAGGGAAAGAGGAAGGGAACAAGCATTTATTTTGGTACGCACTGTGCTCCAGGCACCATGCAGAGTTTTCCACAAATATTCTCCTGTTTAATCCTCACAATATCTCTGCAGGATAAGTGCTATTATTATCCCTGTTTTGCAGCTGAGGAAATGGAGGCAGACTGAGGTTAAGTGTCTTACCCAGGATCACGAGTGGGGCCAGATTTGAACTCGGGTCTTCATGACTCAAAGCCTGGCACTCTATCCACTGTGCTACCTGTGGCCTTGTCTTAGCCTGAAAACAGTTGATTTCCTTGCCAAGTGGAAAGACTGCTCAGGGCAGTTCTCATTTATCAAACTATTATAAAAGAAGATCATGAGCAGTATTGCTTCATAAAACAATGAGAAACTGTGTCAGCAAAAACAGTTTAGGGTCAATTTGGCAAAAGGCCCTACTAAGCAGTGTCATCTGAGGTCCTTGAAAGGTGAAACAGCAAAGAAGACAGTAGATTTAAAAAATGGGAAAGGTCTGTAAAGAGTTTTGTATAATGAGCTCTTTTTGTCATCAAGGATAATAGCATCTACACATTTGGACTCCAGTGTCATAGTGCCAGTTACACCACGTGGCAAGAGAGAGGTGGCTCATGGAGGCAACAGTAAGAGCAGGTGGACTCACCATGTCATCATGGTGACCAGCAGCTTGGGAAGTGACACAGTTTTAAGAACTTGGAGATGGATAAACTCCCAGTTTATCTGAAACAGGAAAAGATACCAAAAGCATGGGAAACTCCTAAATCTTACTATTACAAAGGAAAAAAGACAACCAAGAGACCATCAATAAGGCCTGGCCCACGTACCCGCATTTCCATCTCTGTAATTTTTGTGAAAATAATATACACATCCATCAAGGGCATTCTTGATGGCATGAGAAGGGGAACAGGTTGGCTGTCACAAATTCTACTCTATCAAAAAAGACATCTTTATAATTTCATCAGTTGATTGAAAAGTTAGGAAATCCAAGTTCCAACTGTGTTTATTGTTGTCATTTATTTTTAGAAAGCACACTGCCTTTAAGGTTCCGCTTCAACAAGGTTTATCTCTCAACATATGTCAAAATCTAGAATACTCTTTGACAGATGTTGCAGAGATGAATTTGTTTGATGATCCTCAGTTATTAATATCAAGTAGTGCTTTAGGGAAATGTGTGTTTTCCAAAAATGTTTGCTGCTGTCACAGAGCATGTCCAGTACAAATAGAAAAGAGAGTCCACTAGGAAGCATAGTTGTCCAGAAGTCTCTTTTTGTAAACAGTGATATGTGCATTGCCTCAGACCTGGAACATTGCTAAGCCTCCAAAATAAGACCCATAATTGCTCAAAGGAGTTTGGCATAATTATTCACACAAGAATAACGAATTGGATGAAGAATGCCTTTTTGTCCACCCTCTGAAATGCAGCTGGATGGACAACACAAGAAGCTTCTCTATCAATACAAATATCTGAGCCCAGAATTGAATAGGAAGTGGGAAAAGTCAGACTTGGTTGATTTGAGAAATTTCGGTTTTGTGTACTTTTAATGACCCCAAGCTTTTGTCTGAAGCAAATATCCATCTTATTAACATTGATATTCTTTCAGTGGTGTTATGCTATAAGTCTTGGAATACTGGATTCTACAAAAAATTGAAACTGGGAATCACCAAAGGGCAATAAAGAAATGCCTGGTAAGCATGAGTAGGCTGTGATCTATTACAATTACAGCACAAAGGAAATTGGAATAATGTACAACTGGGGGAAATAAGATGCTCTAGAGCAAAGTCAAAGGATAGCCTTTGGAAAGTTAATGTGCTCCTTTGGTATGCATGTAAAAACAAATAGAAGAAAGCTCCCAAGCCCAGTGGGAGATGATATACTGGAAAGGCCCTTAGCATACTGGAATTTACAAGAGGACATGAACAAAGAATCATACAGGATGAGATAGATGGGCTAGATGGGTTTAATCCGCATTGGTAGAGATAGTACCCACATCAATGAAATCACATCCATAAAAGTAAAATGTTGCTCAGTTATTTCAGTCATGTCTGACTCTTCCTGACCCCATTTGGGTTTTGAGGGTTTGGCTTTTTGGTTGGTTTTTTTTTTTTTTTTTTTTTTGGCAAAGATACTAGAGTGGTTTACCATTTCCTTCTCCAGCTCATTTTATAGCTGAGGAAACTGAGGCAGACAGGACTAAATAACTTGCCCAGGGTCACACAACTAGGGTCAGTATCTGTGGCCAGATTTGAGCTTGGGAAGATGAGTTTTCCTCACTTCAGGCCCAGAACTCTGCACTGAGCCACCTGACTGCCCGTAAGTAAAACATTGCCACATTAAAAATTAATCTGTCAGCTGATTCTGTAACAAGTGTGATAAGAAGCTTCTGGGAAAAGTTAAAAAGGAAATAAAGTTGCAAGAAATATTTGAAGCATTCTGTACAACTGAATTCAAAGTAGTTAGTAGGACTAATGGCAGGTTTTGGGGTAAAGGGAGACCTTTTTTTTAATAGAAGAATATTTTTTATTTATTGAAGGGAAACTTAATGATATGCTGTGGTATTATTTACTTACACTGACCAGACATGCCTTGCATAAACCAGAGTATAGGATCCTAAATTTAGAACTGGAAGTTACCTTGCAGAGCTTTTAGAAAATCTAAAGAAAGCTGTATAAATTGTGGAATTGTAGCTTTTCTTTTGAATGAGGTGACATAGTTAGGAAGATCTGAGTTCAAATCCAGCTTACTAGCTGTGTGACTCCAGGCAAGTCACTTTCCCTCCATTTCCTGATCTTTAACAGCAATGTAACTCCCAGAGTTGTGAGGATCAATTGAAATAATATTTATAAAGCTCTTAGCACATTGCCTGGTACATAGTAGGCACTATAAAAAATGTTAGCTATCATACTAATAATTACTATTATTCTAAGCAGAAGGTTTTAGCATAGTAAGGCTTTATTCTAAGCAGCATTATTACGACAGTTCAAACAGTTTGCATTTGAAACTTGGAAATTATCAGTTAGTCTTTTAATAACTCAAAGATCTGTGCTTGCTTTACGTTCTGGGTTTTAGGAAATTACTTCTAGTCAGTTATATGAGGGAACTGTCTGTGAATTCTATCAGTAAAGTTTTAGGAGGAGGAAAAAGGAAAATAATTCTCATCAGATTCTCACCACAATTATTCTCTGCAGTATTTCATGATATCTCTTTAGTAATGATCTTGATAAATGTTGATCCAAATCATACTTGTTTGCCATTTCTCAGCCTAGGATTTTGTTTGGGATTTTCCCCCACGTGCAAGAAATGTCCCTTTTCCTGATTAACTATGGGTAGTCAAGTCAGAGTGGGAACCCAGATTTTCATAAATAAACTTTTCATAACCATTTCTTTCTTTTCCAGGTGTTTTCATTTTTTTTAATTCTCAATTTAATGAACACCAGCTAGCACCATTCTGTATACAAAAATAGAAAAAATGGGATTATATGTAAAACCACATTTCTACTATGTATGGCTTGATTTTTCTCTTTAAAAGTATATAATGAATTCAACATGTTACTTTCAAAGCTATCTTGCTTTTCTGTATTTCCTTCTAAACTTCCTTCTGTCCTCTTCTGGGCATTTAAAAAAAATGTTTCAATAGCTCTCTTTTGGGACAGCACTATTGCTAATCACCCTTTTACCTCCAGTCTTAATTAAGAACCAAAAAGGGGAGGGGGGGCCATGTCTTATAAAAAATAAGCCTAGTTAAGCAAAACAAATCCACACAGTGACCTTATCCAAAAAGGTATGTCTCTGCACCTTGAGTCAATCACCTTTCTGTCAGGAGGTGAGTACCATACTTCATCACAGGTCCTCTGGAGATATAGCTGGTACTTGCATTCATCAGACTAATTAGAACACTCAAACCCCATCCCCTTTGCCCCCATAGCCATCTCTTACAGGGCATAATAAGCGTGTGTGTGTGTGTGTGTGTGTGTGTGTGTGTGTGTGTGTGTGTGTGTGTATTGATAGCAGTGAGAAGCTGAAAGCACCTACGGTGTCATTACTGTGTACAAGTTGAGTAAAATATGCCATTTATGGGGCACTTAGCACCCTCATACCTTCCTGTCACATATTCTAGGCTCTAGGACTTTCATTACAATCATAGGATAACTTTGAAGTTGGCCCTTAGTGGAATTAAAATAGGAATCCACTTTTTTTTTTTGCTTAGAGTTTTTTATTCTTTTTTTAATATTTTATTTTTTCCTCAGTTAAATGAAAAACAATTTTAACATCTGTTGTTAAGCTTTGAGTTCCAAATTCTATCCCTCCCTCCCTTCCCCTCTCCTCTCTTCCCCCTTTCCTGAAATAATCTGATATAGGTTATATGTGCATAATCATGTAAAACATTTCTATATTAGTCATTGTGTGTGGGGAAAAAGAAAGAAAGAAAATATAAAAGGAAGAAAAAATGAAGGAAGGAAAGAAAGAATAATGGTATCCTTCAGTCTGTATTCAGACTGTCATCAGTTCTTTCTCTGGAGGCAAATAGCATTTTTCATCTTGAGTCCTTTGGGATTGTCTTGGATTGTTGTATTGTTGAGAACAGTTAAGTCATTCACAGTTGTTCATTGTACAATATTGTCGTTACTATATATACAATGTTCTCCTGGTTCATGTAGCCACTTTTTAGGACCCTGAAAATCCCACATACATATAAGTGTTGCCTCCTCTGTTATCTTCTAAAGTTGTCACATTTTTTGCTAATGAAATCACTCCTTTGAATTAAGATCCTGATAAAACATAATAAAGAATAACACATTAACATTCTAGTATTGAATTAGGCCACCAGATTCTCTGCCAGTTACTTTGAAGAATACGGAGACTTGAAAGAATGAAAGGACAGAAAAGTCTGAAGTATGAGAGAATCTGGAGAGTAGATACAGGTGTGTCACAAGGGACATACATGAAGACCTTGGAGACTTGATGAGAGAGGATGTCAAAAAAGGAAGGGAAAGGTTATAGAAGGAAAAATGCCAGTGATTTCAAATATGCTGGAAAGAACCCTAGACCTAAAGCCAGAAAAAAAGGATTCAGATCTCATTTCTAGCAAGTATTAACTTCAGCTTCCTGTTCTATAAAATAGAAATACTAATATGTGTACTGCATCCTTTATAAGACCCCTGAGGAGCTTGATTGGTATACTTATGTAGGTGAGGGCTGTTGTTATTCTAAAGACTCACTTCACTTCATTGACAGCTTATTTTAGCTCATCCATTCTGCCCTTTCAGTTCTGGATTACAGTGTATCTGGGGATTTCACAGCAATCCCAGATAGTTCTCAGTCTTAGAAATCTTAAGAGAGAAAGGCAGTTCTAAAACTTCCCACTTGATTCTTCCTCCATCCAAATCCCAGACAAAGACTTGTTGAGTGACTTTAACTTGGAACAAATCTCCTTCAATTATTCCCATTTCAGTAGGTCCTTGTAAATCTAACATATGCAGCAGCTTACAGCCCTCCAACATGGGCCTAGTACATAGTGGATAATTGATCTATTGATTAATAAGCTGAATATCTCTCTGCCAAGAGGTTTTGACACCTGTAGGAGATGTTCTGTTATCACTGAGCCAATCATCTTGTGTTGGTGATGTAAATTTTCTAGGTAAGATTCGATAAATTGTCTTATGTGGTTAACATTCTTACACATCTTGAGTCAGTAGCTTCTATGTAAAATTATATTGAGAGTCTTTTATCTGTGACATATTTTGGTTTGTTATTTGGTTGCCTTAAATCAAATACATTAAACTTCAGTGGGCAGATAAGTAGAGAAGCCAGAACAAATGACCTTTACCGTAGCTAAAGTTAAATACTCTTATATATTCTATATTCTTGCCAGTAGTTCTGTGATTAAAACCAGGAAAATGAGGAGGAGGAATAGGAATAGCACTGTTGTGCATTATTTGCTTCAACATTATGAATTTGTTTGTATATTTTTAAGCATTCCTTGCAGTAGATTTGTGGAGAAAAATACATTTCAAATTTGGGTTTAAAAGAACATTGAATTTTCCAATGAGATAACTGCTGAGAATGTGACCATTTGGGAAATGTAGATGAAAAAGAAAAATACCGAAGTATTGGATGAGTCTTAAGATAGTATAAATTGTAATTGCTGCCACCTACTCTATGTGGTCCATGTTTAACTTTAGGGAGCTCATAAAGGTGATACTGTTAATCATAGAAAAGGAAATATTACTAGTTTGAAGCATTTCTTCTTTGTTGCTTAAGTGACTCTTAATTGTGGTGACAGCCACCAGCTTTCATTCGTTATCTACCTTCAGATAGATTTCTTCTGCCTTTTATTTGGAATTTTTCCTTTTTTTTTTTTAAAGTCTCACTTGCTAAATGAAACTTAATAGATATGGCATGCTTAAAAATTGAGTTCTTTAGGACTGGATTACCACACTACATGAGAACATCTACTTATTTCCCTGAAAGAGTTGAAAATAGAGTTTTTGGATCTGATTGTGAGTTGTATTCTTTGTTATAAAAGACATACCTTTTATTAATCCACCTAAACAAAGCAGCAGATCAACCCTAGATAAATATAACAAGGAAACAGAATCTTTGACAGCTGTCAAAGGGTCATTGGGCTTTCCTGTGGAAAACAACTTACCTATTAATATCTGTGGTGTTCTCTTTGGGATGATTCCTGAGTGATGTTTAATATTTTTTTTTAAATCCAAGGCACTAGAAAAATTCTTATCCATTGAGACTATATCTTTAGTCTTGTCTTTTGGTTCATCTTAACAATTTCTTGATGTAAGTTTGTGATGCTTCTGCCACATGAATAACGGAATGAGAGGCAGTTATGTGGTATAGAAAAAGTAGACTAGAAATCAGGAAAACCTGGCTGTGACCGCTTCCTGAGACACCTAATAAGTTGTGTGACCCTGGGCAAAGTGCTGATTTCCTCCTCTGCAAAATGGGGATAATAATAGGATTGTGGTGAGAGCCAAGTGAGATATTCTGTATAAGAGTGCCCTACAGAGCAAGCACTACATGAATGTTAACTATTATTACTAACGACCTTTTGAAAGAGATTTAAAAAGAAGCTTCACAAAAATCACCCACATTCATGGTATGAAAAAGTTTTAGTTTGCTTCCTATAGCTTTATCTTATTTTTGTAAATTGTTAGCACTAGAAAGAACTCAGGGATCATTCTAACTCCCTCATATATTTTGCTGATGAAAAAACTGAAGAGTGAAGGGGTCAAATAACTTCCCTGAAGTCACATGATTAATTAATAGCAAAATTGGGATTCACACTCAGTTCTCTCTCCACAGCACTAGGTTGCCTCCCATAGGTGTTGTTTCCAGTGCCTCTCATGCTCAGATTTCAAGGCATAACAACTGAGTTTTTTTTCCTCCTCTTTTCTACACTAGGCTATTTGCTTTCTAGAAGAGAGGGACAAGCAGGATCTCCTGAAAAGCCACTGTCCGATTTGGGTCGTCTCTCCTATCTGGCCTATTGGAAAAGTGTTATTTTAGAATACCTTTATTACCACCATGAAAAACACATCAGCATCAAAGGAATAAGCCGGGCTACTGGCATGTGTCCTCATGATATTGCCACCACACTGCAGCATCTCAGTATGATTGACAAGAGGGAAGAAAAGTGAGTACTCCAAGCCCCTTAAGAAGTATGTGTGGTGTTAGAATGATCACAGGCCTGCAGTCCAAAAAGGTCCTTGTGGGTGATGGGAATAGGGTGTGTGCGCATAGGTAGAAGATGGAAAAAGCTTAACTTTAACTCCCCATGGCCTTCTTTATAAAGATCGATATAACAAGAATGTGCTCGGCTTATAAGTGGTTATGCCTTTAAGTGATATCTTCTCAGATGTTTCCTTATCAAAATTATATTATTCAGTTAGTATTTTGAAGTAAAATGTAAATTCAGCTTTCAATTCCCTCTTGGTCTGGTTTATCTTGTTACAGATTTGTGATAATTAGAAGAGAAAAATTGATATTAGGCCATATGGAAAAACTAAAAACCAATGCACGTGTGAATGAACTTGACCCAGAAAGTCTGAGGTGGACCCCATTGTTAGTTTCTAATGCTGCAGTTTCTGAAGAGGAACGAGAAGCTGAAAAAGAGGTAATAATTGGCATCATCATTTTCAGTCGCTTGGCTTCAGTCTTACAGCATTCAGTAATAGGTTAGCTTAAGTAAGGCATTAACATCATTGTGAAATGCTTTGTTATAAAGGAGATAGCTTGTGAAATGATATGGCACTAATTTGTCCTAACTGAGGCTGTGTGGTAAGATGTGATAATTTTACAGACTCACATTTGAAATATAAACCATTTATCCTCTATCACAAAGCTGCCTTTTTCACTACTGGAGTAGTGTGACAGCAGATTATCAGTTAAAATTTGGTGCTGAGCTCAGAGGCTGAGATGTCAATTGATTCTTTGTGTTTATGAACTTGCTTAAAGTGATCCATACCAGTGAGCATGTAATGTAGTGATAAAAGGCTTAAATCAATTCGCTGCATCATTAATAGTGCTAAATATCCCATGAAACACAATCTTCTTTGGTTTGTTATCCTAACTATTGCAAAAGAGTCACTAGATGATTCAGCTGAAATATTGCTTGGTTAGCTCGCAGTGCTAATCAGAGTTGACTTAGAATGACTATTTCATTGAACTTGAAAGCTTATCACTAAGTAGATGTTGCTTCATGGGCCCATCGTTTTAACCTTCTCTCCATCAGGCTGAACGTCTGATGGAACAGGCTAGCTGCTGGGAAAAAGAAGACCAAGAAATTTTATCAACTAGAGCTAATAGTCGGCAATCACCTGCAAAAGTACAATCAAAAAATAAGTATTTGCGGTCTCCGGAGAGTGTGCCCATGGCAGGAGACAGAGGGCAGTCTGCAGAGCCAACTAAAGATAGCAGTGAAGAGGAAGAAGAAGAAGAAGAAGAAGAAGAAGAGGAAGAAGAGGAAGAGGAGGAAGAAGAGGAAGAGGAAGAGGAAGAAAATCACCGAAGTTCTCCTCCTCGACTGACAAAGCCACAATCACTTGCTCTAAAGAGAAAGGTATCTTTTCTGCCTGGGCTGTGGGTCCTTCAGTCAGCTTCCTCCACCGTCTACCCATGATTTCAGATATCTCATATGTTAGCCTTTGTTCTTTCCTTATTTCCTAGGAGAAGTGGTTTCTTTGTACACCAGCCTTCCCCATTGTTTCATCATTCTTTTTACCTTGCGTTCCTGATTCTGTTTGCCCTGTGAGGTTAGGGACTGTGGAGATGACTTAAAGGTTGACAAGATCTCCAGGTTGTACCTTAGTCAAATGACTACCGCCTGCTGCTCTAAAGCAATCTAGCCAAGATCAAGTCATTGGCTATTAACACCGGACTATTAACATCTTCCTGGTTGCCTGATCTAATCTTATTTTACAGATCAGGAAAATGAGACCCTTCACACAACTCAAGGGCAAGAACCCAAATCTGGGTTTTCTGACTCCCAGGCTAATGACCTTAAAAGTCTCTCTTTTGCTTATCTCTACTTGGTGTTGTAGAACCATGGTTTTATTAGGAATGTTTGACATTCATAAAATAATATAGTTATGCAACATCAAAGTTGCACACACACACGCCCCTCTTTGGTTATAAATAAACTTATAACAATAAGATTTTATCATTCTATAGCACCTTTTCAGATTACTCAAAGCATAGTACATTTCTTATCCCTTTCAATGGCATGCCCAGTATCCCTGTGATATTGGAACCACGTATACTATACTCCCTATTAGGCAGATAGTAGAAGTACCACACCAGTTAAATGCCCCTTCCCAAGGTCACACAGAATTATGTCCATGACCAGAACTTGGGACTTTAATCTGAGAGTTCTTTCCATTAGACCATCCTTTCCTTTTCTTTTTTTTCTTTTCTTTTCTTTTCTTTTTTTTTTTTTTTTTTTTTGGAACTAAGTAGAATTTTCTCCTATCTCCAGAAAAGTCATATATTCCAGACTTGACCTACATTAAAGGATTTACAACAGAGAAAATCAGTTCCTATTTACATCTGTTATTTACTTGTTTGGGAAATGCTTTAAATAAATTAGATTTTGTCAGCTAGATTTGGAGTTTGACATCTTTAAATGTTAGATTACCTAATGGGATTAGGGGACAGACAGATAGCTATGCCTCAAGGCACAATTAGGGTGTATTCCCTGATTATTTTACCTTTATAATGGCAAGAAGCAGTAGGCCTTTGGAAAACGTGTTCCTTTTACTTTAAATCTTAAGCATCTTGAGCTCCCCCTCTGTTTCCAAAAGCACAGCAGAGCTATGTATCATAGGTTCTTAGAAGCAGCTTTGGGTTCTGCTGTTCTTAGGTGTTACTAAAGACATTTATCTGTGTCCTGTTTGTTGGTGAGCTGCCTCTTAGCAGCAGGCCTGTGTGTGCTCTCTCAGATGGCCAGCCTCTGGTCCTCAGTTTCTTCATCTGTGAAATAAGGGAAGTGAGTCAGAGGGCCTCTAGGATCATTTCCCACTCTGAATCTGAGTTTGTGTCAGTTTCTTGTTTCAATGTATAATCCAGTGGCTTTTATTCAAGGGGGGAAAGCCCCATATAGTCATGATTTAGGGTAAAAAGTTGGAGCTTTTAGGTCAGTATAAACTGGCAGGAGGTTTTAATGTAACAGTAAACAAGCTAGGTTGATGAAGGAAAATAAATGAAACAAAAGCATCTTTTGGATATAAGCAGTGCCAACTTTTGGGAAAAAACAGTGTCCATTCGTGTTCTTTAAATATTCTTCATCTAGGCTGCTCCTGTGGAACAGATTCCAAACCACTTGAGCGCCCACGTTCCAGCAGTGGATGATGTGTGGCTTTGTAGATTTTTATTTTATTTTTCGATTCAGTCAGTCAGTAAACATTTATTAAGTGCGTACTGTGTGCCAGGCACTGTGCTAAAATTCTAGGGAGACAAAAAAAGGTGAAAGACAGTCCCTCTCGAAAAGAGCTCACAGTCTACTGGGCCAGACAGCATGAAAACAACTGTGTACAAACAAGCTGCCTAGGGGTTAGAGTGGAAGTAATCAACAGAGGAAAGGCACCTGAAGTGAAGAAGGAGGGCAAGAAAGACTTCCTGGAGACAGGAAGATCATAGGTGAGGTTTAAAGGAAGCCAGGAGGTAGAAATGAGCAGAACATGAGGACAGTCAGTGAAAATGTCCAGAGTTGGGAGACGGAGTGTCATGTTCAAGGAATAGCAAGGAAGCAGTGTCACTGGATCACGTAAAGTATAAGAAGACTGGAAAGGTTGGGAGTAGACAGCAGGTGATGAAGGACTTGCGATGCCAAACAGAGAATTTTATATTGGATCCTGGAGGTGATAGGGAGCCTCTGGAATTTATTGAAAAGGGGGGAGAGCAGATGACATAATCACAGTAAGATGGACTGATGTGGGGAGAGACTTTATGAGGAGCCTTACCAACAACAGTCTGTGCTATTGCAGTATTCTAGGCATAACGTGATGAGGGCCTGTACCATCAGAGGAGAGAAGAGAGAATACCTCTGTAAAATTGACAGTCCTTGGACCTTTTATTCACCCATCTACGGTACAACTGCCTGTCTAGTATTCCCATTTCATAGACATCGAAGTCCTATAAAAATGAGGGCAAAACTTGAGTCCTCTTTATATTTCTATTAGGACCTTATACCCAGAATGTGTTCAATAAATACTTATCTGTAGGATGAATGTTGTCCATGAACACTGAATGAACTGTTGAAATATTTGTTTGAAACATTTGGCTTCTGATAATTCCTCTAATACTTAAGTTTATAGGACCACAGTTATTGATTGAAGTCGGTATTTACATTTAGAACATGTGCCAGAGAAGTAAAGGTTTGCATTTGTAATTCATGTTTGGGCTGTTAAAAGTTTTCCCTCTTAAAGCATTTTTTAAGACCACTAATAGATGTCAAATGGAAAAGCACATCATTTTGCCCTCTTAACATGTGCTACTGCTGTCATGAATGTTCTTTTCATTTGTCAGTGAAGGTTTCATTAATTCTTAGGCATTATGTTTCGAATTTCCAGAGACCTTTTATACTGAAGAAGAAAAGAGGCCGTAAGCGTAGAAGGATCAATAGCAGTGTCACGACAGAGACGATTTCTGAAACCACAGAAGTATTGAATGAGCCGTTTGATAACTCTGATGATGAGCGGCCGATGCCACAGCTGGAACCTACCTGTGAAATGGAGGGAGAAGAAGATGAGTTGAAGCCTGCCTCTAGAAAAGTATTCCAGTTTCAGTCTGGGAAACAAAGACAGACTGAGGAAGAAGAGAAAGACAATCATTGCTTTAATAACGACGACCCTTGTAGGAGTAAGTAGAATTGGCTCTTTTGTTTAACAAAATCATTATGATTGAATTTTCGTGACTCACTGAAATCCAAGACATAGCATCTCAAAGACTAAAAGGCATCTTTGAAACGCCATTTCTTCCCTCCACCTAAAACAATTATCTGTCATATTCTTTAAGACTTTCCAGGGAATGGAGAGTTCACCTCCTCTTCCTAAAGTTAAGTTCGGTGCTGACTAACCTCCTAGAGTAAGAATGTTCTTTGAGATATGCTGACCTCACTCTCCAGATTTAAGGTTAGCCCTGGAACCTTGGTATTCATCACTAAAAGCTATTTATAATCATTAGAAGCATCTAACCATGCTCTTTTTAGTGGCCGTGGCTTTGAAGCTTCTTAAGGAGATTTTCCCCCTTCTCATTAATGTTTTTGTGTGTTGCACTTCTCTCCTCTGCTTTCTGCCTGTCTTCTATTCCGCAATGTGCTGACATATTATTTAGAGCAAGCATTCTTCCTGTAGTGTGTGATGACAGGGAACAAGAGTACTCCATTTAGCCTTGGGAATAGTTGGATGTATTGGTTCTTCTTTCCTCATATAACCCATCAGAAAGAAAAGAGAAGCAGTTTTCATAAATGAGTCACAGAATCTCACAGTGGAAAGTCCATTAGAGGCCATCCAATCCAACCCACACCTGAAGAATAATTTCTTTCGTAATATCCCTGATGATGTCATCAAGCCCTCTCTTGATGACCTCTCGAGTAAGAAGGGAAAATTGTATTCCTTGCTTTGAAGCTGGTCCAGTTTAAAAGCGTTAATCATCTATGAACTAGAAATCTTGCTAAACACTCCAGTAAACGTTGATCATTGCTTGTGGTGCCCTGGGCATTGACCACAACCAAATTCCTTTGGTGGAACAAGGCAAAGTTTGGGACCTCATGTTCCTCCTTAAAAATCTCTACATCAGTTTGTTTGTTTTTTCCTACTTTGTGCTTTTAGGGAAGTTGTTCCTCAGCAAATGTAAAAATATATGGATTGAACTCCTAAATAAGCACATCTTTACCCCTTCACCCCCCACCACTAAAAGGACTGTGTTTGTGCAGTCGGGGAATGATGAGCACATCTAATTGCCCTCAAAAATGGCAGAAATCATTTTGGGTTTTTATGTTTTTTAAGAACCTAGTTTTAAGATCAAAAGCACACATTGCTCGCTTCTATAATCTAAATTTTAAAACTGTTGAAATCTGCTTTGCTGGGGAATGCTGTGGGTCAGAGAGATTATTTTCGTAAACAAAAAGCCTGACTCTCTTTCCACTTCCTGACTTGCTGCTTCTCAGTGTCCTATAAATAATCCTGATCATTTTCTGTGTGACTGGTATCGTACCTTTTCATTCTCATCTTTGTCCCAGTTGTCTTTAAAAATCTTAAGTTATCTTAGATTTCTGAATATCATCCCCCCTCCTCACTTTCTGTTTTGGAGAAGTAATGTTTCTACATTAGCTGATTTAGTTGTAACAGCAGCAAAGATGAGAAAGTGGAACCTGATAACATCAGCATTGTCACCGCCCTCCTAAAGTACATAAAAATAAGAGGTTTTTTGGTAGATCTAAGATGATGACTAGTATAGGTTTTTCATACTTAATGCTACAAAATGAAACTATTTTATATCATTTATACATTCTCTCCATGTAGCCAATTTGAAAATAATACTTGCTGGGTAAGTCTACTTAAAATCTTTTTATCATCACGTAAATGAAGACATTTATCTGTCATGCATTGGTTGAGGGGGAAACAGGCATATTCTGGCAAAGAAAATCTCTTCCAAATTGGTTCATTTTTATTTACTCTCACTAGAGTGATACATCCAGTAGGGCTCTTAATGAAGTATTTCTTGCCTTAAGTTAGCTCTTACAAGAGTCTGACCCACAAGACAATAACAGTTATAATGATAGCTAGCATTCAGAGACACAGGAAGTGAAGGCAGATTCGAACTCATTATAAACTTCAGTTTTAAGAAGATTTAGAAATTGTTTTTAAAAAACATATCATGATCAAAGTAAGATAACAAACCAAAATGATGAGCTCCAAAAATAAGCTAACTTCTGGTGCCCTTCATAGTCCTTTTGACGGTAACTGATCCAGATTATTACTGGTAGACTTTCTGGTAAAAGAAACTGGTATATTAGAACTGTTTCAAATAAATGTAAAGATAAACTGATTCAATTTATAGCATATAAATATAATCATCTTTTGAGAAACTACATACAGATACATCTATGGGCTTGGTATATTTAGTTATTCACTAGTTTATTTCACTACTTACAGTTTATGATAGGAAGAACATGTAGGTCATACCCATGTCACTTGAGGTCATTTTAACTCAGTAAATGTCAAAATCTCGAGTTTTTAAAGTGTCTAAATTATCAATAGATTTATATTTATGAATGTCACTTTAAATAATTTAATTTAAAGAAATGGTCTGTTAATTAAATCTTTATGTGAGGGAGCTCTTGCAATTAATCAATCTTTGGTTCCTATTAAATAATTTTGCAACCATCTGTGTTTTAGAGAAAAAAAACACAAAATTAAGAAAAACAGAAGTTAAGGTTTTCTTAGTAACCCTAAGCTTTTAAAGTAGTTCTCTGCAGTAGCATATAGGGATGATTTGGGTTCATATAAACCTTTTTAATTTGTCTATTTCCTGAATTTTCATTGATAAAATTGTCTTTTTAACATTGTAGTACTAGGGGCTATTACAGTAGGGGAGTTTTTAATCTCTTTAAATGTCATTCTTTATGAATATTGCAGTTGCACATATTAGCTACTGTAATGATATTGATATTGCCCTTATTTCTAGTGGCAGAGAGACAGAGGCAGAAAAAGACAGAGAAACATGGAGAAAGAGTGCAAAGAGTTTGTGCATGTACACCCAATGTAATGCTCTTGAATTAGTTTTTTTACTTGGTTTATATGAAACTATTATTATTTACAAGTCTTTTTTTAGTATGTTTTAACCTTTAAAATATTAAATTTAAAGCCATGTTTTATTTATTCATTAATTTGGAAAGGGAATTTCAAGATATTAATAATTATGCCTTCTAAGACTCTTTTTTTTTATATTTTTCCCTGTTCTATTACCTCATAAAGACAACACAGATAATTCAAATAATTTAAAAGAAGACAGTGTAGACAATCCAGAATCTCTAAAGTGCAAACAAGGATGGCCAAAAGGAATGAAGCGTGGCCCATCTAAATGGAAGCAAAACAAAGACAGGAAGACTGGTTTTAAACTGAACTTGTATACCCCACCAGAGACGCCGATGGAACCTGACTACCAAATAATGGAAGAGCAGAGGGAGCCCACCGAAGACAAACCAAGTCACGTTCCCGTTGTGACAGTGGAGGAAGGGAAAGAAGCTGATGAGCCCACACAGCCCCAAAGTGAAAATGGAGAAGAGACCTCTGTACCTTCCAGCCCTGATAAACTACCTTCTGAAAAGTCAGAGAATGATCTAATGAAGCCTGAGGATGAGGAGGAAGAAGATGAAGAAAGGACTGTAGAGAGAGACTCAGACAGTGCTCAGGGTCAAGAAAGAGACCAAGGAGAGCTCTTTGTGGGAAAAGAGGCTCCAGAGCATTTGGATGATCACGAAGAAGAAGAGGAAGAGGAGGAAGAGCCCTCCCACAATGACGATCATGATGCAGATGATGAAGATGACAGTCACATGGAAGTCACAGAAGCAGAGAGAGAGGAGCTCTCAGGAGAAGCCTTCAAGGAAGTGTTGGATAACCAGGAGACTTTTTTAGACCTAAGTGTTCAAACTGGTCATTCAAACCAGGAAAACCTAATGGACTGTGGCATCGACCTGGCAGCTTCATGTAGCAGTGAGTCTAAGGAGCTGCCTGCGGACACAGAAAGTATGCCGGAGTCTGATGAGGGACATCCAGAAGGACTGGCAGAGAGTCAGGACCAGAAAAAGAGTGAAGATTTAAGCTCTGAATTCAAAGAGGAAACCCCAGAAACCATGGAGATCGACTCCGAGACTGTACAGGCAGTTCAGTCTTTGACCCAGGAAAACACTGGCCAGGATGACGCCTTTCAAGAGTGCACTGAAACTCAAGAGGCCTGTAGAAGCCTACAGAACTATTCCCAAGCAGACCAAAGCCCACAGATCACCGCTCTGGATGACTGCCAGCAGTCCAACCACAGCAGCCCTGTCTCCTCCGTCCATTCCCATCCCAGTCAGTCAGTCCGTTCTGTTAATAGTCCAAGTGTTCCTGCCTTGGAAAACAGCTACACGCAGATCAGCCCTGATCAAAGTGCCATCTCTGTGCCGTCTTTGCAGAACATGGAAACCAGCCCAATGATGGATGTTCCCTCAGTTTCAGATCATTCACAACAAGTTGTAGACAGTGGATTTAGCGATCTGGGTAGTATTGAGAGCACCACTGAAAACTATGAAAACCCAAGCAGCTATGATTCTTCCATGGGCAGTAGTATCTGTGGGAATAGCTCTTCACAAAACAGCTGTTCCTACAGCAGCCTCACATCCAGCAATCTGACCCAGAGTAGTTGTGCCGTCACACAGCAAATGTCCAGCATGAACGGGAGCTGCAGCATGATGCAGCAGACAAGCATCAGTTCTCCCCCCACTTGCAATGTCAAGTCTCCTCAAGGTTGTGTGGGGGAACGGCCCCCCAGCAGCAGCCAGCAGCTGCCTCAGTGCAGCCTGGCCGCCAACTTCACCCCCCCTATGCAGCTAGCAGAGATCCCCGAGACGGGCAGTGCGAACATTGGCCTGTACGAACGAATGGGTCAGAGTGAATTTGGGGCCGGGCATTACCCTCAGCCATCAGCTACCTTCAGCCTTGCCAAACTGCAGCAGTTAACGAATACTCTTATTGATCATTCATTGCCTTACAGCCATTCCGCTGCTGTAACTTCCTATGCAAACAGTGCCTCTTTGTCCACACCTTTAAGTAACACAGGGCTTGTTCAGCTTTCTCAATCTCCACATTCTGTCCCTGGGGGGCCCCAAGCACAACCTACCATGACCCCACCCCCCAATCTTACTCCTCCACCAATGAATTTGCCACCTCCTCTTTTGCAACGGAACATGGCTGCATCAAATATTGGCATCTCTCACACCCAAAGACTGCAAACTCAGATTGCCAGCAAGGGCCACGTGTCCATGAGAACCAAATCGGCATCTCTACCAGCAGCTGCAGCGGCCCATCAGTCACAAATCTACGGGCGTGCTTCACAGACTGTAGCCATGCAAGGCCCTGCGAGGACTTTAACAATGCAGCGAGGAATGAATATGAGCGTGAACCTAATGCCCGCCCCAGCCTACAACGTCAATTCCGTGAACATGAACATGAACACTCTGAATGCAATGAATGGGTACAGTATGTCACAACCCATGATGAACAGTGGCTACCACAGTAATCACAGCTACATGAATCAAACTCCCCAGTACCCTATGCAGATGCAGATGGGCATGATGGGAACCCAGCCATATGCACAGCAGCCAATGCAGACACCGCCCCACAGTAACATGATGTACACTGCTCCTGGACATCATGGTTACATGAACACCGGCATGTCGAAACAGCCCCTCAATGGATCCTACATGAGAAGGTAGGCGCGGTGGGGAGTTGCAGAACCAAACTGGCACCACTATTGGATTGATCTGCACAAATGTCTTTGAAAAGTACGATTTCAAAACCAGCAATTGGTGTGAATGCAAAAACATTTGTTGGCACCATTTATTTAAAAAAAAAAAAGCTGTATGCAGCAGAAAGCCTTATCCACGCTGTCCTCTTCTGTTTCATTTTCCTTTTTGTGGTCCCTCTCTGTTTCTGTTTGTTTCATATGAAGTTCTCTGCAAAGGAAGGCCTCTCTCTTTGGACTGCAGTTTTATGGCAGCCACTTGATGTGCCTGCCCCCATTTAAATGAATAATGTGGATGTTCAGCCCCCAAATTATCTGTTCTGATACTGAACCTTTAGCTTTTTTTCCCCCTTCTCCCCTTCAGCTCCATGTAAATGCCTTTAGCATTTCAGTTATTGTATATTTTGTTTAAGGTGACACTTACGCATGCCGCTAAGGTCTTTGTTAGTGACAGTGCATTTCGTAGTACTGTACAAGTGTTGTGCTAACGGTAAGCCATTTCTTAAGTTTTTTGCCTTGATTAGGGTGCCCTAATTTGAGGGTTTAAAAAACTATATTTTTGTTAATTATAAAACTGTACAAAGCTCTAAAAGCTGTTCACATTTTGTTAGTTGAAAGGGTTTTATTGCTAAATGTTTGGTGTAAAGTTAAGACCCTTTCCCATTTTGGTGACAGATTTCTTTGGGGAAAAAAAGGCAGCTTTCTGTTTTATAAATGCAGACTTCTGTTTATGGAATGAAGCATATCTCAGTGTTTATCTGTCAAGTTTTGAAACATTTCATATATGTCCAAATACTTGGCAGCATTTAAAAAAAAAAGTGAATTTGGTGTAAAGTTGCTATTTTATGGAAATGCCTCTAACTTTACATTTTCATTCCATCTGTAGATTTTTCTATCTTTATAAAATATTGGAGTTATTTTTTAAGGAAAAATAGAGCAGTAGCTTGTGAATAGCCCAAACTAAGCTTACAAATCGCATGTAAAAAAGCAAAAAGTTATTTGTGTCTGTTTATATTGCTTCCTTTTTTGTAGCCTTTGTACCTGTACAGGGTGACTGTAAGGGCCAAGCAGAAGAGGCGTAATCCATGTATAAAATAGGAGCCAGCGACACTCTTGTATTTATCTGTTCTCTTTTTAGTCAGTCACTTCAAAAAGAAAAAAAAAAAGCTGTACATTTTAACATAAAATAAATTATGATGAGCCATTTTTAGCCTCTTGTGTCTTGTCATATTATGATGATTAACAGAAAATGACCAACTGAGCTGTATTGTTTGTTACATCTCTGTAGCTTAAACACTGCCTTCATCTCAGAACACATACACATTTGGGGAAAATAAGTTATTTAGCATAAATTTGGAGTTCTGGGTTGTTGGGGGGTTTTTTTGTTTTTAAAATACCACTAAATAAAAGTAATATCTAATAAAAGCGTGACAATACCAAATATCTATTTAATAAATTAATTTATATGAATTTTAATGCTTTTCATGAAAGAAGTTTATTTTATGCCAGTGCATACATTCTGTATGCCAGTCACTGTCTTTAAAATAAAGTTACTTTGTTTTCTTTCTTTTTGACTTTGATCTTCATTTGCAAAGGAAACCTGTACAAATATAGGGCATACAAATGCCTCCATTCACACAGCCATTATAAATACACCTCACAGAAATGTCATTTTAACAGTGATTCATAAAAAACTTCATATAGAAATGCAACTGATTTGGGGATTGCATTCTTGAAAAGGAAAAGACATTCTTAAAGAACTTGTTGAAATTGTCACTACTGAATGTTTTTTTCTTCAAGACCCCAAAATATTAATCAATGACTGACAGCCACAAAATATAAGCAAAGAGCATTCCATGTAATTAGCACAAAGGAAGTTCTTGTGCACTACATCCAAGTTGGAATTCTTGTAGCAACCAGTTAGGAGATTAATTAGTGATTGAGAACCCATTAACTATCTAAACACACTCAAACTGGACCTCCTCATGGTTAGCATTGGTTGTCATAACCAGTGTGTTCCTGTGAAGTAATTAATTAGATTTATTCTTGTTTTATTAAGTGACAGTAGTTATAATCTCACTGTCATTCAACAACATACCAGATGCCATACAGGTCTCATAATGAATGTGCCAAAGCAAAATATAAACAAAAAAATGAGCAGCATATAATTCATTTACTCAACAAACATTTACTAATTTTAATTGGGTCCCTGTCTCATCTTTAACAGCTTTTGTATTTTAATCAGATCTCCTGAGTTCACCTCCCATTAGTCATTATCTGAAACTTGTGAGTCTAAGGTTTCCATCAGCCTCTACAGACAGCACGCTGGCCACAAGTGTTGTTTTGGGGAGAACCCAGCTGTCTGTCTGATTAAAGTTGGTAGCTAGCTAGAACGTGAATATTGGGCCTTAATGCCACAAGACAGTCTGTCTGAGGAAAGGAAAGTTTTCATTTAAGGGAGGCACTGCTGGATCACTCACTGCAATCTCCTTCATATATAACTTATGCTCACCTACCACCTGCCTGTCTCAAGGTGTCTGAGATTCTTGGGGAAATCAACTGAGATTTAAATACATGTCTAGGCTGAGATGCCAGAAATTCTGCAGTTTGGATTTGTGAGCATTTGAACATGTTATGTTAAATTTAATTAGGAAAATAGATCTAAATTTTAAAAAGTCATGTTTTGACTTCTTAGGAAGCTTAAAGTTGCTTTGCTCATTCAGTAGTTGAGGAACCTCACTCTGATTTCTCTGTACCTTCAACCTCTCAGGGATGAGTTAAGTGACCTTTTAGAAATATTTTTTAATTCATGTTAGGGTTTACTTCAGGTGAGGTACACTGGTTGGAAGACCTCAAAATTGACGAGTAAGAAGTTAAGAAGGAACTTTTTTTTTAAAAAAATTTAATTTAAAAAAAACAATCTTTTAAAAAAAAATGAACTTAACTTCATGACCTTGGGAAGGAAATCTGATCATGACAAAATTCGTTTCTAAGAAACAGTGACTGCAAGACAAAATGCTACTTAATTAGCTTCAATAAGCATTTGAATATTTCATCTCCTCTCACCCTGATGGGTTTAAGATACCCTTGATGAATTCAAGACACCTAGTGCAGATAAACTTAAATCCTTGAGTCTTGAAAGAACTGCAGAACCACTGTCAGTGTTACGCTTAAGATTGTGGAATGAAGAAGACATCAGAAAGCGGGAGAACAGCAAATGTCCCAATTCCTACCACCACCACCCCCAAAATAACCCTAATAGAACTGTCTGAAGGCCAATGAGTTTGATTTTGATTCCTGAGAAAATTTTAGAACCAATCATTAAAGAAATGGTTAGGAAACATCTAGAAAAGGAAGTAGGGGCTCCCAAGGGCAAGTGTGACCTCAGTCAAGAATAGGTTATGCCAGAGTAACCTCAGTTTTTTGGCAGGATTACTAAACTAGTAAATGAGAAGTCTGTGGATAGATTTTACCTAGATTTTAGCAAAGCCTTTGATAAAAAAGAGATTCAGAAATGGTTAGATGGTAGCTCAGTGTCGTCATGACAGGAATGCTCTAGGTATTTGTGCCATTTAAAGGGATAGATCGTATGCTTGTCATATTTGCAGATGACAGCTAGTTGTGAGAGATGACTCAGCTGATTGAGAGGGTCAGGATCCAAAAGCCTCTGGACCTCTGGACAGACTAGAGCTTAGAGCTGAATATAATGAATTTCAATACAGATAAATGCACTTGGCTACAAAACAATCAGGTTCACAAAGATTGGTAAGGCATGATTAGATATCAGTTGTTCTGAAAAAGATCTAGAGGTCTTAATGGACTGTGTTTAATATGAATCACCTATGTGATGTGGCAGCCAAAATAAACCCCCAAACCTGACCTTTGACCACATTAAGAGGGACACAGCTTCCAGGAATGGTGGAGGTGATGGTCCCATTGTACTGTGCCCTTTGTCAGATCTCATTTGGAGTACTGTATCCAAGTCTAGGCACCCCAGTTTAAGAAGGATATTATAAGGTGGAGAGGGTCCAGGGGAATGAAACCTGGATGGTAACTGGCCTTGAGTTCATGTCACATAAGAACTGATTGAAGAAACTAGCCATGTTTAGCTGCGAGAAGAGAAAACTAAAGGGCAGGGGGTTTGGGGGTGGAGAACGTGATAGTTTTCTTCATGTATATATGGAGCACTATCATTTGGAGGAGGGGTTAAGCTTGTTCTGTTTGGCCTCTGAGAGCAGAACCAGAAGCAGATAATAGAAGCCAAAAAGAGAACAATTTAGATGTCAGGGGGGAGAAAAAACAACTTCATAACCTTCAGAGTTGTCCCAGAATGGAACAGGCCATCTTGAGAATCACCAAGTTGCTGCTCAGTAGAGTAGAGGCAACAGCTTGCTGGGTGTGTCACATTGGGGATTCAGATCTATTGACTTTTCTTCCAGCTCTCCTAGTCTGAGGCTCTGGGAGTCTCATTTGCTAAGCAAATTTTATCTTCTCTGAAATCAATGTTTTTGTATCAGATTGGTGTAATCATTGCTTCTGAAAGAAAACATATGCTTTTCTTACTAGAAAATTTATACATAAGGGGTATCCATTGCAGTGTAGAAAGTCATCATGATTCATTTCTATTTAGGAATTTTTTTTTAATGATCTCAAAATAAAAAGCCACAGATGGGTGTTTGGAACCACATTTTTCTAACGGCAGATCTATACATGTCTGCATATTGTCATTGAAGTATAATCCTATCATGGGGAGATTGGAGCGCTTCTGAAGGAGATCTGGATTCAAATGCCATCTCTTGACAATTCAACCAGTGTGACCCTGAGATGAGTGTTATGCCCACCAGGTCATTTTTCTTCTCTTAAGACTAAGTGGAGAACAATTGCTGCAACAAGCATGTATTAAGTGCCTAGTGTGTACCATGTACTGTGCCAGGCATTGGGAATATAAAGAAAGCCCTTCTAGGGGATGGATAAGATGGAAGAATGGGGAGTACAACATGTAAACATAAAAGGCTGATGTTTTTGCTCCTTTATATGCTTAGGTGACTCAAATACACAACGCACAGCAGAAGGAAGAGGCACTCGAGAATTCCCATCTTTCCTCGGGACTCTTTCTCTGAACAAATGGGGAGTAGAGACCCTAGAGACCACCTTGGGGGTGCAGAGCTAGTAGAACCCAGGACAGACATGAAGCCTTAATTCCTGTCTCCTCTTTTCCATTTCTTTTAAACAAGGCATGTACCTAAAAAGTACTCTAATAATAGCTACCATTTATGTAGCACTTGTAAAGGTTGCAGGGCACCTTACAAATATTTCATCCCCACAACAATTGTTCGAGGTAGGTGCTATTATTTACCTCTATTTTATAGATGAGGAAACTCAGGCAGGAGGAGGTTAAGTGACTTGCTCAAGGTTACATAATGTTTGAGGCTGGATTTCAACTTGGGTCTTCCTGACTCCAGGCATAGTATTTTGTGCCCTATGGCATCACCACAACTTTATAGTTGAAGTTTATTACCTATTTTCTTCACAGTAGCCCATAAAAAGTGGGCATTGCCATTTTCTTCACGAGGATATTGAAGTTCCTAAGGGTTCTGTGACTTGTATGTGGTCACATAGCTGTCAAACAGCAAAATCTAGCTCAAACTCGGATCTTTTTACTTGAAGTCTGGTGGGTCCTCTCAACCCCTTTTGGTCTGTTTAGGATTGTTATGCTATTAAAGTGTTTGGGGTTATTTTTTCCTTCTCAGGACAGTTTTCAGTTTTAACATATCCTGACCTTATATAAGTAATCAGTTGATAACTTCAGCATTAGTTAGAAGTTTGATTCTTTTTTACTCTACAGACATCCTGATAAGGTTATAGTGTGTAATCTGTTCCCATGCCCACCAGGATTAGACAAATGTTAGCATTTCAACCCTCTTAGGTCCGTGTAAGAGTTACTGGTTTATTGTGCACATTCATTTTCATTTCACAATGATATCACACACACTTTGTGTGTGACTTTTTACAAAGTAATGTCCATTTAAAAAATTATTTTTAAACCAGTATTCTCATAGAACCATAGCAGGTATTAACACTTCTTGAATGTGTTAACACTAAGGTGCATTCTATGTGCCCCCCATCAGGTCAGGCCCTTTCCCAGGACAGCAGATTATCCTGGGGTTCAGGTCTCTGTTCTTTTTTCCCTTCTAAGAATGAACCAACCACAAAGATCTGCCCCAAAATCTCAAGAAAATACCTGACTATATATAAGTTCAAACCAAACCCTACCATCAGGAACTCAATTTTATACTTGGTTGCTTTCTCCCTGTTTCAGAAAAGGTCTCATTTTCTTCTCGGGTTATCAGCCATTTTTTAAAAAATTACCATAGGGCAGGCTTTCTCCCACATCTTGTCTCAATATATGGCATCCCAGATAGTAACTCTCAATTGTGTTTTATCTCATTTGAAATCCCTGATATCTGTTATCAGCTACAGTATCACTATTGTCACATTTGCCTCCAGAAAGAAAATCGACTGGTAATTAAACATTAATAGTCCGTTTACTTACCATTCAGGAAGATAACTTTGCTGCTTATTTAACAAAGATATCATTTGGAGTATGGTCACTTCTCACAAAAAGACAACCTTGTGGTTGACTCATTGCAATGTTGTGCAGAGTTCCAGTTTCCAGAAGTCCCTCCCAACCCTTTCCCATTTTCTCCTAAATTTGTGGGTCCAAGGTCTAAGATATATTAGACACATTTTGTTTTCCAGCCTTTAGGTGGTTATTCTCATATGAGCAGCTAAAAATTTTAATCCCAAATCTACTTACATCTTATTGAATAAGGCTTTTTGTATGCCCAACTGGCAAGATATCCAAGTAGGTCCAGACCTCCCTCTAATTCCTTTAGACTTGGTCATTTCTTTCACTATAAAGAATTCCTCCATATTATAGCTTATAGCCAACGCATCCCAAAACTCTTAGTAGAATAGGGTGTATCTGCCATGCAAAATAGAGTGAGCCTACAGAGTGTGAGTAAAAAAGGACTTAAATTGTACCATCCCAGCATCAATCCTGTCCTTCAAGCAACTCATTATTAGTAAAATTAATAATAACAATTCACATTCATATAGTGCTTTAGATTTTACAAAGTACTTTCCTCACAACAACTCTGTGAGATAACTAGTATAAGTATTAACTCCAGCTCATAGATGAGGTAGAATACTTCTACAGAAAAAAAAATTCTTTTTAAAAAATATTTTATTTTTTTCCAGTTACATGTAAAAACTATTTTTAACATTTGTTTTTAAAAATTTTGTGAATTCCATATACCCTCCCTCCCTAATGCCCCCCCCCTCATTGGGAAGAGAAGGCAAGCACTTTGATATAGGTTGTACATGTGCAGAGATGGAGAACATATCCATATTAGTCATTTTGCAAAAGAAAACAGACCAAAAGAAAGAAAAGTTGTTTGTTTGGTTTTTTAAAGTATGCTTCAGTTTGCATTCAGACTCCATCCATTCTTTCTCTGGAGGTGGGTGAGCATTTTTCTACATGCATCCCTTGGCATTGTCTTGGACCATTGTATTGCTGAGAATAGCTAAGGCTCCCCAATTGATCATCATACAGTGTTGCTGTTACTGTGTACACTGTTCTTCTGGTTCTGCTCACTTCACTTTGCATCAATACTTGTAGGTCTTGTGAGCGATATTTTTGCTAAGGCACTGACAAGTTGAAGATGAAATAAATGGAAATTTAGCTAGCTCAGAGAGGTTAAGTGAGGCATAACTCAGGACTAGAACTCAGGTTTCTGAGCTCCTAATTTTAATTTTTGTTGTTTTTCAGTTGTGCCTGACTCTTCATGACCCCATTTGGGGATTTCTTGGCTGAGATAATGGAGTGGTTCCTTCTCCAGCTCATTTGACAGATGAGGAAAGCGAGGCAAAATGTGTTAAATGACTTGCCCAGAGTCACACAGCTAGTAAGTGTTTGAGGCCAAATTTGAATTCAGGTCCTCCTGACGACAGGCCCAGTGCACTATCCATTGCACCACCTAGCAACATGGCACCCCTGCAACTAATTTTAATGCTTCTATTTTAACATAACACATTTTTAATAGAAGCAGTATGGTAGAATGGGAAAAGTAAATAGAAATCTAAGTTCTAGTAATTACTGTGCCACCAGCTTATCTACCTGACCTTGTGTAAACCACAATCTCTGTGCCTCAGTTTCCTCATCTGTAAAGTAAGAAAATTAGACTAAATGTACTTGAAGATCCATTGCAGCTATAATAGTATATGATTACATTGTGGGATAGGAAAAGATCTCCCCCCCAAAAAATTGACAGATGGTCCCTATTCTTGTTTTAATTTTTCCCTGACCCTTTCAAACTCATCTGTTCTTTGTAACTGTAAAGAGGTTGAGTGAGTCTGAATGTTTGTGTCAGGCCTGTCAGATGATACATTAGGATACAAGGTTGTAAATTCTGGAAAAGGCCGTTTCACATATGCATCAGCCTGCTCAGGTAATCTCTCCCCCAAAGATAGTGTTAATGATGGCTGGGGTAAGCCTAGGACAGATTCTGGGTGGCCCAGCATGAGAAGATGCAAGGACTGTGCTTGGTACTGTGAACAGAGTTATGGAAAGAGAATTAGGAGCAACCCAGAAGAGGTGATGTGTTAACATGACACTCTTAACACACCTGAATGCTGTAAGCCCACTTTTTGGTTGCTATAACATTTTTGTTTGCTTCAAAGAAAATGTGCCTTTCCTCTAAGACGGGACCAGAAGTTTGAATTATAGCACAGTTTCTATATGTTTTCCAATCATTCCCACTTCCCCATTACTGACTGACATAAGTTTCACCTACCTGCTCATCTGCAACCAATTCCATTATAAAATCCTTTGCCTTTTCCTCTTGCTATGAAACAAAGATTTAGCCTATAAAAGGTAACTACTTAGGGAATATAGGCTTCATATGATCCCCTAATACGCTCCATAGTACTCTCTGTTATGCTCAAAACTATTCCAAAGAAATAATGGCTGACTTCCATGTTTTCCTTCTTTGTGCCAAAGAACTTTAAGGGACTGTTGGGGTTTTTGTTTGTCTTTTTAAAAATATGTTTCTCCAGAGCAAAGTATTTTGGGGCAACTGTGTGTGGAGGGATCTTCAAGCCTTAGATTTCTTTCTCTTCCAAGTTCTCCTCTTCATTAGACTGAGCATTCCGCCTTTGGAGGAGCAGCTGTTTGTCCAGTTCCCGGAGCTGTTTGAGAAACCCGCGATTGGGCAGAACGCAGCGATTCTTGGCGACTTGTTCAATGGCCTCCACCACCGTCATGTTCCTGTAAATCATCAGGTATGCCAATACCAAGGTCGCTGAGCGACTACGACCCATAGCACAGTGAACTAGAATCTTATCTGCAGAGAGAGGAGAGAAAAAAGCCACACGTATCAGAAACCGAGAAAAAGAACCTTGCAAATAATCCCTTTCTCTTGCCTCCCTAACAGCTTCTAAGTAAGGTTCTCCAAACTACTGTGCTAGGAAACCTTATCAGTCAATCACCAATTATTAAGTACCAACTACAGAGCAGGCATTCTTCTAGAGCTAAGACTACAAAGACAAAACCAAAATAGCTCCTGCCCTCAAGGAGCGTATATTCAATTGAAGGCCCTAGCAAGAACGTCTTTCACAGAACCTCTCTGCTTCTGAGATATACATGTCTACAAATACATGTATATATACATACATAAATATACATGTGTATGTATGTACTGTATGTCACGTGTGTATATGGCGGGAGAGGTACAGGACAACCTTGGGGGGAAGCTACTAGCATCTGGGGCTACCAAGAAAGAGCCCATATAGAAGCTTCAAGAGGGAGACCATTCCTGACATGAGGAATTGTCAGTGCAAAGCAAAGAGAGAGGAAATGGTGTGTCTTGTGTAAGGAAAAGCAATGGGACCAGTTTGGGTGACTGGCAGACTGTAGAATATATGAAGGGGGAGTACTGTGTGATAATCCTGGGAAGGTAGGATAGGGTCAGTTTGCTAGAACTTTAAATGTCAAATGTCATTGACGTTATTGTTGTTATTGATAATAACAGCTGGCATTTATACAGGCTTTTAGCTTTACAAAGCACCTGATGCTGATTTTGAGCCCCACAACCATACTACGGGGCAGACATTATTTATTCATTTTTATGGAAGAGAAACAGCCTCAGACAGGCTCAGTGACTTGCCTATGGTTACACAGCTAGTAAGTCAGGTGGGATTTGAAGCCAGGGTCTCCTGATTCTGAGCCCATCAGCTTTCACTGAGGACTCCTTAGTCTTGTGACAGTCACTGACATCAGCATCCTGTTTGCAGAATGGGAGAGGGTGAATTGGATGGGCCAGGTGTGATCCTCCTCACATATTTCCACAACTGCTGGGTGAAGAATGGCGACTGAGTATGAAGAAAAGCGCCCCCCGCCCCCAGGCAAACCTTTAGTTCTTGTGATTGGCTGTGCTAGGGACCCCAAGCTCCTGGGTTGGAATTTCCTCCTAAAGGGTTAATTAACTTCTTCCTGGCTATGGACTAACCCTCACAAGTGTCGATCTCAAGAGAGACGATGTAATGTCACAGAATTGTCTGTCAGAAGCTGGGAAACCTGAGTTCTGGGTCCAGCTCCACTTCCTAGCTGTGTGACCTGGAGCAAATCACCCCATCTCTCTGAGCCTGTTTCCTCACTCATCAAATGAAGATAATCTGGAACATCCCCAAGGTCCCTTACAGTTCTCTATAAATCTGCAGAGAACTGGGCAAGGATGCATGACTGATCCGTGCAAATCTGTTGCTAACTCTGGCAAAACAATTCAAAGACAATCAATCAATAAACTTTTTTAAAGTACTTAATATAGTGCCAGGCACTGTGCTAAGTGGGGCATATGGAGAAAACACTTCAAGGTCATAAGACTTGGATTCAAATCCCACTTCTGATTGTTAGTTTGAGACCTTGGGAAAGTCACTTAACCTCCCGGCCTGTTTTTTCATTTGCAAAATGAGGTGGGGTGGACATGACGAATTCTGAGGTTCTTGTGCAGCTTCAGACCCATTCAATAAGTGTGTCAGGGTCATCTCTGACTGGCTCTCCAGAGAAGATTGTGACATGTTCACTGTGAGCATTTATACTTCAGAAATCAGTAAAAACTATGAATCAGAGCTTGATCATCTACACTTAAGAAAGCAATGGAAAGGGCGGCTAGGTGGCGCAGTGAGTAGAGCGTCAGCCCTGGAGTCAGAAGGACCTGAGTTCGGATCCGACCTCAGACACTTAACGCACACAAACAAAAACCTAGCCGTGTGACCTTGGGCAAGTTACTTAACCCCAATAGCCCTCCAAAAAGGAAAAAAAGAAGGCAATGGAGAACAAACAGTTAATAATGCAGGTTAAATTTAAAAGTGTGTCCTGAATGCTTTTTTTGAAGAACTAATTATTAAACATTTACCTGAGTACCTCTGCCCATGGTCCTATGTTGGGGGGGGGGGGTTGTTGATTTCATTGTTACATAGAGAAAACTTTGCTCTATAAATACTCTGTGTATATATTATGTGTGTGTTATATGTGCATATATCTATAGGTATATGGACATGTCTATATAGATATAAATGTCTTGGTGTGTGTTTTTGGCATCTATCCAGCAGAACTTTCCTGTACCCAGCCCACAAACTGTCTGATTACCTTTCTAGGATGCCCCTTCCAGTCCCTTCCATTAGCCCTGAAAAGCTAACCAGCTTCTGCTAAAATAAATATGTCAAAATGGTCAATTTCTTATTCTGTTACCAACCCAGCCAAATCTGTTTTCTACTATTATTCTGGGTGTTTCTTTGCTCAGGCAGGAGACAAGATTATTCCTAGCCAATAACTCCTTGATTCAGGGGACTGGGGGGGGAGGGGGCTGGGGCAGAATCTCTAGGGTCCAGTTAATATAGACACTAGAGCTGGATAACTGACAAGCCCAGCTCCAAGGATGAATCACTTCAGTGTCCCTCTTAATCCCCCCAGATTGTTCCAGGGGCCCCCCATAGCTGGAGCACCTCTTCCTCTCGTGGGGAAAAAAAAAGGGTAATTCTTTTTGTCATGACCCAATATTTGAAACAGATGAAAACTGCAGTTCATTTAGCCATCCACTCTGCTAACAAGAGCTCTTAGCATAGGAAGAAACGGCAGGGGGATCTGCAGGGAGGAGAAGAAGAAGGAAACCTTAAATATTAGACCCTGGAGCTGAACTTTGTTTTGGAGAGAAGGGTATTAATACTGTCCTCTGCTGTTTGCTGTGTGGATCTCCTGGGAACAAAGGGCCTGATTTCTCACGGCCAGTTGGGGATTTGGCCCACGGTCCAAGGAATTTTTTGGATTAGGGGAACATCTCTCTCACACCCCTCCCCACCCCCACCCCCATTTTATTGGTCATGGAAACAGTCAGTTAGAGGCAGCATGATATCGTAGAAAGCCCTGAACTGAGAGGGTCACAACCTGGGGTTCAGGGCCAGTTATGAATTCTGTGACCTTTTCTTTAATGAGCTATTGTAAGGCTCCAAAGAGATCATGTATGTAAAGCACTTTGTAAGCTGACAATCACTCCACAAACATCCCTGATCTCTAAAGCCCCTTCCAGGGGCTTGCCTACTTCACCCCAGAATTAGGTTGAGGCAATGACTTCCCTTTTCTTTCCCCAAAGGGCACCCAATTGATTGGAGATCTTATTAGGTCCTATAGGATTTAGTTGCCATCTGGGCCTCAGATAAGATACTAAGCCTTTAAAAATTGCCATAATGGGTCTCAATGAAACATTTTGCTTCCAGACAAAGACCTATGGTGAATCTCTCTACTTTTATCAAATGAAAAGCATCTGCCTCCTCTTCATTTCTGTGTACCACCAACCAAAGTAAAAAGAAACCTCAAGAAGGACCAGCTCAGAAGGACTGCTCCAAGAATCTGGGCTTGGAGACTTAACATTCTTATCAGTGACTTAGGTAAAGATATGGATGGCATTCTTTTCAGATGTGCAGGTGACACAGACCTAAGGATAGAGTATGTTGGATGGTGAGAGTCAGAATCACACACACAAAAAATTCTTGAAAAACTAAAGCATTGGGCTCAATCTAAAAAGATTCCTATTCCCAGCAGGGGGACGGTGTGGGAAAAGGATGTCTGCATTCATGCCCTGGGTCCTAGTTAACCCTCTGTACTCACTGTCTGTTTGACCTGGATCAGGTCACTTCATGTCCTTGGGTTTCAGTTCCTTCTTTGTCAAATGAATTTCCTGTTGCCTTGTAGCTCTAACAATCTGTGATTTTCCTAAGTGATTTTTGTTATCTGGGACAGTTAACCAGTCCAGATATACTAAACATGCACCCTTAGGATGGACATAGTAGGATTTGGACACGTCATTCTGGGCATTCCGAATCTGGGAGCTACTCAGTGACCTGGCCACCCTGTCATTCCAAATCTGTGCGCTGCTGGGCTAACATGATATGACCCAGGCGTTCTATATTTGCTTATGAGGATTCCAGAAATAAGTTAGCACGACCATGTGTGCCTTTCAAATAGAGTATGGGCAGACAGGTGGATGAGGAACAATACAGAGGCTTGAAGGAGAAAGGGCAGCAGCAAAGGGAACGACAGTCTAGGAGGGAGAAAAATGCCTTGCCTTTTGGACATATTGTCCATCAACACTTGTTACATCAAGAGAGTATTAATAAATGGTGAATGATTCAAGGCCAGGGGAGCTGTGATTGGGCCTCTGTGTAATTCAGCCCAGAGCTGGTGAGCAGGGTGCTCTTATGACCCTGACTACATCATGAGAGTATATTTAGCGGACAGTACCAAGGAGTAAATACAAAACAGGTAACCACAGTGGTGACCTTGGTCCAGCAAGATCATTGAGCCCTGTTCTGTCTCCCAGCAGGCTGCTCTAATCACCCCATCCATCCTGTACCATATGCCTGATCTGACCTGCATACATCCACTTCCCCCTTCCATCATGTGGGTGCCTGCAGCAATCTACCCTGTGTGCTCCTAAAAGTCAGGGGAATGCAGAGAAGGCATGTCTTCCCCCTCATAAGTCTGACGATGCTGAATAACCACAGCTCTATCCTGAGATGCTGTAGGATGGACTCTGTTGATGTGCCAATGCTTATTCTATATGCAGATGGCCTTTAAGGTAGACCTACTCTCCGTGGGTACCAGGCAGGTACGACATGAACTTAGCATAAATTCCGAATTTCTTTTTTTCTTTATAGAGGCTTGTAACACTTTTCATTCCCTTTTCATTTTTAATTCTTCTGATGTCTAATGTCATATTTGACATTCGAAATAACATGATATAGTGTTTAGGGAGCTGACCTCATAGTCAATAAACCTTGGGTTCCAGTCCTTCCTACAATACATACAGGTTGTGTAACCCAGGATGAATCATTGGCCCTTTACATGTCCTATGCAGAATGGGGGTAGAGGGAACTTCCTGATTGAGAGTCCCCTGTACCAAATGAAATCATAGGTTCAATCAACAAACAAAAGCTAGCACATAGCTCTTTAAAATATGTGCATGTACTAACAAACATATCACCACATCATATATGCCAACTAACACCATCTGAACACACTTTGAAAAAGTGATCAAACATTTTTTTCCAGTCCAGAGAATCCTGGTTCAAGTCTTGCCTATTTTTGTGACTGTGAACAAATCACTTAAAACTCTGAGTCTCTGTTTCCTTATCTGTAAAATAGGGAAATAACACCTGAACCACTCACTCACTGGATGATTGTGACATGGGAAGTGCTTTGCAAACTTTAAGACACTCTACAGTTAGGAATTATTGATATTATCATGACTTTTCCAAGTGAGAAATTTGAGTCTAGCTACTCTCAAGGAAAATCACCTGTTATGATATACCAACCACTTAACCTGGCATCCACAAGCTTGTTTTATTTTTTTAACATATTTTAGTAACTTTATTTCAAAATAGCTGCCTTCCTTTGTACTTCTCTGTATTTTATTTGATATATTAAAAAAAAGAAACATCAGTCTGAGAACGGAGAGAAAGGGAAGCATTTATGAAGCATTTGTAATGTGCCAGACACTAGACTAATTAATTAGCACATTACAAATAATATTTCATTTGATCCTCACAACAACTCTACAAGGGAAGTGCTCTTATGATCCCCATTTTACAGTTGAGGAAACTGAGGCAAACAGGTAAAATGACTTGGCCAGAGTCACACAACCAGTAAGTTTCTGAAGATTTGATTTGAACTCAGGTCTTCCTGACTCCAGACCCAGTGCTCTATCGACTATAGAAGGGGTCCATAGACTTCACCAAATACTGCAAAAGGGGTACAGGGCACATACAAAAGGACCAAGAATCGTTATTCTACTTAAATTTCTCAGTTTCTAAGATTTCTGACTCTGCTTGGGAATCCAAAGCTCTCATTCATGCTTAATTAAGGGAATGGTATATGGTTAGCAGCATCTAAAGTGGTACCAACATTTCAATTTTACTATGGTATTTTCCTCATGCTACTGAAAAGGAGGCAAATGATGTGTTATTTTGCCCAGCACGAATGTCAATACCACTTGAGTATCCTTTGTGATTGGGCAACCTCACACCCACTTTACATGAGAGCCCTGGCTGCACTATGTCACAGGTTTCCCAACATGGATCCAGCCATAAGGGAGCTATTTCCAGTTTTTGTGCAGTAATGAGCGGATTTAGTAACTGGAGACCCTCACTTATGTGACATCCCCACCAAGAGATGTGACCACTGGGACTAATTGGTGAGGCAAGTAGATAGAAGTCTGAACTCTGCTTATCAAAGCATCAACAAATCCAACATGCCTTCAGCCACGGGAAACACATAGAAATGCCACCAAAATAGTACGATGTCCTATTGTGATAAATGACTTGCCCTGCTCTCTTCCTCACAAATGCCCAGAGGCCTTTGTCTGGGTTGACAGCCATGGTAAAGCACCGTTTGTGATCAACTTCCAAGCCTGTGATTTAGAAGGACTATCATTATCATCATTAAGAAACCTCCACAAGATCTCACCATGTACACCAAATGTCATCCTATAATTCACTCCACTTCTCAGCCAACTTCCTTGGGAAAGCTGTCTGTGCTCAGGACCTCTACTCTCTTCTGAACACTCTGGCTTCCAGTCTCATCATCCAACTGAAACAACTCTCTCCAAAGTTACCAGTGCTCTCTTACCTACAAAATCTGATGCCTCTTCTTAGTCCTCATCTCTCTTGATGTCTCTGCAGCATTTGGCACCAATGAACACCCCCCTCCCCTCCTATGTACTCCTTCTCTCTTCTCTGGTTTTTCATGAGTCTACTCTGTGTTGTCCTCCTACCAGCTGGACCACTCCTTCTTAGTCTCTGCTGGGTCTTCATCCATGACATGCCTACTAATTGTGGATGTCCCCAAGGATCTGTCCTAGGTTCTCTTTTCCCTCTATACTATCTCACTTGGTGAGCTCATCAGCTCCATGTATTCAATTATCACTTCTATGTAGATGATGCCCACATCTATTTATAGTATCTCCCATGTGACTGACATTTTCAAATGACTATTCCGTAAGCATCTCAAACTCAATATGTCCAAAATGGAACATGTCTTTACCTCCAAACCTGCCCCTCCTTCCAGATTTCACACATGCTTGCAATCTTGGTGCCATCTTTCACCACTTATTCTCACTTATTTCACATATTTGCCAAATCTTGGGGGGAGGGGAATTTTATAGACAGTTTCTCAAATAAAAGCCTCATATTTCAGATATATAGAGAACTCTGTCAAATTTGTAAGAATATGAGTCATCCCCAACTGATAAATGGCCAAAGGTTATGAACAGGTGACTTTTGGAAGAAGAAATCAAAGCTATATTTAATCATATAAAAATGTCTAAGTCATTATTGATTAGAGAAATACAAATTAAAACACCTTTGAGATACCATCTCACACCTAACAGAATGGCTAAAATGAAAGGAGGAAATGACAAATATTGGAAGGAATGTGGAAAAATTGGAACACTAATTCACTGTTGGTGGAACTGTGAACTGATCCAACCATTTTGGAGAGCAATTTGGAATTGTGCCCAAAGAGTTATAAAACTATGTATACTCTTTGACCTATTAGGTCTGTTCTCCAAGGATATCAGGGAAAAAGGAAAAGAATCCATATGTTCTAAAATATTTATAGTAGCTCTCTTTGTGGTGGCAAAGAACTGGAAATCGAAGGGATGGCCCATTGATTGGAGAATGGCCGAACAAGTTGTGGTGTATTATTGTGATAGAATACTATTGTGCTGGAAGAAATGATGAACTGATTAATTTTAGAAAAACACAGAAAAACTTGCATGAAATAATGAAGGGTGAAATGAGTAGGACCAAGAGAATGTTGCATACACTAATAGCAATAATGTTCAAAGACTAACTGAATGACTAAACTATTCTGAGCAAGATGAATATTCAAATCAACTACAAAGGACCTGTGAAGGAAGATGCTGTCCACCTCCAGAGAAAGAATTGCTATATGGAAGGGTGTATTATAGAGTTTCTCTTATGTATCTCTGTCAAATGTTGGCCCCCTCTAGTGCAGGTTTGGGAGGGATGGAAGGAGGGAGATAGCCCAGAACACAAAATGTAACAAATAAATAAATTTTAAAAATTTAAATATCCCCTTCTCTCCACTCACACGACCATCATGCTAGCTTAGGCCTTCATCACCTCCTGCCTGGACAATTGCAATAGCCTCCTATTTGGATTTCCTGTCTCCAAACCATCTCCACATAGCTACCAAAATGATTTTCCTAAAAGAAGAATCTGACCACATTTCCCTTTTCTTCCTCTCTCCTCCCCCTTCTCAATAAACTCCAATGGCTCACTGTTCCTTCAAGGATCAAATATAAAGTCCTCTATTTAAAGAACTTGACAAACTGGTCCCTTCCCATCTTTCCAGTCTTTTAAGAGGTTCCCCACCTCCATACACTGCATAGTCCAGTCTTCTTGGCCCACCTGGGTGATACTTAATGCCTCATCTCCCATGTCCCTGCCTTTGTTTTTCCTGTCCCATATGCAAGAAACATTCTCCTTCCTAATTTCTTTCTCTTAGAATCTCTGGCTGTCTTCAGGATAGCTTGAGCATCATCTCCCACAGGAAACCTTTCCTGATCCCCCTACCTCCTGCTACCCCCATTTGTTGGTGCTTCCCCTTCTTAGGCCACTTTCCATCTACTCTGTATTCATCATGTATGTACCAATCCATGTACCTGTCCTGTTTCACCATTAGACTGTAAAATCTCTGAGAGCAAGGATAATTTTTATATTTTCTTTATACCCTCAGTGCTTAGCACAGTACCTGACACATAGTAAATGCTTAATCAATGTTTTCTGAGTGATCAGTTGATCAGTTTTGGAACTTGAGCATTAGCAGCCCAAAACACAAAACCTTTAAGGAAAAAAAAGCCATAAAATGCAGTCTGTCTTGGAAGAAGGTGAGGGCACTGGCTGCCTTCCACAGTTTGAGCTGGTTGGGAATAGAAAAGGAGGCTAGAACTTTGGAAGGGACCCCCTAGGTATGAAGGGTTTTGAAAGTCAGCAGAAAAACCTGAAATTTCTCTACTGGTTCCTTCTTAAGCCACATTGGTTTTCCACACACCAGCAGTAACCGCCTGCCTGCCAGTTGCCTTGGGTCCAGATTTTATCGATTATACAACCGCTCTTAAAACTCTGGAGAGGAGCCCTCCTGCTAGGAGGTCAGTGAATAACAAATTTCAGTCATCAGGTTGGAAACTTAAAAAGACATTAATGTTTCCAGCTATTTTCTGTCAGTGTTCACAAGCTCCTGCTGTCTTGGAGATGGCTGGGACAAAGCCTTACGTTCCGAGTTAAATCTGCTATTTATCAGATACAGATAAACAGCATCTCATCCTCTATCCCAGTTTCCCCACCGGTGGCTGCCATGTTTGCGACTTTACCACCCAACCTATGTCCTGCTCAGTCCATTGTTTACAGACACCTTCATGTGTGGTTTAGTAATACAGTAGCCTCAGCTTTCCCTGCCTATACTGTATTCCTACCATGGTGCCCACTGAACTTTGAGAGCCAATGGCTTGTCAGCTAATGGTATATACAGATGGACCCCTGGCCCTTCTCCTTACTCCTATCACTTTGGAGAGCAGTATCGATGAACTCTGCAGCCGAATAAAAGAACTCGCTGATGTTGAAGGTGGGCAGATCGTCGGCTTCTACTCCATGGTATTCGATGGCCATATCTCTGTAGTACTCTGGGCCTGTGTCTACATTCCATCGGCCATGAGCAGCGTTCAGGATATGGGTGAAGCCAGATTTCTCTAAACTGTACCGGTCCAGTGCTGTGGCCCTGTCAAACACAGGAAAAGATATTGTGAGCTGCTTTCTGCAACTCCAAGGAGCAACTCCTCCATGCCCCATAACTGAAGCGCCAAATACAGGTAAGAGTGGTTTTCATAGGCTCAGAATTTGGGTTTTCGAAGGGTCCTCAGCAACCATGCTGTCTAACCCATAGCTGAAAGGGATGCCCAGCGTAATATATGTTCATCTAGTCCAGAGCTCCTCCTTGCAGTTAAGCACAGCAAGTGGCCCATAGCAAGTGCGTAATCAGTGCTTGTTGACTGACTAGAAGGGAACCCACTATCTTCCAAGGCATTCCATTCTACAGATGGGCACCTCTCATGGTTAGGAAGTTTTTCCTTACATTAAGTCCAAGTTAACCTGTTAGCAACCTTTCATCTGTTGTCCTTAGCTCTCCTTTCTGGGGCTAGATGGAACAAAATGAATCTCACTTCCATGCCACAACCCTTCAAATACTTGAAGTGTCTCCCCCACCCCACCCCCGCATCCAAGCCTTCTCTACAAAAACATCCCCATTTCTTTCAAGTGGTCCTCATATCAATCCCCTTGTCCTCTCTCAATATTTTTTTTAACTGTAGTGTCCATGTATCTAATAGTGTTTCCATTCAAAATGTTTTTTTTGGTTAATTTCTTTATTTTTAGTTTTCACCATTCATTTCCATAAGATTTCTAGTTCTAAATTTTCTACCCATCCCTTTCCACCCCCCACCCCAAGATAGCATGCAATCTGATACAGACTCTATAGACACATTCATATTAAACATATTTTCACATTAGTCATGTTGTAAAGAAGAATTAAAACCAATGAGAGAAACCATGAGAAAGACGAAACAAAAATAAAGAATGAAAAGAGCAAATAGTATACTTCGATTTGCATTTAGACTCCATAGTTCTTTTTTCTGGATGTGGATAATATCATGAGTTGTTTGGAATTGTCTTAGATCCTTACATTGCTACACAAAGACAAGTCTATCAAAGTTAGTCATCATACAATGTTACTGTTACTGTGCACACTGTTCTTCTGGTTCTGCTCACTTCACTCAGCATCAATTCATGTAAGTCTTTTCAGGTTTTTCTGAAGTTCACCTGCTCATCATTTCTTAGGGAACAATAGTATTCCAATACATTCACATACCGTAACTTCTTCAGTCATTACCCAATTCATAGGCATCCCCTTAATTTCCCACTCTTGACCACCACCAAAAGAGCTACTATAAATATTTCTGTACATGTAGGTCCTTTTCCTGTTTTATGATCTCTTTGGGATACAGGCCTAAAAATGGTATTGCTGGGTCAAAGGGCACAGTTTGATAGCCCTTTGGGCATAGTTCCAAATTACTCTCCAGAATGGTTGGATTAGTTCACAACTCCACTGACAATGCATTAGTGTTCCAGTTTTCCCACATCTTCTCCAACACAAAATATTTTTATCTGTTAATCCCTAGAAAATTCTTCTTGTGATTAGGAGTTTCTTCAGTGCAACAATTTCCTCCAAAACACTGAATATTTCATATGAATAACAAATTTACCAGTTCAGTGGAACTACTCTTACTAAAATTTCATGCATTTGAGGGGGGGGGGGCAGTCAACACAATAACTGGCCTTGTGACCAATAGTGGAAAAGAACTAGTGGCATAGGCTCTTTTCTATCCCAATGTGACCCAGCCACCCAAAAGCTTACATCTCTTCTCCTTTGGGTCTGTTTTTATCCAAGGCTGCCTTGTCTGTGACTTTTTTTCCCTTTTCCATCAGTGTTGGTTCCAGGGAGTAGTATGTTTCACACAAGAAGGAACACAATAGCATTCACTGAGTATTTGAAGATATTTGCAAACAGATGATTAAAACAGTGGCCCAAGGAGAAAATGGACCCTGCCAGATTTTCTCTGGCCTGATCTTGGCTCTACCACAAGGTCCATGGAGCTCCTCTTCTGCTCTTAATTTTTCTTCTTAAGAAACCTGGTTTTCATTGTTTAGATTTGTCCCTAAGTGGATATACAACAAACAATAAAATAATTTTGTTTTCAGGTCATAGATCTGTGCTTAATTAAAACCCCTGCTAATATCATCCAACTCCCTAGCAGGCAATGGGCTGCTTTGTAGTAGAACTCAGTGGAAAAATGGGACTAAGTTGTCCATGAAAGGAAAGATTGTATAAATCATAAAGTCTTAAATCTGGCTTCAGCAATTGCATTTCAACTTTATAAATGGCAATTTGGTCAATGTCAAAGGGCCATGTCAAAGACTGGGTCACATAAATGACGAATGTCAGTGTTTGATGTGGCCACATTTTGGTCATGAATTTAACAAATATTTACCAAGTGCCTACTATGGTCAAGGCACTGATTGTGCCAGGCACTGGATGTGCCAGACACTGGGGGAGATACAAAGGCAGACATGGAGCAGACCCTGCTCTCCAAGAATGTTCAAGCTAACAGAGAAAGGATAAAACAACAACAACAGACAAAAAGGAGATTGATCTCAACGCAAACCAAAGGGCCAGGCACCCGCCATCATATATTTGAGGAAGGAGAGATTGTGCTCCCTGATAGTGCCAAAGAAGACTTCATGGCAGGATTAGCATCTGTGTTGGGCCTGAAAGGGAGAGATCTCTGCAGACAGATGAAAAGGGGGTTTGGTAGGAAGACAAATGGATTTGGAATCAGAGGACCTAAGTTCAAATAAGCTACTTATTATGGGGGCAACGTACCTAGATGGCATGGGCTGGGCCTGGAGGCAGGAAGACCTGTGTTCAAATCTGATCTTAGATGTTTACTAGCTGTGTGACCCTGGCCAACTCCCATAACTGCTGCCTGCCTCAGTTTCCTCATCTGTAAAATGAAGGGGTTTAACTAAATTACTTTGAAGGTTCCTTTTAGCTCTAAGTCTATGTGTGATTCTATGAGCTTTAGTGATAGACGTGGAGTCAGGAGATTTAGGTCCAAATCATCCCCGCCAATATTTGTTAGGAGTGTGTTATAACCCAGTTAGAACCTCTCAAAACCTCAGTTCCCTTATCTATAAAATGGTGATACTATCAACAGAGGAGATTGGTAAGGGCTCCCCAAAAGAAGTGGCCCCATAAGTTGATCATTGAAGGACGTTGGTTCTAAGAGGCAGAAATGAGAATATCACGTGTGTTCCAGGCATGGGAGACAGAAAGTCCATATAAAGGCAATGAAATTGGAGGTGGAATATTGAGTTTAGGGAACAACAAGGGAGTCAGTTTGACTGAAATATTGAGTATATAAAGGGGAGAACTCTATAGCAAACCTGGAAAGGTAGACTAGAGCCAGATGGGGAAGGACTTCAAGTGCCAATCTGAGCTTGTGTTTGTGTTTGATACTGGAGACAGTAGCAGCCACAGGTTTATTAGCAGGAGAAAAATGGCACATTCAACCTTGTACTTTTAGGAACCTTTTGGCAGCTATGCGGAGAGAGAAGAGATAGGAAAGCTAGAGCCCAGTTAGAAGGTTATTTTCATCATCTTCATGATAATGAAGGCCTGAATATGGTGCTGGTTGTGCAAATGGAGAGCAGACAGACAAAAGTGATGTAGCCAATGGAGAAAACTGGTGACTGACTAGATATGGAGGGGTGGGAGTTATGAAGAAGTACTATGGCACTATAAGAAATGAGGAAATAGGTTATTTCAAAGAGACATGGGGAGACTTACATGAAGTAATTCAGCATGAAGTGAGCAGGACCAGAAGAACAATTTATATTATAACCCTGATACTACAGAAATGAATAATTTTAAGGGTTTTAATAAGCTCAGATAAAGAATGAAGGAAGCAGAACCAGGGGACACAATCACATTTGAAAACTATAGAAACAATAGTTAATACAATAACCATCTATGATTCCAGAGGCCCAATGATGAAACATGACCATGAGGTGATGAATTTAGGGTGCAGAACGAGATGTGTTGATTTTTAGATCCAACTGAGAGAAATTGTCTTGCCTGACTGTGAATTTTTCATATATTCAAGATATTTCATTTCATACAAGAAATTTTGATCTTATTTTTTTTCCTCCAGTGGACTGGGGAGGGGGAGGAAGATAAACTAATTTGTCAATTTCTTTTTTTAACTAGGTGGGGAGAGGGTGCTACAGATGTGAAATGTTTCATGTACTTTTGGATGAGGTCATTGTACTAGTTTGTATTAGTATTGTATTACATTACATTATTACATGTATTACATGTAATGTATTGTATTACATGTACTACATTGTATTAGTTTTACTTCACTGTTTTATTTTGTTACAAGAGACTTCTCATGAAATATATGTTTATTATTTTAAAATAAAATATATCGGGGCAGCTAGGTGGTGCAGTGAATAGAGCACTGGCCCTGGAGTCAGAAAGACCTGAGTTCAAATGCGGCCTCAGACACTTAGCACAATACTAGCTGTGTGACCTTGGGCAAGTCACTTAACCCCAATTGCCCTGCCTTACCCCCTCCAAAAATATATATATCAATAAACTTTTCTTTAAAAATTCAGGAGATGGGGCGGCTAGGTGGTGCAGTGAATAGAGCGTCGGCCCTGGAGTCAGAAGGACCTGAGTTCGGAGCCGGCCTCAGACACTTAATCCACACAAACAAAAAAAAACAACCTAGCCGTGTAACCTTGGGCAAGTTACTTAACCCCAGTTGCCCTAAAGGGGCAGCTAGGTGGCGCAGTGAGTAAGAGCGCTGGCCTCGGAGTTGGGATGACCCGAGATCAGATCCGGCCTCAGAAAATGAGCACCCACACATAAATAATGACTAGCCGTGTAACCTTGAGCAAGTTACTTAACCCCAATTGCTTTAAAATAAATAAATAAATAAAAATTCAGGAGATGGGTGAGGATAAGGGAGGGAAAAGGGTGAATGATAACCTTGAAGGGGTTTGAACCTGGGTTCTGGATGGTGGTTCCCTACAGAAAAACAGGGAAGTTTGAGAAAGGAGTAGGTTTCAAGGTAGAGACAATAAGTGCCATTTTAGAAATATTGAGTTTAAGATGTATATGGGTTATCTAGCTGGAGATTTCTAGCAGATATTTGGCATTGTGTAATAGAGGCCTGAGAGAGATACTAGGACTGAATATGTAGTCTGGGAGCCATCTGTGTAGAAATGATCATTGAGCCCATGAGAGAGAAGCTCACCAAGGAAAAGAGTGTAAGGAAAACAGAGGGTCAAGGACAGAGCCTTGTAGGACACCCAGGATTAGGGGACAGGACATGGATGATGATTCAGCAAAGGCAACTGAGTTGTCTCTCCTTGCACAAAGTAAGCATTGGACAAATATTTGTTGAATTGAATTGAATTCCCAAAGTTCAACAGCTCTTCTAATCTCTCCTAGGGTTTTGTATTTATTTATACAAAGAAGAGGTTGAGAAACACAGAGTCGCCTGACTCCAAAAGCTCTCAATGGTCTTCTTGGTCCATCCTTAGCTGAATGGGAATCCTCTCTCCAAACAACATCCCAAAGCCAGTGGTCGATCCAGGCTTTGTTTGAGAATGTGTAATGAGGGAGAAACTGCCCATTCTACTTTGAAATTATCTAATTGTTAGCAATTTTCTTTTACTATGGCTTAGTCTGTCTTTCTGCCCCTTCCATGTTGCTCCTAGTTATCTTCCCTTGAGCAAAGAACAGTTCTAATCTCTTTTCCATAATAACAAAGTCTTCTCTTTTCTAGGCCAATTACCACCCCCTACCCCAATTCCTTCAATCAAACTTAATATGGCATTATCATCTCAATACTGATTTCCCTTATCTGCAAGCACCCCTTCTTGTTAATATCCTTCCTAAAATGTGACAGCAAAAATAAAACATAATATTCCAGCTATGATCTGGCCAGCGAAGACTATAATAGAATTATCACCTTCTTTGTCCAGGGCACTATGCCTCTCTTAATGTAATCTAAGTTCACATTAGCTTTTGGCACTGCCATGTTACACTACTACTGGCTAATATTGAGGGTTTTAGTCCATAGTAACCCTCAGATCTTGTTTCTTTTTAATTTTTTTTAATTGACAAAAATATGTTTTCTTTTCCTCCCACTTCCCTTACTGGAAAAAGAAAGATAAAAACAAAACATTTGTAACAAATATTCATAGTCAAAACAATTCCCCACATTGTCTATATCCAAACAATGTATTTTAATCTGTACTCTGAGTCCCTCACCTCTCTGTTAGGAGGTGGATAGAATGCTTCCTCATGGATCCTCTGGAATTGAGACTGGTCTCCCAAATCTTTTCCACATGAACTATTTTCTAGACAAGTTGGACTGGTGAAATTGTTTTTTAGAATCCACATATGGGACTTTAGATTTATCTCTATTCAATTTTATCTTACTTTCTGACATGAAAGTTTTCTTCCAAATTCCACATCACTGGTATAGGCTAGAAAAGAGCCATTATATTTGAGTAGAACTTTTTTCATATTTCATTCACATTTTTTCTCTTTTATAGTATAAAATACTATGTTTTCCCCAATTATATGTAAAGACAATTTTTAACATTTCATTTGTTTTTAATTTTGAGTTCTAGATTTTCTCCCTCTCTCTCTCTCTTTTCCCCCCTCTCAAAAAAGGTAAGAATTTTAAATAGGAAAAGCAAAAAAAAAAAAGGTGAAAATAATATGCTTTGACCTACATTCAAACTCCATAGTTCTTTCTCTGGTTGTGGACAGCATTTTCCATCATGAGTTGTTTGGAAGAGCCAAGTCTATCAAAGTTGATAATTACACAATGTTGCTATTACTGTGTACAATGTTCTCCTGGTTCTGCTCATCACCTTCCATGAGTTTATATAAGTCTTTCCAGGTTTTTCTGAAACCTGCCTGCTCATCATTTCTTATAGTAAAATAGTATTCCATCACATTCGTATACCACAATTTGTTCTACCATTCCCCAACTGATGAGCATCCCCTCAATTTCCAAATTTTGCCATCACAAAGAGAGTTGCTATGATGTTGTACATGATGGTCCTTTTCCCTTTTTTATAATCTCTTTGGAATACAGACTTAGTAGTGATATTGCTGGATCAAAGGGCCACAGTTTTATAGTCCTTTGGGCATAATTCTAATTGTTGTCCAGAATGGTTGGGTCAGATCACAAGCAATGTAATCCTCACAAACAATGCATTAGTGTCCCAATTTTCCCACATCTTCTCCAACATTTATCATTTTCCTTTTCTGTCATATTAGCCAATTTGATAAGTGTGAGGCAGTACCTCAGAGTTGTTTTAATTTGCATTTCTTTAATCACTAATGATTTAAAGTATTTTTTTTTCATATAACTATAGATAGCTTTTGATTTCTTCATCTGAAAACTGCCTGCTCTTAACCTTTGACCATTTCTCTATTGGGGAATGACTTGTATTCTCATAAATTTGACTCAGTTCTCTATATATTTGAAAAATGAGACCTTTATCAAGATACTTGTAAAAACTAATTCCCAGCTTTCTGCTTTCCTTCTAATCTTGGTTGCATTGGTTTTGTGTAAAAATCTTTTAATTTAATATAATAAAAATTATCCATTTTATATTTTGTAATGCTTTCTTTCTCCCATTTGGTCATAAATTCTCCCCTTTTCCATAGATCTGAATAGTTTCTGCCATACTGTTTTCCAGTTTTCCCAATGTTTTTTTTTTTCAAATAGTGACTTCTTATCCCCAAAGCTAGAGTCTTTGGGTTTATCAAATGCTAGATTACTATGAGCATTTACTACTGTGCCTTGTGTACCTAAGCTAGTCCATTGATCCACCATTCTTTTTCTTAACCAGTACCAGATAGTTTTGATCATTACTGCTTTATAATATAGTTTGAAATATGGTATAGCTAGGCTCCCCCTTCTTTGCATTTTTTTCCATTAATTCCCTTGATATTCTTGACCTTTTGTACTTCCAGATTAATTTTGTTATTATTTTTTCTAGCTCTATAAAATAGTTTTAGGTAGTTTGATTGGAATGTCACTGAAAAGTAAATTAATTTAGGTAGAATTGTCATTTTTATTATATTGGCTCAGCCTATCCTTGAGCAATTGATACTATTACAATTGCTTAGATCTGACTTTATTTGTGATTCATTTTTTTTTTAAAGACTTCCTGTAGTTTCCTGGATTGGATTGCTCAGACCATCTATTTCCCAAAGTGTCTCATTTGTAAAAATGGTACTGGCCATAAACCTATCATTCATTTATTTAAGGGGAAAAAATTAACCTGTTGTTTAGATTTCTAGTTCCTCAACTTTTCAACTAGTTTCAATTTTAAGTATCTCTCTCTTAGATACTTGATTCTACCAGTTTTCTGGAAAACTATTTTCTTTCCTTTCATGTTTTCTGAGAATATTTCCTGTACAAGTCACATTTTATTAAGTACTACCCTATTCTTTTTCATACAAAACAAATTAGCATTGCATTATATGCTTGATGGTATAAAGAGTAGGTCAAATACTACTTTATCATGCTTAGAACAGTGCCAGGGAAGAAGGAGGGGGGTGGGGAGAAGGAAGAAGAGAAGTATGAAGAAGAGGAATTATTTTTAAAATTTTAAAAGTAGTCATTGATTCTATAGGTTTAGACTTGGATCAACTTTTGCTTTGACACAGAAATGAAATTCATGGGATTGTAGGTTTTGACCTAGAAGAGGCCTTAGAAAGACCATCTAGTTCACTCCCCCTTTGTTTTATAAATGAGAAAATGGGGCCCAAAGAATTAAGTAACTTGTGCAAGGTGACATAGGCTTGTAAATAGTAGGACTGAGATTCAAGATCAGATTCTCTGACCTCTAAGTCAACATGCTTTCTGCAGCACCACATTTCCTCTTCTAAGCCAATGGCCTCATGTTTTCCTCTAGCACTCATTCTGACAGTGATTGTCTGGTTTAAGGGTATTCTGTAAAAGTCCAGGAGTAGGAATCAGGACACATAGGTTTAATCATGACCCTAATGTTCTACATGGCTTTAGGCCAATCACAAAACTTCACCTTCCTCACTAACCTCATTGGCCTCCTGATGGAGTTGGAATAGAAAAGAAAATGGCAAAGATCTTTCAGCTATTAACAATGATAGTCAACTGCACAGAATTAGCATTGGTTTTGTTATAATAATAATAGTAACCCTGTGTCTTCATCCCTAAGAGAGAGGCCGGCAGTTGCCAGCCTTTGAGATTATGCTGTCAGTAGCCCCTAGGGTGACAGTCTAGAGAACCACCAATGTCCACGCTCACCAGGAGCTCTTCTCCTCCCGTGCTCCACCAATACCACTGGTGCATCTTTATGTCCAAGAGAGGAAAGAAGGAACATTCAGAAGACCTGGGCTTTAAAAAATAATAATTTAGGAAATATTGAACTAATGTCTTGATTCCTGTGAAGGGAAACAAGTTAAAAACCATTTTCCCCTATGACTTTCGTCCATAAGGAGTAATCCTGACCATTGTGTTGTTAGTAGAATTTTCAAGGCTGCCTCTTTTTCCACATGGTTTCCAAGGTGGGATATGGACCAGTGGAGGAAGGGGATGTGCAGCCATTTGGTGGGAAAGGGAGCAAGAATGGTGAAAATTCTGCTGATATTTTCAGGCATTCTTTGACACTTATGCTGGTTGTGTTATGTAAGTATAATTGAGGTGTAGCCACATCAACCTCAGAACCCAAAGGTCTACGAGCCAAGCTTTTGACTTCCTATTGAGTTAAACATCAGTGCATTAAATTGTTAGCATTTTTGCCTGTATGTATATTTGCTCCCTTAAAATGACTCAGATTCAAGCACCATCCTAAAGTACTAGGTGATCTTTTGTTTTTCTTTTTGCTTGGTTTACTAATTTGAGAGTTATCTAATCTCCTTTTGCTATTCACTCTAATTAAAGAAATGGATAGTTTTTATTTCTCTGGTAATGAGTAAACCAGGGCAGCTGGGTGGCACGATAGACAGAGTGTTGGCCCTGGAGTCAAAAAGCTCTGAGTTCAAATATATATATACACATATATAATATATATATATTTATATATATTAATATATATAATATAGCTTCAGGCACTTACTAGCTGTGTGACTCTGAACAAGTCATTTAGCCCTGTTTACCTGTTTCTTCATCTGTAAAATGAGCTGGAGAAGGAAATGGTACTCCAGTATTTTTGCCAAGAAAACCCTAAAGGGGTCATGAAAAGTTGGGCATGACTGAACAACAATATCAAATGAATTAAAAGTAGCCTGGGGCCAGTCACTTTGATTCCCCTTCCTCTGTCCTATTCCTCTGTTTCTTTGTTCTGCCATGCTTAAATTTCCTATTTCTGACTGACCTGCCCAATCACGCTTCTTCTCTGCATGTAGCACAGGAATTATGACTTGGGCATATGTCTGGATGAGAAGGGAAGATAGAAGAAAGGGAAAGTAAGGTTCTCCTAAAATGCAGGTCAGAGGAGAGGCAAGTGATGTGGCTAGTTCTCTGAGTACAGTCCTTCTATGATCCAAAAAGCCAGGGCTTGGGAGAGTTGGATTGTAGCAAAAATGGAACTCAATTAATCCTTGCCATCTGAACTGGATAACTAATCTCCATTATAGGAATATAGCTTTAAAACTCTCTTCCTCGGGTCATGCTGTCCTGGTTGGCAAATGAGCATAAACTCACATAGCCTTCCATGTCTAGCCAACTCCAGACCAGACCAAGCTTCATATGTCATCTGGTCTTACAACCCAACCATCTTCTCAATGCTAGCCATCTACCCCGATGCTCCTCCTGATCTGAGAGCTATAATCAAATCAGCACACTATTCATCTTGGAAAGGGACATCAATTGACTCCCTTGTGGATTCACTCACCATCTCTGGCATTTTCAGAGCTAAATACCCTTCCCTGGCCACCAGGCCCTGAGATAAGTTGTCTCTCCTTATTAGAATATGAGCTCATTAGGAGCATTTAATCTTGTGCTTGGTGAAAAACAAGTGTTAGATAAATATTTACCCTTCATTCATTCATTCAGGACTGGAAGGGAACTGAGAGGTCATCTGCTCCAATTCCTTCATTTTACAGATGAAGGTCAAAGAGGTCAAACAATTTGCCAGGGGTAGAAAATGGCAGAGCTGGGATTTGAACTCAGGCCTTTGGATTCCAAGTCTAGTGCTCTCTTTTCACTGTTCCCTATTAACTCCCTATTCAGGACAGGCATTGTCATTTTGAATGTGTCCATACTGCACAGAAGAAAGAGCAGATTTAGCATTTATCAGATTAAAATCAAACCTCATTAGTGGGAGCTTTGTAATTTGTGAAAAGTCACAAAATCCAGATTGGGACAATATTTCCGTTTATATATTACCAATGAACAAAATGTCTTGCTAAGCTGAATGAACAAGAGTGGAAGAAAAATCCTTAAATTATCTAAGAAAACAGTTTTCAAACACTTTTGAAGCACAAATTGATGTGTTAATTACAAATCATTCTTACCTAATTATTATTTAAGTCAAGCCCTGGACCTCCAGAAAGCAACTCTTTGTTTATTTAATTTGAGTTACTGGAAAGTAATTAACCTTGATTTCTTTGAGAATATATTCTGAAATTCAATCTTTTGACTAATTCAGACTGGCCTCACCAAATAGCTGTAATTACTTTGGCTATAAATTGATCATCAAACTGAATCACCATAAAGACAGACTAATCTGAATTAGCACTCTCCATTAATCCAATTAACTGAGTAGTGGTCAAATATTGGCTACCTTACCTGCTGTAGAGACCCATCCTGTAATTCTGAGACAGATAAAAAATGTATTTTAGAGCAACTTTTTTTAGGGGGGGTGTGGGTGGGGAGAGAAGTGATCTTCCTTGTTTGAGGCTGGAATGGCTGGTCTAAACCCTCCCTAGGCTAAAGGCATTAGGAGGTGAGGGCTGTAAGTGACCAGAAAGTTCCAGTTCAGTAAAATCTTGGGAAAGGGCTTCTAGATCTTTTCGCTCTTATACTGAGAACATCTAGCATGCCAGTCCGTCTTGTGTGATGACTGCTTGTTGAATAAAGGAATAAATGAATGAACTTGAAACCAACAGGCTGGGAGTTGGGGATAGGAATTACAGCTGCTTTGCCTCAAAATACCTGGCACCTATTTATCTTCATGATGAAGCAATTACATAATTGACATTAAAATGTGAGACTGTTTCCTGCTGCTCTAGGGATTTCTTTGGAAGACCTAAATGTGGGAGTGTATGATAAAGGGAAGGAATAAGAGTCGGATCAGGTTTGGAAAGAGAGTTTTCTGCTGTTACTTTGCTTTGAGTTGGAGAAATTTGTTTGGGATGGGGTAGATGGGGGGTGGGGAGGACTTAATGAAATGAATATTCGTTTATTAAGCTCCTACTCTGTGCAAATATACTAAGTACTTTACAAATATTTTATCATTTGATCTTCATCACAACCCTAAAAAGTAGGTGTTAGTATGTTCCACATTTTATAGTTGAGGAAACTGGTTGAGTGACTTGCCCAGTGTCACACAACTAATAAGTGTCTGAGGCTAGATTTGAACTTAGATCTCCCTGACTCCAGGTCCATTCATTCATTAAACATTTATTAAGTGCTACTAAGCGCTACTATTCGCCAGGTACTGTACAAAACATTGAAAATACAAAAGGGGCAAAAGACAGTCCTTGCCCTCAAGGAGCTTGCAATCTAATGGGAGAGACAACATGCAAGCAAATATATACAAAGCAAGCTTCCCCAGGCTCCCAAAGGAGCCATTTACCCCTAATTCAGTTTCTTTGCTATGTCCTTCCCTCTGAGTATTTCGCTTCCATTTTACGAAGGGAAGGTTTTGTGAGAAAGTATGGCTGTTGCTATTGGGGAATAATACCTTCACACTTTAGTGATGAAGTAACAACCCTCAACAGCCTGTGAGAGATCCTGGAATCCTGGGATCATAGATTTAACACTGGAGGAGATGAAAGATCACTGGATCTGTTCTGGGCACTCTATGATTCTTGGTGACCTCATCTGTTTCCAAGGGATCAATTATCATCTCTTTGCAGATAACACCTAGGTCTATACATCCAGCCCCAGTCTCTCCCCTGAGCTCTAGTCTCTTCTCATCAGCTGCCTATTAGACATTTCAAAATGTATATCTATCCCACAGGTGCCTCACATTCCACATGTCTAAAACAGACCTTATTTTCTTTCCCCCAAAACTCACCCCTCTTCAAAACTTCCGTTTTTGTAAAATGAATTTTTATTGGTGTCTTTTATTTTGCCTCAGCTAAATGCCCCTTGTACAACCCCATTTGCCTCAGTTTCCTCATCTGTAAAATAAGCTGGAGAAGGAAATGGCAAACCACCCCAGTATCTTTGCCAAGAAAACCTCAAAAAGGGATCAGGAAGAATTGGACATGACTGAAACAACTAAACAACAGTTCTCCCTTCTCCACTCTACCTGAGACTTATGTCTTACAAGCAAAGGAAAATTTTTTTTTGCCTTTTTTTTTTTTTTTGGAGGACAACTGGGGTTAAGTGATTTGCCCAAGGTTACACGGCTAATTTTTGTGTTAAGTGTCTGAGGCCAAATTTGAACTCAGGTCCTCCTGACTCCACAGCCAGTGCCCTATTCAATGCACCACCTAGCCTCCCTAAGGAAAAAAAATTAAATAAAAAGAAGTAGAGAAAGAAGGAAAAATGTCAGCAAACTGCTCAGTGCCTTAAAAAAAAAAAAAAACCCGACAGTGTATGTACAATGCTTTACGCCATGGACCCTTCCACCTCTGCAAGGGAGTGGAGGGAAGTGATTTCTTCCATCTCTTCTTTGGCTTTAGGCTTGTTCTTTGAAATTTTACAACTCTTTTTCTTGACTGTTTTGTGGTTGCTCAATAGCTCAAGTTTATATAGTGTTCTAAAGTTCGCAAAGTGCTTTATGTAGCACACAGGGCTTTGGCGCATGCCCAGACCACCTACCGGGGGCCTCATCCACCTGGTACATGTGTGGGACCTGCTCCTGGGGATCCAGAGAGCTGGTTTGTTTGTGGACATTCTGTGGGGAGCAGCTTGTTTCCTTTGGCTCTGTGGCTAGAACTGTCTGTGCCTTTAAAACTACCTGACCAAGGACAGTCTTTCATGTTTTCCTGCCAACACCCACACATAGAGGGAACAGGGAGGGGAGGGTTTGAGGACCACTTTTCTTCCTCCTTAGATCAGAAGGCACTAAAAAGCAGACTTGAGGTTTTGCCTGGGGGCTGTTTTTGTTTTTAATTCTAGGACAGGGGGGAAAGTGTCTGATGAGAGAGCTTGAGTTAGAGAGATAGTGGAGCTCAAGACCACTGGCTGGAGGCTGCAGCCAACCCAGCAGGAAAATCCTGAGAAGCAAGGCTCTGGGGGGCCAACAGTCTTAGGATTTCAGCTTGGTGGACCTAATGCTATGGAGGAGCCGAGTTAAGATGTGAACCAAATTTACCTTTCCCCAGGGACCAAAGTGATACAGGAACATTATGCTCCAAGGTGTTGAGGGAAATATTTACAACTTTCTAGTAAATAATCCTTTGTAAAAGCTATTGAGATGCTAGTAATTAAGTAGTCACTGGTCCCCTAAAAAAGCAGGCAACAGAGTCAATAGCAAAAAACCCCAAATTTCCCAAGCCCCTCAGGGTACCAGAGAACACTGGGGGTAGGGAGGAGAGCTAGGCCAATCGCCCTGTGGTTAGTATTCAATAGCTAGTATTTATATAATGCTGTAGTACAGGTTACTGGGTATTATCCCCATTTTACATATGGAAAAACCAAGGCTTCAAAAGGCCCAGAATGGCACAGCTAGTCATGAGACATAACTTGAACCCTGGTCTTCCTGACTCCAGACCCAGCACTGTCTGCCAGGCCACCTACCTCTCTGCTCTTCCCATTTACATTATTGTCATTGTTTACATTGTTTTCTTGGCCCTCCTTGCTTCACTTTGCATTAGTTCATTTAAGTCTTCCAAGGACACCAGCATCCTTTCGGTCACCCAGTTTACAACCTCAAAGTCATCTTTAACTTTTAACTCCCCCCACCCTCATCCACTCCATATACTTCTCTCTACTCACATAGCAGCCCTCCATACCACCTTTACCTCATTACCTCTTACATGGACTCTTGCAATGACCTCTTAATTCAACTCCCCGCCTGACAGCTCTTCCCTTTCCAGTTCATCCTCCACAAGGTACCAAAGTGACCTTCCTAAAGCACGGGTGATGGGATGCTAGGATCACAAACTGAAAGCTGGGCAGAACCTCAGAGGTCATTTTGTCCTCATGTTTTCATTATAATTGTACTATATGTGCTTATTATAATGTGTAATTATAATTGTAAGTGGACCAAGGTCCATTAAGAGTAAATGACGCTCTCAAGGTCACATAGGTAGCAAGGGCAGGGCCAGGATTTGAAGTCAGGCTTTCTAATAGGATTGCCAACATGCTTACCACTGCACTGTGCTGCCTGAACAGGTCACTCTACTGTTGCTGGGCTTCAATCTTGGGATTAAATACAAAGTAATTTCTGTTTGGCATTTAAAGTCCTTCACAGCCTGCCTCCAGTTGACCTTTCCAGGCCTATCCTAGCCTACTCCCCTTCACGCATGACTCAGTTTAGCCAAATTGTTCTTGTAGTTTCTTACAGACATCCCTCCTGCTGTCAGCTTTGCACAGGCTGACCCCCATGCCTGGAGTACACTTGCTCTTTACCTTCACCAAGTACAATCCCGAGTGTCCTCCCAAGCTCAGTAAGCACTGCCTTCTCAACAAAACATCTTCAGATCCCCTAGCTGCTAGTGCCATCCTCCTCCAAATTCCCTTGTGCCTTTTTGGGCATATATTTATCTTCTTAGGTGCATGTGTGGTGTATCCCTGCTAAGGGCAAGGACTGTTTTAATTTTTGCCTTTGGATCCTTAGCACCCAGGTCAGTGCCTGGCAAATAATAAGTGCTTGATAAAAGTTGTTTCATTGGTTGTTCTCATCCTCCACTCTTCACTGGAAGCTGAGCCCTAGAGAAATGATTTTCCCATGGTCACATAGAAAGGAAGTGGAAGAAGAGCTGGAATTCCTTAAGGTCTTCTGCTTTGATCTACCTGTCCAAGAAGTTTGTCACACCCCTGAGCAGTAACAGTCTTAAAATATCATAGGAAACACTTTTGGTAGAGGAGAGAGACTTATGGATTGACAAAGCTGTTTCCTAGGAGTCAATGTGGCTACCAGGATGTTCAGGGGACTACTGGTATTGGCTCCAGGTGCCAACAGTGGGTACCATCCTCATGGGGTCCCTGTTCATTCGAGGGGGAGCTATGAAGCAGTGGTAAGAATACAGCTTTGGTGTCCAGAGTCCCAGGTTCAAATCCCATTCCCTCTATTTACTTGCTCTATAACCTTAGGCAAGACCCTTAAACTCTCTGGGCCTCAGTTCCTCATCTGTAAAGTGAGAGAACTTGACTTTGAGCTTAAAATCTATGATCTTGTGATTCTGGCTTTTTATTCCCCCCTCCCCCAGCCCCAAGACTCTTCTTGGCTGCCTTGTTGACTTCTGGGGGCCCAGTGCTCTTAAAGTCTTTGGGGCTTTTAGTAAAAGAAAAAATTTCAATCTGAGCTTGGAAAAAAAAAAAAAGCACATTAAACTTGAAGCTTTCATTAATCAGGGCCTGACAGAGCTAAAGTGGAGCTTTCATTGCCTCTGGGCAACATCTGTAACAAAACCAGGAAACAAAAGGATGGAAGAGCTGAAGCAGGCTTGTTGGCAGCCTTTGCTCCATTATGACCACCGTATGTAGGGTTTCATAGGCAACATAATTAATTGCCATTTCAATAAACATTTGCAAATCCCGTTAACCTTATTAAGTGTTTGGAGTAGGAGTGAAACCTGAGCACATTTCCAGAGATAGGGTACAAATGGAGAGGCACAATGAATTTATGTCCAGATCAACTGATCTGTGTTTTTAAGTTCTTTCTGCATGTATCATGGCAAAGATATAAAACCCACCTGACATCTGTAGTCTTAGTCTTGGCAATTCTCCATAACTAAATAATGTATGTGTTCTTTTCTATTGGATACAGTCAGGAAAACTGTAATGAACTGAAAAGACAATGTGAAGTTTCCCCTGGTTGAATGAAATATAGTCAACTAACTATAAGAAAGGGGCAACTCATTACAACAAACTCTCTTCTGTCCATCCTATCAGTGGCAGAGCTATAACTAGGGTGGGGTCACCAGAGGTTTTCCCCAGGGTGCCACAATTTAGAGGATACTAATGGTATCTGCCATTGACTTTCAAAAGAGTAGGAAGAATTGATCTTACCAGCCATCTAGCAAATATAATTTCAGTCCCCTTCTAGCATCTCATGCCCAGGTGAACTCCTTTCTGTCCTTTCATTCCCTCTTCACTGTGCATGTTGCTTCCAGAAAGCTCAAAAATTGTTGGTTGTGGTTCTGATGGACAGGAACTTTCTAATATCTGTTATGTCTGCATATCACTATACAATAACTAGGTTTGATCTGACTAATATCAAATCTATAATAATCCCTGGTGTCTTCTTTTTACTGTACTTTCAAAAGAGTTATGTGATTTTAAGAGTACTCTGGATCACCCATTATACAAGATTATAAACCAAGTAGGCTGTCATTGGATATTATAATTCCATCTTAAGAAAACCCTTCACATATCTCAAGCTTTCATCTTATTGATACTTGGCCTCCACAGTCAGAAACTTAGAGAAATGGTTTTGTGGGAGTCAAAGGTTTTTTGTAGTCTCAGGTTCTCAATTAAAAAAAAGTCTTCAAAATATTTTATTTTCTCCTGAGTCCATTTCATCTTCACAGACTATCTATGAGGTTTTGCTTTTGTTATTGTTGTTCAGTTCATGTTTCAGTCATGTCCAACTCTTTGTGACCCTATTTGGAATTTTCTTGGCAAAGATACTGGAGTGGTTTTCCATTTCCTTCTGCAGTTCATTTTACAGATGAGGAAACTGAGGCAAAGTGGATTAAGTGACTTGCCCTGAGTCACATAGCTAGGAAATGTCTGATGCCAGATTTTAACTCAGACTCTCCTAACTCCAGGCTGAGCAGTCTACTCACTGTACCATCTAGCTGCCTATCTATGAGGTAGTTAAGGCAGATATTACCCCCCTGCTTTATCAACATGGAGATTGAGGCCCAGAATATCTGAAAGAAGACTTCATTTGGTCCAAATTCCAACTCTGCTACTTACTACCTTGGGCAGGTTACAACCTCTCTAGACCACTATTTCCTCATCCATAAAATGAAGGGGTTGCCTTTGGTGAGCTCTGAGTGAAGTCTTTTGCCATTCTGAATCTATGACCTAACCAACTGGCTCATGGAGGCATCAAGGTTAATTTCAGGCCTTCTGACTCCCTTAGCCAGTGCTTTTCCATGTTTTTTCCAAAATTGATATATATCTTTGCCATAAATCAGGGAAAAGAGACTTAAAGCTGAGAACCAATTTGATTAACTGTTAGGAAAATCCAATTCAGGAACTCAGCCACATAGGGCACATCTCTGTTTTTGCTGTTTAAGAACATTGGGACTGCCATCCTGAGTCAAACTGGGAATGCAATGTGAAAGAGCTGCCTTTTAGAATGTTAAACTCAGAAAGTTAGACTGATTTGCCAACTTGTCCAATTTTCTCTTAACGACCAAAATCTTGAAGTTTTTTAAAAAAAGAATAATGATCTTCACTCAGAGCCGGTCATACTTAGCATAAATTCAGTTGAGGTGAAAGGAGTGTGAGGGAAACCTTAAGTGTGTGGCCACATGAACAGGACACTGTGCCATGGCAGGGAGACCAGCCTCCATGACAGGATCAGGTGATCCAGGACATCATTGCTGTAGGAAGAAGCAAGGTGTAGACGGGTTGGGGAGAAACTCACCAGAAACATGGAGGTAGCGACCATCTGGTCACTTCCTATTTTAATTAGTTATTATTGCTAGGTTCCAGACTCAGCTGCCTTGAATTGCTGAAGTGCTGGGATATGCCCTCTACACTTCAATACCTCGGAGCAAAGTTCTCACTGTTCTGCCCTAGTTATAGATCTAAATTGATCAATCAAATACTATTATATGTTGAGTACTGTGCCAGATATTGGATTCAGTATCAATTTTTTATATCTCTATATATCACACCTCTAATTTTCATATCTCTATATTTCATATCTCTAAAGAAGGTTGAATCTCAATTGACCATTACTCTTAAGATGCCCCCTCCTGGACAATTTTCATTTAATAACAAATGATAAATTTGTTCAGATCATATAGCTAGATACTCACATCTAGTCTTGTGAGAAAAACTAAGACGAAGTTAAAACAATATAAGATGCATTTTGCAGATGCCAACCAGCCCTGGCTCTTTAAAAATCTATCTTTCTACTATTTCAGGTGGTAGAGTTGAAGCTTGGAGCTGTCCACCCACCCCACCCAGAGCCCCCCCAGACACAGAAGTCCCTGCTGTGACATTCCACATGGGCTTTCTCTTAGTCCTGGTAAAAATGAACATTTCTGTCACTTTGAAGTTTGCAAAGTCTTACAGTCATAACTAGCTATTACTGTGGTTGGAGCAAATTTGGAGTAACACAGGAGGAGGTCAGAGGACATTATGACCATAGCTGCTATCATACTGGGAAAAGAGAAGCCTATGACTCAGACTCCAGCTTTCATTCTCTCCCCACCCCTACTTGTAGAGAAGGCAGGCCCTGGGTGGTAAGGGAAGAGGCGGGGCAGGTGGGCAGGGAAATTGGTAATTCAGCAAGACGGCGGTTGCTACCACCCTACCGGGGAGAAAGCATACCTCCCTCCTCCCCTTCTCTCAATGCCACATTTGTACCCTGGGGTAAAGCCTCATTTACTTTGGGCTAGTTAAAGCATCTTACTTAAGCTCCACATTGGCTGTGCTAGGTAGGTTCTACAGGTATTATTACCCCTGTTTTGCCAACGAGGGTGACATGGCTTAGTTATGTGACTCGTCCATGGTTATACCAAAGTGGAACCTGAACTTATACCACATTCCTGCCTCCCTTGACCACCCAGCTCCCAGGACCTAATGAAGCTAAGCTTTGTTCTTCCCTCTCAGCCATCAGAGCCAGATCTTTTCTGCTTTCTAAAATGAAAACCAGCTGATGTATATGGTTGATCGTTGTCCTCATTCTCAAAGAGGAACAAAATGACATCACTATATTGGGGCTAAGGTACAGATGTTGTACAGACCTTGTACAGATGTTATACCTGATGTATATAATATATTAATGGGAGAAGGGCTTGGCAGTACCTCCAGGAGGAGGAGGGACTCCTTTAGGTGCTAAGCCACAGGTTCATGATGGCAAAGACCTTTTGTATACCATACATCATTATTTTTACTAATTTGTCTAAAATAAATAACCAAAGTTTATAAGCCAATAGTGATGAAATTGATATAAAATCTCTCCAGCATCCATTGAGGAAAAAAATACACATAAAAAATTTTACTTTCAGGTCAGCTAGGTGCTGTAGTGAATAGAGCACTGGCCCTAGAGTCAGGAGGACCTGAGTTCAAATCTGGCCTAAGACACTTAACACTTACTAGCTGTGTGACCTTGGGCAAGTCACTTAACTCCAATTGCCCTGCCTTCCCCCCTCCAAAAAGACAAAAAAAGCCTTAATTTTAAAAATAAAATTACTTTCAAAGAATAGTACCCAAGATGGCTAGTCTCCCTTGAAAAGCTATGAGTCCCTGTCATTGTACCCTTGATAGGAGGTCCTTGATAGGAATATTTGATTCAAGACAGATGGTAACTTCTCTAGGGGTAAGCAGAGACCTAGGTGCAGAATTCTAAGACAATGGGAGTTGTACCCAATTTTGATAGACCTCCAACATGTTGATTAACGTGCAAGCTCAGCTGCTTCCCCAAAGAACAAAAACAACCAAAATAAAATTTTCCTCACTATAAATCTTATGCTCAGAACCATTTAAGATGGATGAGTATGCTTTTTCCTGTGAACCTATAGATGGTTGGAATTTGGGTTTAATCTCAACACTTACTCATCTCCAATGTAGAGTTTGGGCCAGACCTCATTAACATGGGTATACTGGGGACTGCCCTTCCAAAAGAGCCGCTCCAGCTCAAAGGCCCCTGGTGTGATATAGTCATCTTCTGGTTCTTCTTTGCTAGAGCCATAGGCCTTGTTCAGATTGGTCTTTGACTGCTTTGAAGTCATCTTTTTGCTAAGAGATTTTTTGATTCTCTTCACAGGCTATCAAGAGAAAAGGATAGAAATGGTGCTATCAGGAAACACAGCAATGAGAAAACTTTCAGAAAAGGTATGAGTCAAATTTGGGTGGAAAAAGCTGAATTCAAAAGCTGGGAAGGATGTGCCCTAATCTGGTATGCCGCTTCTTCTCAATCCACTGAGTCATCTAGGGTTGGAGTCTAGATAAACAATGAAGACCATTATTGGCAGTTGAACCAGTGTTTTTCTAAACATTCCAGGCTCCCCAACCTACAAGGGCACAAGGGACTTCATTTGCATAATAGAACATTGGCTGAAACTTATACCAAAACCTGGAGAGGTCTTGGTCCAAGAAATCTTGGAAGGTACTGCCTGTCTCCACCTTTTATCTTTTTTTTTTTTTTGCTACTTCTTCAAATTGGAGGAGACTCAACTGCCTCATCCCCAAATTACCCGACTTTCTATACCTGCAGTAAGTCTACAAAAAAACAAAAGGAAAGGAGAGTGACTCATTCATGTAACATTTATTTATTCAGCACCTATTGTGTGCCAGTCATCAACCTGAAAGTCTTTTTTTTCTAGGACAGTTCACCTAGGGAGTGTGCATGTATATGTCAGAGAAACCATGCAAATTAGCACAGGACCCTAGTCCCAGGGCTAAAAGAAAATTAATTTGTGGGTTAGTTCTTTTTTAATGACCATTCAGGTTGCTGATGTTTTCTCTCTGGGATATTAGTAACTTCTTAAGTTACTTACTGCATTCCAAGGAAACAAAACCCATGTTCAGACCTGAAAACCTCTTCAAATGTCCTTGTCAGGTCAACAGAGAACTCGGGACAAGTATGGGTTCTGCTATTTATTTCTTATGTGACCTTGGATCACAGCGTTATGGATCTTAAAAGTTTTATCATCTACAAAATGCAAGTGTTGGATTACATAACCTCTAAGGTTCTTTTCAGTTTGAAATTCTTTGTGTTTCTGTGATATCACTAATAATTACTATTTCCCCAATTATCTACCTCCCCCCAATCTTTACCCTGGTGGAACAGCAGGTCAGCCCCTCAGATAGAGTACGTGGCCTCTGGAAAGTGATGGTCTTCACTGCACAAGAGTTGAGCTCCAGTTGAGTAAGGAGCCCTTCCTTCAGCCATAAACCTTTGGGAAAGAAGAGAGAAGTCTAGATGGTCCTATGGTTTGTTGAGCACTAGTTATGATACATCAGGCCCTGAAAAGGCATAACTAAAGGGCCCATTGGAGAATGGAAGGAAGGAAGACTGAAAAAAAAAAATAAGTTTTTGTTATCTAGTCAAGGTTAGTGTGGAGGGCAGGTTGAATGAGGAACACTTTTCATTCCCTTTCCTGAGAAGAATGTTTCCTGTTTCCTCCCAGCTGAGGTGGGTGGACTGAGGATATGACCTTATGTTCCTCCTCCCTGGTCTCATCAATCTATGTAAGAAAGGATTTAACAAAATCCCTTATATCTCTATTGAGAAAACAAAGTTATGTGGATAATAGATTTATGTGAATTTGGAACTAACTGAATGACCACACCCAATGAATGTCAGCCTTGGAATGAGGTCTCTAGAAGATGAACACCCAATTTTGTCCTTAGCTCTATTCTGGTTGACATGTTAATCAATATCACTGTCAGTGGCATAGAGTCGATTCAACAAATATTGATTAAACACTTACTATATGCCAAGTATGGTACTTTTGTCAGAGACCAAAATGCAATAGTTCCTGCCCTCAATGAATTTACATTCTATCAGAAGGAAACAGCATTTACACAGAAAATTAAATACAAAATATGCAAAGTAATTTCTGAACAGAGGGCACAGATGTAATATGAAAGGTAATTTGTTAACAAGCTCCTGATTCTGAGCCCTTTCACTTTTTGTCCTCTGGTCCTGGAATGCCCTTCTTCCTCATGCCCACCTCCTGGCTTCCTTCAAGTCTCATCTAAACCTATCTCCTACGAGAAACCTTTCCTGGTCTCCTTCAAAGCTCCCCTCTAAGACTGCCTTCAGTTCACCCTGTATATGTACATAGTTGTTGGCATACTGTCTCCCTTATTACATTTTGAGCTCCTTGACAGCAGGGACTGTTTGGGGCCTTTATTTGTGACCCCAATGCTTAGCACCATGCCTGATACATTTCGTTAACTCACAAAGAGCAGTAAATTCCAGAAAGTTCAATGGGAGGCCAGGATAGCATGGGATAAAGAACGTATTGATCAACATTGTAGACAGTATGAAGAAGCAGAAGGAATAGCTAACACATGGGAGGACAAATTAAGATTCAAAAAGATGTTGATAGACTACCACAATGGGTCCAACCTAGGAAGATGAACTTTAATAGAAATAAATATAAATTCCTACCCTTATGTTAAGAAAAATCAATTTTACAAGAATGGGATAAGGGAATAGTAGCTCAGTGAAGAATCATATAAAAAAAACCCAGGGGAATTTAACATGCCCTTTCTCATTATGAGTATGTTCTTCCAATAAAGCTTCCTTGCTTTAATTTCTTCTTGCTGGCTCCCATCATGCTGTGTTGTGTTTTGTGGTTCTACCCCCTCCCTGCCCCACCAGTTTACCCCTTTAAAAACATCAACCATCATCTAGGGCTGGCACTAATGGCTTTGGAAGATCTCCTGCTTCCCAAGTCATTTATCAGCAAACATAGAACATAAGACCAGGACCATGTTCCTAGACCTGGAACCCATTCCCTGATAAGACCTCCCTACTGTCCCCCCTACATCAGGGGGCTCTGACTAGGGTCTGGCCCCAACAAGGCTCCTTGGGCTCTTTCTCCTGGCAGAATAAGTGACATATAAGGGAGATTGTATTGGGTCTTGGAAAAATGAACCTCACTCAAACTCCATTAAGCCAAACCAGTCACTTAACCTCTCAATGTTCTTGGCAGCTCTCTATAACTGAGTTAAATTGGTAAGGAGTTTCCTCCCTTGGAAGCTCTGTACAAGGTGTCACAAAAGTTTTAACCTTTAATAGCTTTAAATTGCACAAAGGCTTTTGGGATACCCTGTATTAATTACATCACAGGTCTAGTCCTTATCCCTATTAACTGAAAAGTAGGCATATGATTTACCTGTTGTGGTCATTCCCTCAATCACTGCTTTTTAGTGTAATAATGTCAGGGATTTTTTTTAACAATGCTTTTGGTATCTTCCCTTCTTTCACAGATACCTTGGGAACTGATGTCTCAGCAGACTTAAAACTTTCTGTTGTGTTTACTCAGCCAAGTCCAGCTACTTCTTCCATCTTGGTTCTCTTCAGTGCTATTTCCATTTGTTCAGCTAGCACGTCTGGAACTATAATGGGAGTGTCCGCCACCCTTTCAAACCCCTACTGGCTACCCAAGGAGACTTCTGAGGTATATATTATTGAGACAAGGAAGGTCTGGGGAGCATGGATTAAATATCATTTCCCCCAAACCTCAGTCTGCTTCCCTTGCCAACATTCCCCTCTATGGGGTCATATCTCCCACTCTGTACTGTGTATGTGGTGGAGGGAAAAGAAGGGTGAAGGAGGATGGAGAGTAGAAGAGAAATTTCCCCATCCCAGCGACTGAAATACTCAGCTTAATTTCCAGACAGAATAGGAAGTAATGTGGTTTAACCAAAACAGGATGGCATGCATTGGTGTTCTGGAACTCATTACCATCAAGTGTGGGGTATCTGAGGGGGGGAGGGGAGCAAATCTTATAGCCATCCAGAAACCGCAGACCTACAATTCCATCTTAAAAGCTGCTCTGCATGAATCCCACTGAGCAGCTCCAAAACCTCTGACTTCCAGAGAGTCAAATGAAGGTTTCTTTCCTGAAACATGGCAAAAAAAATTAAAAAGGGAATCAACTGGTTTTGTTTGGTTTCCAAAAACTGGGCCTACACTTCATAAATGGTCCAAAGAGCTTGGTCTTATGTCGTAATGGACAAGTATCATAAAAAAAGACGTATGCCAGGAAAAAGCCTTGAGGTTGTTGTTATCTCTCCATACAGCAGGGTTTGGTCTTAAGAAACCACACTGCATCTCTCTGTGAGTATGGAGAATCAGTCTATTTTCTCATTGACCTCTGGGGCCATGTTTTTCCTTTCTTGGAATTTCTCCTGTCTCTGGCAACATCCTTTTACTGGTTCCCTTCCTACCTTTTGGACCAATCCCTCTCTGTCTCTTTTGTTACCTCCCCCCAACTTCCTAACTATGTTCATTCCCCAAGGTCCAGTCCTTCTCCCTCTCCTCTCTGTCTCAATGTACTGATTTGTACTGATCATCTCTCAGTTACAGCTATCCAGTATAAGCTGATACCTCTCCAGTCTCCTATGTCCAGTCTTCACTTCCCACCTAAGATCCTGTATATCCATTTGCCTTCTGGTCATTTCCACAAGGATGTCCTTCCATGATGTCAAAATCAGCAGGTACCAAACAAAGCCCATCCTTGTTAAGAGAAGACTAGAGGCTCATTAGGTAACTTTTTTTTAATGTTTATTGACTCTAAGGAAATATCACTGCAGGAGGCAGGATGGCATAGTGGATAATGCACTTGAACCTGGAGTCAAGAAGGCCTGGGTTTAAATTCTGCTTCTCAGTCTTATTCTCTGACTGTGGGCAGAGTATTTCACCTTTACAACTTAGCCCCAACCAACCTTTCCAACTTTATTATATACATTACTACCCCTTCCTACACTCCAGAGTCCAGCCAAAATGGCTTTTCTGTTGGCCCTCAGATGCAAAACTGTCTCCCCAAACTCTGCACAGGTTGTCTGTCCCCCATGCCCAGATTGTACTTCCACTCTTCCTTGGCCTCTGGAATCCCACATTTCCTTCAAAACTCTTCTCAGGTACAATCTTCTACATGAAGCTTTTCCTGATTCTTTTCCTGGTCCTCCAAAATTTGCCTTGTGTATCTTTTGTTCATGTCGATTTATGAGTATACCTCTCTCTAATAGAATGTAAGCACTTTGAGGACAGGGACTGTTGCATTTTTGTCTTTGTATACACCATACCTCACACTATGCCTTGAGCATAGTTGGCAAATTGATAAATGATTATTGATTAGTTAAGTTCTATGTTAAGTTCTTACTATTACTGATAATTAAGTTCTATGAGTCTCGGTTTCCTCAGTTGTAAAATGGGGATAATAATATCTAAATTATGTACCTCACAAGGTTTCTCTGAGGTTCAAATGCAATCATGTGGCTACCAGTGACTACTGGTATATGACGTCCTACTAATTGTAACAAAATTGAGCTGGGCTCAGTGTACATATTGGCTCACCTCTTTGGCTATATTGGTCTTGCTACAATGATCAATTTCACCACATTGAGCCCCTGATCAACTTTATATCTATGACCTTTTATTTACCATCTGTATAATCTTGAACAAAGCTCTGGGTTTATTTCTTCATCTGAAGAATGAGGGTTTGGGACTCCATAATTGTGAAGAGCCTTTCTAACTATAGACGCTATTAAGGCACCCTCTGCTCCAGTCAGGTCCTTCCCTTATTGTTGCCATACACACCAAGCCCAGTTTTATTTTGTCCTTCCTCCTCTCCCTTCACCTCCCCATCCTTCTGGACCCACTTTGGGTCCTGCCTTCTCTATAAGGCCTTCTCAGACTCTTTCAGCAACTGTATGAAGGCTAGATTGGAGAGGGGATAGAGGTGGGATTTAAACCCAGGAGTTCTGACTGAAAATTCAGTTTTCTTTCCAAAGGTCCAATTTTTGCTCCTGTCCCCCTTAACAGGTACCAGCTGATAAGTGAACATATATAATTATCCTCCTTGACTTGACTCTCAAAAGTTCTGTCAATCAGATATAATCATCCTTGTTTGTACAGGAAAAGAGTCAAACACAGTCATTCTTGTTTCCCTTAAGAATCCATCGTGGATCTGTGATTTGAATCATATTTTTTACTGTAGTTATTTGGCAGTGGGAGCTAGGGTGTGTGAAGCCAAAGGATGTTGGTTTGTGCATATAAGCTACTTGGAGCTGCTTTTCTTCCCCAGTCCCTTACTACCACCCAAGTTGGGCCTGGAACATTCCTTTAAAGAATGGGAAAAATGAAAATGTTATTATGGTTAGGTAAATTCCTTTCTTGAAAGTGAATGAATTGAGTGAATGGGGGTGGTGGTAAAATATATCCATACATTCATTTTTTTAATTCACTACAGTTAATGCTTTTCTTCATACATTTTAAATATTTGGTTTTTTTTTTCATTTTTAACCCAGGAATTTTTAAATTACATTTAATTTTATTCATAAGATGTAGGCTGTCATCCAAGTTTGACAGATTTTTTTTTCCTTTTAGATCAAGGGTCCTTGCAGATTGTTAACAGAAGAGAATGACATGAATTAATTTCAAATCTTTTTTTTAAGCTTTTCATTTAGAGTGGTAAGAATTTAATATTGCCTTAGGAAGCTTCAATTTCTTATAAAATGTGTTGACGTCATTAACTCATTTGATTAACTCTTCAAACAGTGTTCGGGAGTTTCAAAATGATTATTTATGAGTCCTTAATTGATTTTCCTCCCCAGTTTTTGGGGCAGGTCCAGGATTTCCAGAAGCCAGTGTATGTCTGAAAATGACATCCAAGACCTCTAATTGCATTTCCTTTTTTGGCTGTGATTGGACAAAAGTAGAGTTTCTGGCAATCCCCTTACATGGAGCATTCTGCAAAGAGAGCAAAGGGCCCAGGAGCAGCTGATGAGCCTTCTTTGTTTTTCTTAATGCTCAAGTGGCTGGAATATTTTTCCTTGGGATTTATGAAAATGTTGCTGGTAGGTTTCACAAAGTGGTAATTCAGAAATAATGGCCAATTAGTCCTCTTTTCATTAAAGTACCACTGCAGGACACACATGGCCATCTAGCACCCAGGGAGTTTTAAGTCTCTCAAATGTCCTCTGTTGTAAAACACAAGGGAGTAGGGGTGGGGGACCAGCTTTGAAACCCAGCTATTGGGGAAAATCTGAAGAGCTTGGGAGTGGACGCTTAGCAGCTCAGCTCTGGAAAGACCTTTTGTTCTGACCTTTTCATTAGGATGTGATCTCCTTGAGGACAGAGAACGGTTTTACCTTTCTTTTGTCTCCTAAGAACTTAGCACTGTGCCTAGTTCTAAAGGCTTTAAAAAAATGCTTGTCAACTCTCTCGACTGACTTTCCCACCAGTCATCTACCTCTTCACCTCTCAGAATAGTTATTTGCACTTCTCCAAATCCGTGCTTTTGTTTCTCATCAAACCAGTCTTTTATAGAAATGTTGTAGAGCAGGGATTCCCTATGAACCAAGAGTCCATTTTTGGAGGGAGTGGTAACAGTTTTGGAGTTATTATAAGGGCTCTGCAAATCCACTTATGCATCAAACATTGTAACTTTGATGATAATAATAGCTCATTTATAGAAATAATATAAATGTAACATTTATATGGCACTTTATGGTTTTACAAAGTCCTTTACGTGTACTATCTCATTTGGTCCTCACAACAATCTTAGGAAGTGAGTACTATCATTGTCTTTATTTTATAGATGAGAACACCGAGGCTTGAGAAGTTATGTGAGTTGCCCAGGGCCATCCCGCAAGTAAGTGGTGTCAGAGATGAGACTTTAAGTCTGGGAAGGGGATTCCAGACTTTAAATCTGGCTCTCTAACCATTAGGTCACATTAACTGTTTAGCTTCAATAAAATATGTGATATTATTCATTATAATAAATAAACTCCCTTGTGTAGATCTAATAAATAGCTCTTATACAAATACCTATTACAAGGAAGGAGGGAAGGAAGGAGGGAAGGAAGGAAGGAAGGAAGGAAGGAAGGAAGGAAGGAAGCAAGCAAGCAAGCAACCTGTGGGTTCACAGATGCTATCAAGTGAGGGACCATCCAGTAAGGATCAAAGGATAAAGATAAGCAGTCATGGTTGGTGATGCCCCACTGAAGAGCACCAAGCTACAAATTAATATTCATGAATTGAAGAACTGCCTGTGTTACTCTGTGCTCAAGAAACCTCAGTGGCTCCCTACTGCCTCTTGAATCAACTACAAGCCTCTCTGCCATTTGCAGCCCTTCACAATCTTTTCTTCCAGAGATTCAGCTCATTCTGCCTCCCACATTCCATCCTGTGAGTCTACACTGCCTCCTGCACCCTGCACACAGGCATTCCATGTCCTGCCTCTTGTATTTCACCTGGAAGGCTCCAGCCCATCATGTGCCCCTCCTGGCATTCTTAGGTCCCCCTATGGCTTAGCCCAAGAGCTGCCTCCTACATGATAACTCTCCTGGATGCCCTCTTCCTGTTGTTAGCACTCTCTCTTTCCTCACTTCTCCCAAAATTATTCTGTATTTGCACAGGGACAAGGGCTGGTTCCTAACACCACCAATATCTCTGCCTCTGTCCCCCAGTCAGTTGTTGAAATCACAGGAGACAGGTGAAAGAGGAGGCGTTAATGTGTTAAGAGAAGTGCGAAGATGTATCCCTTTACAGAGTGCAAAGAAGAGCCCCTGATGGAATTAGAAAGGCAGCTTGCCCTTGACTGGGTGGCTAGGTGGTACAGCAGACAGAGCACCAGACCCGGAGTCAGGAAGGCCTGAGTTCAAATCCAGTCTCAGACACTAGCTATATGATCCTGAGCAAACCACTTAACCCTGTTTGCCCTAGTTTTCTCATCTGTAAAATGAACTGGAGGAGGACACAGCATGCCATACAGTATCTTTGCCAAGAAAACCCCAAAGGGAGTCACAAAGAATAGGGTATAACTGAAATGAATGGCTGGCTGAAGACTGACTAACCTTGGTGACTTAAAAAAAGAGCTTTTCAGGTCTGATAGATTCCGGAGGTTCTAAGAATGTGATCTCCACCTTTCCCAAGCCAGTGAGAAGTCTTATGCAAATAGGCTTTGAGCCCCTGATTATGTTTATAACCATGAATTTGGAGGTGAGTATAGACCCTGTGTCTACCATGGGCCTAGATCCTCATGGAAGAAAGAACATCAATTTCCAGATGGTTTAAAGACTGTGGCACAAGGATCGCAATAAAGATCTTAATTTAGTATAAAACATTCAAAAGGACAATGTTTGGACATCCTCAAGTAATTAAAGAACTATCCAGACTTGGCAAATGATTAACTATGGGGATAAGGGGAAGAGAAAAAAAGTTGAAGAGAACTCTGAACTTGCAAGCCTGAATCGCTAGAAGGAAAGATAACCAAAGCGTCCATCGAGGCACTTTCCATAAATGCTCCAGTCTGTTTATTTGATGAGCTTCACTCAGTCCCTGGGCAATGGAAACATGTCATTTTCCTATTAGCCTTATGAGGGACAGATTCATTCATACTCTAAGCAGACCCTCTGCAGTGGCTCTGGAGAACTGTGCCAGCCCTGGGGTCAGCTCAGCCTGGGTAAGGACATGTTGGCTTTCTCACTGATGATGGAAATTCTACTGCATTTGGTCCTCTTGACTTAGCACCCTCCCACTGGGGCTTCAGAAACACTCATTTTCCCTCTAGAATCTTAACTATTACCTCCTTGTTCATCATGGGTCTGTCCTCTGGGACTCATTGGGGGTCCCTAACACAACAAAACAAAACAAACACAATGAACTCTGATCCTGCACATCAGGAGGCCTGAAAGGCTTCTGAATCCAAAAAGCCTGTCCCCTGCCCTGGCCTTCTTTGCACAGGGGTTCTTTCCTAGCTCTGCCACTTTCCAGGACTCCATCTTTTATAGTGAAGCATAGTGAAACTCAGGAGCAGAGAGATAAGAGAGTAGCCACTGGGAGTCGGGGTCAATTTCCCTCTCTAGGCCCAGGCAAATGAGGCCAGCCTCTTGTGGTCAGCAGAGAGGCTGCCTCCATCAAAGGGCCCCTTGGCATTGGCTTTGGAATGAGAGGAGGACCTATGTCTGAATCCTAATTCTGTCCACATACTACCCAGGTGACTTTGGGCAAAATATTTAACTCCAATAGACTAGGTCAAAGCTTCTTGGCCAGGGAGGCAAAGCTTCTTAGCCAGGGAGGCAGCGGCTTCTAGATATATTTCAGGGAGTCCATGATGGGGTGGGGGGGAATGACCTTTATTTCTGTGTAAATTGGTTTCCTTTGTAATCCAAAGTATTTTATGTTGTACATTTTAAAACATTATTCTGGGAAAGGGACCAGGGCTTCATTAGACTTCCAAAAGTGTCCTTGACCCAAACCAAAAAAGGTTAGGAACCTTAGGAAGATCTGCACTAACTGACCCCCAAGCTCCCTTCTAACTCAGAATTCCATGGTCTATGCTCTCTGTCCCCCACTCATCTTCATTCCAGCCCAATGCCCATATAACATCGCTTCTCTTAGGCCCTATTCCTAGAGGACACAGCTCTGAAACCTTTCAAAATTTATGCCATGGTCATCTGAGAGCAATGTCATTTTACAGGGAACAGAGTGACTTTCTTCAGAACAGAACAGAATTCATTTCTAATTAAATTACACTGAAGGGAAAAAAAACCAAAGCAAAACAAAACATCAAGCATCTGTATCTGCTCACAACAATTGTTTTAAATAAGAGGACTCACTGTTCCCCTCTTGAGTGCACCCCTCCTCTTTCTAAATATCATTACATTCCTAAGCTATGAGACAGTCTCTACATGGCGGCTATTGGGTTCCAGGTATAGTACTGATTCAGAGTCACAGTTGAAGGGACAGCATGATCTAATAGGAATTACCCGGGGCTGGAAACAGGACACCATCCTGCATAGAACACTCAGGGAAATCTGGCAATGGAGGGGGAAAAAAAAGGCAATTTTGAAGCCTGGGGAATGTAGCAGGATTATTGTTATTGTTCAGTTATTTTGGTCATGTCTGACTCTTTGTGACCCTATTTGGGGTTTTCTTGGCCAAGATGCTGGTGTGGTTTGCCATTTCCTTTTCTAGTTTCATATTACAGATGAGGAAACTGAGGCAAACAGGGTTAAGTGACTTGTCCAGGATCACACAGCTGGTTAGTATCTGCTAGCAAGTAGAAGGAAAGTGCTCAAATCATCATCTTAAGACAAATATATATGGGAAATGACCCTGGATCAGAAGGTCCTTCAAGGGAAGGCACCTAGGATAAGTCCTTGTGGTGGAGAAATAGGGATTCCAGGACACCTGTCTCCCAAGAACTGAGACCACAAGGATACTGGTTGAGGGGTAATAGGGAGAGAGGGGAGAAAAGGGTAGGGAATTGGGAAGAGTTCTTCTGGCAGCTTCCTATTTTAATTAATTATTACTGGGAACTAAGAGATAAGTTCAGCTATATCTACCTGGTTAGAGTAAAAGGTCTTTTAAGGTCCAACTTTGCTGTCATTGACCTATTTGTGTGACCTCAAGCAAGTCAATTCTCTGAGTCTTAGACACCCCCAGTGTAAAGTGGCCCTTCCCACCTCACAAGGCTCAGGTGAGGTTAAAATATGGTCATCACTGGAATAATGCTTTAGAAGGAAAGGCACTGTACAAAAAAGGCTGTAGGATTATAGAACTAGTTAGAAGGTGCCTCAGAGGCCAGCTAAGTCTGCCCTCATTCATTTTACAGATGAGGTAACTGAGGGAGGGGAGGCGGGTCAGTGGCTCACGTAGTCATACAAGTAGAACTACCAGGTGTGGGATTTGAACCACAGGTCTGTTTTCTTTCCACTGTACCATACACATATAGGGTATAATGATAAGGTATATAAGGTATAATAATCATCATAGGTGTAAATATTAATAATATTTTAGCCCTGGGATGGCTAGGTGGTGCAGTCAGGTCCAGGTGGTCCTGGAGTCAGAAGGACCTGAGTTCAAATCTGGCCTCAGACACTTAACACTTACTAGCCCTGTGACCTTGGGCAAGTCACTTACCCCCAATTGCCCTGCCTTCCCCCCCTCCAAAAAGCAAATAATAATAATATTTCAACTCTTATTCACATTTGGAATTCAGTGGCATTCATGTCAAGAATTCTTTGAATCCTATTCCTTCATTAGACTTCATGGCCAAACGGATGAATTTAATGTTTAAAGAAGAGTCCAGGAATGTGCTATGCCACATATTACCTCCCATGTCTCCCAACGACCCCTAGAACTTTAGCAGGCTCAGCCTTGGAGAAAGGGTGATGGAACTAAGGAGATCAGATTTGAGGGGAGGCAGGAGGAAGACAATGAAATATTCAGGCCAAAAGAAAGTCTCTTAGCTTAAGACAATACCACAGAAAAGAAACAGACTCAGGGCTAAAGATTTCCGAGGGGACCCTGACAATGAGATCAAAGGAGTGCCATTTGTAGAAAGTGCTACTTTATGGTGACAGCTTTCTCCTGTTTGACAAAGAGCCTCTGACAGTGAGCTAGAGTGAGCTCCAAGCAAGCCTTACATACCCACAGTTCTGAACGCCTGATCTTGTCTGTTCCTGAGCCATCTACTACACGGGTGTTGGGGAGAGGGAGAGAGGGAGTACCTACACGCTTTGCCTCTAAACTCGCTGAGGAAAGGGGACGTTTGTTCCTTCCTTTCACCTACCAGCCCCCTGAGGAAATGCACTGTGGTGCCCAGAAGAAGCTCTGCCCAGCTTTCCCCCCTGGATTGGCTTACCTGTGAGCACTAGGAGTGCTGGAGGGAGCAGGTATCCTGGCTGCATGTCATGGAGCCCCACAGGCGACCTCACCAGCTTGGAAACCAGAGCCTATTTTTAGGGGCGGATTTGCTGACTCTGACCTTGTGTGCCGCCCAGTCCAAGAGAAGCCCAATCTACAACTGTCTGTGAAACTATTCCGGGATGCCACCTGAAACCTTAGAGCCCGTGACTCAGGTACCTGGTACTCCTGGGCCACTGGAGGGAGTAGCAAAAAGGGGTGCTCCAGTACTGATCCTAGGAGAGGATAAAGGGGCTTCACCTCAGAGGCAGAACACTTTAGTAAAAAAAGCACTGATCTGGCATCAGAGGACCTGGGTTTCAAATTCCATCTTAGCTATGTGACTCTGGACAAGTCACTTAACCTCTGCCTCAGTTTCCTCAACTGTCAAATGGAAATAATAATTGTACCTACCTAGGAGTTGTTGTGAGGATCGAATGAGATATCTGTAAAGTACTTGGCACATAGTAGGTGCTTAATAAATATTTCAGCTCTAATCTGTGATCTTATGACCTTACTGTTTGGCTTTTGGGAGAAGTCAGGTTTCTAAGGGGTTTCTACTTGCTTTCTTGGGTAGTTGAAGGCTGCCAGAGAGGGCACACATTAGAGCTTAACCAAGGGAGGGCAGTGGGAACCTTTCCCAGGTTGGTGAATTTTGAAGGTGCTGATAGCACTTCTAGCCCTTCAGCAGAGTAAGAATGACTGAGTTTTTCACCATTTAGCAAGAATAATTACTTAAAGAGGAAGAAGGAAGAGTTGAGCTCCTTCCCACCTCAGTAAGCTAGATCTTGAAGTTTGTGGCATTTACACCGAGATTCTGATTTGCATCTCTGGCATGCATTGTAAATGCTGAATGTAAATGACACAAAGTCTCCATGAGGAGTGGTTATACCAGTAGCAAAGAGGAATTTAAATATCTTTGTTTCAGCCTTTGCTCAAGTTCTGTGTTGTAATCTCTTCCTAAGGGAATCCACGAGGTCTAGAGAAAGTATGTTTATTTTCTTTAAGTCCTGTTTCTCCTCATCCTGGGATGATGGAGCACACCTCTGATGGAGAAAGATAACACAAAATCTGAATAAAGGCCAAACCAAAAAAACCAAAATTCTTGATTAAGTTTTGTCTTCTATTTGGTTGAGACCATTGGGAGGGGAAATCCACTTTCTCTTGAGATAGCAAAACCCTGTCAATCAGAGCACCCTTTGTAAGGATGTAAGAGCTGGTTAATGCAGGAATTTGTTTTGCTTTATTACCCATGGTTATAACAGGGGATTTTGTTTTTCTTGCTTTTTCAAGTTTACTGGGGGGAGATGAGGGAGGAAAAAAAAGGAAGGGAAAGAATATGGATCTGAAAACAAAACAATTTTTTTAAAAAGCAAACAGCATGGGGCAGCTAAGTGGCACAATGAATAGAGCACCAGCCCTGCAATCAGGAGGACTTGAATTCAAATCCAGCCTCTGACACTTGACACTTACTAGCCGTATGACCTTGGGCAAGTCACTTAACCCCAATTACCTTGCCTTCTTTCCTCCAAAAAAAAAAAAGCAAACAGTGTATTTATGTTTTCTATACATCTAACCACCACTTCATGAAGAGATGGGTTTAAATTTGGGTCTGACAGATCAGCCAGGCAGAGTGGATATAACACCAAATATAACATTGAGAGACCCTGGTTCAAATCTCATGTCAGATTGTGTGATCCATAGAGAAGTCACTCAGGCTTCTCCATATCCATTTCCTCATTTTAAAAATGGGGATAATAATACCTACTTCCCAAGATGGTTGTGGAAAGAGTGTTTTTCAATACTTTTAATAGAAGAGCAGGTCCTCGAGGGTAGAGTCTGTTTTTGCTTTGGCATTACATATTCAGGAGTCAGAGGTGCTCTGTACATAATAGGTGATTAATAAATGCTTCTTGCACTGTCTTACTTCTATTCATTTGTGTTTCCAAGATGTTCTCTAGTTTAAAAAATAAACCCTCCCAGTTGAGATTCACATACCCCCTGCAGAGAAGACATGCTTAAATAGTATAACACTTTGTCCTGAGGGCTTAACAGCATGAGTTATGAGAGATGAGCTAAGCTGTCCTCAGTGCCAGAGGAGTGGGGGTGGAGGGAAGCCTATCCCCATGACCCTGGGCTGGTCACCTCCCTCACATAGCTGTACCTCATCCTGGATTACCCCAAGGAGCTGAATCCCTTTCCCATCTCTTTCCTTGCGACTTCCACCATCACTGCCCCTCTTGCCTGTCTACCCAGATCCCAGCTCTGAAGTCTTTGGGGGTGGCAGCGTTCTGTACAGGCTGACCTTCTCACATATACAGAACAATATTCCAGCTGCCTCAGCCCTGCTGCTGCCAGTCTGCCTAGCCCTACATACTTGGTGGAAGCCACTAGTTCAGAATGCCCCCTTTCTGCCCTTTGGCTTCCTGCTTGTCCGGAGCTGGGGCTGCTCCTGGTCATGATAAGCACATGACCAGAGGGGCATCTCTCTCTAACCTTGACATCTTTACTAGATGCCTCCAGCATCAACACTGGACTCAGATCTTCGAGGCATTTTATAGTCATTAACTGCCATAACCCCTCCTCCCACTCAGGATTGCTGTCCTGGGCCTGTAGCACTTAACATGGTTTCACCCAGTCAAGGACTTTGAGAGATAATTTAGCACCCTTAATTCTGCTGAGATCAGACAGAGACCTACCAAAAACAGCAAAGAAAACAAACTAACTAAACTCTTGAATTAATTAATTTTCAAAGGAATTTGATTACTTCTTTGGTATAAAACAAACAAAAAAACATCCCCTGGTAGGTTTGGATGGATCTTTGTGATGAACTTTTGGGGGAACATGGACAAGAGTCACATAGGATGGGTAAGCATGAATGGTTCATGACCTTTATTGTTAGAGATAACCCCTGAATCAATGAGATCACAGATCCATTGGAATATAGAAGCCCAAGCCCTCCTCAATCATGAACCTCTCAGATTTACCCCAGGTTCAGGGCATATTTGGGTCAACAGTTTCTCAGAGGACAGCTGACACTGGTAATTATTTTGCCAAATCAACCAGAAGTTGGGATGGTGAGGTCCTCTAGATGTTCCAATCATTGTGTCAATTGTATCAAACCTCAGACTATCGTAGATCCTACTGGCAGATATCTGTAATCTCTCATGGGAGTTTGGTCTAATCATCTACACAGTAAAGTCCAGGTGGATGAAAAATGTCTATGGAGTGGATTTGGATGGACACCTATAGTGCTTATCCATTAGCATATAGCTAGATGGATACTACAGATAGGAGTAACAAAGTGAGTTAGATTGCCTTCAGGAAATCACAAAATTCCTTTAATGGCCCCAAACTTCCAGAAAAGCAAAGATCCATCTTTTTTAATATTAATATTCTACCAGCATTGTGCTATAGCAGAGAATCATGGAATACAACAATCTCTGAAGAATTAAGAATGAATATAACAAAGAAGGCAGTGGAGAGAGGTATGGGGTGATTGTGAACCAATGAAGAACTCTGAAGAACAGGAATAAAAAAAATGTCACCAAATAATTATTATACAATAGGAAAAGAACATGGTCTAATTACATAGCAAAAGTAAAGGATGATAGAGTAGAAGGAGAGTCAGAGTGCTCCATAGTACTCTCACATGATGATAAGAAAGTGAAGTCCTCCAGGGCATTGGATGGATTCCCCATAGGGACCTTATGAGAGAACATGGACAAGAGTCACACACAGGATAGGCAGATATGGATGTGTTGAAAGCTCCATTGTCAGGAGAAACTTTCAAAATGATGAGATCATAAATATATTTGAGCATTTGAATATAATAAAATAAATGCCATGGAACCTTGCCTCCCATTAGCCAATATACACAAGGTGACATCCTCCCATAGACTCCCATATCACTGGTAGAATAGGGAACATAAAAAGAACACATGACGAGGAAACACATGTTTATGGGACACAAACATGGGGAGCTCATGTGGAAAGGACACACAAGAAAGAAACATGCCCAGGAGAGGTCACATCTATAGGAACATTGTTGTGTTTGTTCTCGAAGAGGATCATGGCATCAGGGAAATGATGACATGACTTGCAGTTGACTTTGATTTGAGTGAGGGAGGGCTGTGCAAAGTCACCAGCCTCACTTTCTCCTCCAGAGTCATATGGGTCCAGTGACCAGATATTCATCAGGATGAATAGAGATGGCCCAGGATGCAATGGGAGTCCCTAAAAGGGAAGGCCCTTTTAGAGTAAGGCCCTTCTAGGTGAAAGAAAGGAAGAAAGAAAGGAAGGAAGGAAGGAAGGAAGGAAGGAAGGAAGGAAGGAAGGAAGGAAGGAAGGAAGGAAGGAAGGAAGGAAAAAAAGAAGAAAGGATAGGAAGATAGATCTTTCTTTTTTTCTTTGAAAGAAAAGATAGGAAAAAGAAAAGATAGGAACATATATCCTAAACAATCCACCCTCAGGCTGCATCCCCAGTAGAATTCTCCTCTCCCTCCAATACTGCTGCTTTCTTCCCTACAAAGTTGTCAGTCATCTACTAGTCTGGTAAAGTCATGCTTTGTCTTCTGATCTATTCTCTCCATTGTGCTCATAGTTGCTAGGTCTCTGCTGCTGCCACAGGTTGGTTCTCCCTTGAATTGTCACTTTTGGGTTAGGGGATTCAGCTCTTTTAGCTCATAGCCTCAGCAGCTATCTGAGATCCCAAAATTCAGACTCTTTGCCAGCTAATCAGAGAAGCACTCAGGCATTAAGTCTATCTTTAAGTGCTGGAACTGGAGTCAGGAAGACCTGAGTTCAAATTTGACCCTATACACACTTCCTACCTACCTTTGGGACCCTGGGCAAGTCCCTTCACCTCTGTTTTCCTCAGTTTCCTCAACTGTAAAATGGGGATGATGATAATAACACCTACCTCAAAGGGTTGTGAGGATCAAGTGAAATGATGCTTGTAAAATCCTTTGTACAATGCTTTGCACACCATAAGTACTTAATGTTTATTCTCCTCCTTTTCCTTTCCCCCTTTTCCTTAGACTGTGATCTTTGAGCTGTTGTGGGAAAATCTTTTTTAACTTATGCCTCTGTTCCAGGCAGCTAGGTGAAACCACAGTGTACAGAGCAATTGGCCTGGAATCAGGAAAACCTGAATTCAAATTCCACCTCAGACACTTACTAAATGTGTGACCTTGGGCAAATCACTTAACCCTGTTTGCCTCAATTTCCTCATCTGTAAAATGCAAGTCACCCTGGTAGCTTTATCTAGAAAGGCTTGATGGAAGGGGGCAGCCAACCTTTGTCCTACTTTCTTGCCAGCAGGGAAGTGAGCACTTTCCCTATACTTACAAGAGCATATACTATAACACAAATTAAGGTTCTTCTGCTTGTATTCTGTATGACCTTAGACAAGTCACTTTTTGTCTCTAGCTATAATAGTAATAATAATCACTAACATTTACTAACAATCACTAATGTATCTGGCATGTGGTAAGCCCTTAACAAATTCCTATTGCTTTACCTTACAAGGAAATCTTGGGAGTAGGAAAAAGAGTATATCTGTAAGTAGCTGATGTAAAAGCAAAATGCATGCATCTCTCTATTTTTCTATTTTTAAGTGAGGATGTTTGCCATTCTATGTCTCAACTTTCTCTAGTCCTTTGAGTAAAGGCCAACATTGCACTCTTCTCACCTGGTCTGGATCATAACTCATCCAAACTAGGCAAGTGGCCCTTTGCCACTTGGCTGTCTCTGGTTGCTCATTTGCAACAAAGAAGGCTTGGGTAGTTATGGAGTTTCAGGCCCTAGCTGGAAACTAGCCAAAGCAAGTAGCTCTGCCAAGAGAATCATCTTCATGTCCAAACTGCTGCCACCCCTGCCCAACTCCCATTTCCCACCTTCTCCCCCACCTCCCCACCCCATGTCTTTGGAAAGGATACACCAAGTTTCCAAAGAAGATGGGATGTGTTCTAGAATAAAGTGCCTAAGTGGTTAGTCCTGGTCCCACACAACAGCCACTCAACTGTAAAATAATATGGCCCATAGCACAAGCCATAAGTTAGGACTCAGGATAAGAATTGTCTCACAAAGAAGAAACTTTTAAAAAGTTAAAAAAAAATAGTCTGACAGGCAGAATCAGGCAGTGGCCAGACCCTCGTGGATGGCTGTATTCTGGTTGCTCTGTCATTTGGTCCTTTACCTCTCTTTCTCTGTGTATGGGGAGATGTTGGTCATTGATAGTTCCCACAAACCATCCCCAGGGACTGGGTTCCACTGAAAGACAGAGGGGGTGAAGAACACTCCTGCACATCTATTATGTGCTGCAGTGGATGTTTTTGTAATAGGTAACAAGAGTGGAGACTGTGGGAATGTTGAGCAGGCTTTTTTGATGTCTGATCGATGTGATGACAAAGTATTTGGAGTGAAATCTTGAGTGCTTTGGATGTTACAGTGAAATAGATACCTCTGTTTATTTCCCTGGCTGTCAAAACAATTGGAACACCTGCTATCTCTCTCCTGTCAAAATTGCTGCTTGGGACTTTATTTCAACCTCCAGAGACATTTGGATCAAGGGTATTAGCATGTGCCTCCCCACCTTAGACTCTGTCTTTGCCCCTTCTTTTCTGCCCTCTCCCCACAACAGCGAGCTACTATTCAATGTTTAGGGTGATCTGATCCAAAGTGATCTTTGTGCTTGTCTCTGCCTTGATCTTCGTGTATCAAGTTGAACTACATAAGCCAGCCAACGTCCAGCAGTGTTGAGCCAAACATTAAACTCTGCCAGTTCTTTGGGCCCTAGAACCAAACACCTAATTTCACTAAAGCTAAAGATTAATTTTTACTAATTTTACCAATGGCTGACTTTACTAAGTCAATTCTCCTTCCTCCTGGTAAGAAGGAGGGAAAGGGTGGTGGCTAGGTGGCACAATGAATAGAGCACTGGCCTGGAGTCAGGAGGATCTGAGTTCAAATTTGGCCTCAGACACTTAACACTTACTAGCCGTGTGACCTTGGGCAAGTCACTTAACCCCAATTGCCCTGAATTCCCTCCTCCAAAAAAAAAAAGGAGGGAAAGGCTATTAGTATATCAAAAACTTATTGATTGAGCTTGGCAAAGGGATGAGGAGTGCTTGTGTTTGTTCTTTTGTTCCTAAAACTGTTTAAACACATTCTTGAAAAGCTGGGTCCCTGGTAAGGACAATAGCCATCAATTAAATGGACCCATGATTAGTCTGGGAACCAAAGTGGCAGCCTATTGACAGTCTAATACTTTGCTGACCGCTGGTGAGTGTCAGCCACTTCACACGTTAGCTATGACCCTTGCTTTGGACCAGTTCCATTTGAAACAGCAGCTGCATTAAGAAAGATTTGTCAGTGTGATGGAAAGAACCCTAGACTTGGAGTTCAAGTTGCACCTTTGACCCTTATTAGCTCTGTGACCACAGGCAGCAGCTCATTTCATTTCTCAGAGCCTTAGGATAATGGGTATAACATAATATAGAATTATTGTGGGAATCAAATGAGTCAGTGCACGGAGAGTACTTTGTCAGCTTGAAAGCCCCATATCCATCTGAGTCATTTTTAGTTATTATCATTATTTTGCCTAAAAGGAGGACAGGACATAAAATAGAATGAAATCAATTTTGCTTCTGCTGCCCCCATGGCAGGAAGACATGAGGAATCGAGGTTTGCATCCTTTTGAGTGTGTCCAGTGTTACATGGCAGATGGAGTGGTGGATTTGGAGATAGGAGGACCAGTCACAGGATCCTGGATAACATCTCTCCATCCTAATGTCCTCTGTAAAAGGGAGATCATAGCACCTGAAGAGCCTACCTCACAGGGATTTAAAGGCTAAATGAGATAATGTGTGTAGAGCGTGCTGTAAACCTTAAAATTTGATGTCAATCTCAATTGTTTCTTGACTGTTGTTCAGTTGTTTTTCATTTTTTTCCAATTCTTCATAAACCCACTTAGGATTTTCTTGGTAAAGATACTGGAGTGGTCTGCCATTTCCTTCTCTTGCTCATTTTATAGATGAGGAAATTGAAGCAAGCAGGGTGAAGTGACTTGGCCAGGGTCACACAGCTAGTAAGTGTCTGAGGCCGGATTTGAACTTGGGAATAAGTCTTCCTAAATCCAGACCCTGCTCTCTATATGCTGTGCCACCTAGCTGCCCCCATTTCTTGACTAGACCTGTGAATTTGTCCTATGGAGAGGAGCTCCTAGGAGAGATTTCATTTACCAGTGCAGGTTAGCAACTTTTCTGTGATTTATAATCTTAGAGAGGTGCCTAGGGGCCTGAAAGGCTTAGTGTCTTGCCTAGGATCACACAAGTTTGTTTCTGGGGCAGAACTTGAACCTAACTCTTTTCCTCCCTTTCATCAATTTTTTTTTTTTTTAAAGCAATTGGGGTTAAGTAACTTGCTCAAGGTTACACGGCTAGTCATTATTTATGCATGGGTGCTCATTTTCTGATGCCGGATCTGATCTCGGGTCATCCCAACTCCGAGGCCGGTGCTCTTACTCACTGCCACCTAGCCGCCCCTTTAGGACAATTGGGGTTAAGTAACTTGCCCAAGGTTACACGGCTAGGTTTTTGTTTGTGTGGATTAAGTGTCTGAGGCCGGCTCCCAACTCAGGTCCTTCTGACTCCAGGGCCGGCGCTCTATTCACTGTGCCACCTAGCCGCCCCTTTTTCATCAATTTTTAACAAACATTCTCTCTCCCTCCCACTGCCTCCTTTGAATAATTTTTTTAATCCCTTACAACAAACGCTCACAGTTCAGCAAAATGAATTCCCACATTGTCCATGTCCAAAGGTTTGTGACTCATTAGAGATTTTATATCCTTTACTTCTCTGGCAGGAAGTGGATGTTATAATCCATGATTCTGGACTCATTTGATTATTTCTTGTGCCATAGTAATATTCCATTATTTGTTTGTCCATTTCCCCAATAGGTAGGCACCCCCTTAATTTCCAAGAGCTGCTATATTTTTATGTGAGTCCTTTTCCTCTCTCTCTCTCTCTCTCTCTCTCTCTCTGCCTGTCTATCTCTATTTCTGTCTGTCTGTCTCTTTTCTCTTAGGAACCCAGGTCTTCTTGACAGAGGCTATCTCTCCACTATTCAACACTGTCTCTATTATCATCACCATCACATTTTAATAAAGACTTTCTGATAATGGGAAAGAACTGTACTCAGGTGAGACATCAGACTTCTTTGATATCTGTAAATACTTTAATTTGAACACCCTACTTCCTTGCTAAGGAAGAAGATGAAGCCAACCCAAGACTATAGTAGAAGTCTTTGTAACCTTGGACATAGTCACCAAGTGTGAGAATGTGGAATGCTAATTTTAAAAGTGTGAAAATTCTGAACAAAGTCTTATTGGAAAGATGATGGAATGAGAGTTTGCAGGGGATCTGGGTTCCCTTGAATCCCCCATAGCAACAGAAACACTGAAGAGAAGACAAATAGCTAAAAAAAATCCACATAAGAAAATGAATTACAAAAAAAAAAAAAAAGGCCATGAGCAAAGTGAAGAGCTTAGGATACAATTTTTTTTTAATACTCCATGAGCAAGTGTAACAAAGGCAAAAGCAGCAGAAACAATGCTGATGGAAAAAGAAACAAAGCAAGATATCCCAAGAGATATCTTTGAATGGATAAATGACACATTTAAAGAATTTATGGGAAGAATTAACGCTGGCAAGAAAGCCAGGAGAGGATATAAATGAGAAACTTAGAGCAGTTAAAAGACCCTGGGAGGAACTCAAGCTAGAACTAAAAGATGCCACACAAAAAAAAAGTCAGGAGAAAATAATGAAAAAAAATGACCAATATGGAGAATATAATAGAAAACCTGGGGATATCAAGAAAGGTAACCAAAAATAGACTTATTACAGCTGAGACGAAACTGCTGACAAGAGAAGTGGGAAAACAAGCTCAGAAAATAACTTAACTATTAATAAAGTTGGAAACCATGCAGATATAAATAACAAATTTAGAGGACAGGTCATGACACTTTAACAATACTGACATCCTGGAAGATTAGGAGAAGAAAATAATCTAAGCACATACATGAGGAACTGAGTCAAGAAAACCTTTCCAAATCACTTAAAAAACAAACCACAAATTATAAATAGGAAGAATTCACAGGTACTAAAAAGGAAAAAAAAGCTTGAAATTCAAGACTAGATACATAATGTAAAGTCACCTAGATCATTCAATAACAAGGAAGGAATCCTGTGAGCTGCAAGAAGACAAACATAATATACCCAGTGACATCAATTAGGAATGTTGAAAAATCTCCCAGGTAGACTACAGACTATCAGAGAAGTTAAAATATGCCATACACAAAATTAAAAAGCCTGGCTCACAGACCCCAAAATCTTCTAATAATAATAATAGCTAACATCTATATAATCCTTTAATATTTGCAAAGCCCTTTACAAACTTTATCTCATTTGAGGCTCATGACAACTTTAGCATAGGTTCTATTTTTATCTCTGTTTTGCAGATGGGGTAACTGAGGCTGATTGAGGACAAATGAATTACCCAGGGTCAAACTAAGAAGTGTCTGCATCAGGATATGACCTCATAACTTCCTTACTCCAAGTCCAGCATTCTATTCACTAGGTCCCCTAGCTGCCTATTAAAACTATGATGTTTGAAGGCAAGATATTTACCAATTGGATAAATAATTTCCCAATGTAATACAAATGAGAGAGAAAACTTAGACTATCAAAATGAGAAAAAGAAAGGGAAGATTGTGATGAGCCTAAAAGAAATCAAGTAGAGCATGGACGCACACACACACAAATTAATTTGAATTTTTCTTTTTTAAGTGAGAGGTAATGTGCTGTAGTGAAAGGAGAAATAGCCTTAGAAATAGGAATCCGGGGTTTGAATCTTGCCTCTTGGCCATGGTTGAGTCAATGACCTCCTCTGAGGCTCAGGCATCTTTCTAAAACTATAAATTATTTGTGTCAGTGGAGGGAGTTCCCTAACCATCAAAACAGGTTCTTGATGTTACTGAAGCACAAGCATGTCTAGGGTGTATTGTGAGAACCAGGAAAGTAGATACTACCCATTCTGAGTCTTAGTGTTATGTTGATGCATCTCTTTTCTTGTACCTATTTTTCTTCAATGAGTATGAATTACCAAAATTTATAAAACATAACATGGGTACTGTAAATCAATTAATCTCAGAAGAAATTAGACAAAGCATTAAAGATCTATTTTGCAGAAAAAGCACCAAGACCAGATAGATTCAGAAGTGAATCTACCCAAACAAACAAACAGAACAACCCAATTTCTATTCTATAAAGTGACAGGTTGATCTGGACATGTCACTTAATCCTGTTTGCCTCAGTTTCCTCATCTGAAAAATGAGCTGGAGAAGGAAATGGCAAACCACTCCAGTATTTTTGCCAAGAAAACCTGAAATGGGGGTCACAGAATCAAACATGACTGAAATGAATGAACAAAAAAGATAATAGGCTACTTCTGTGAGGCAAATATTTTTGTCCTTAAGCCTAAAAAATTATGTCTGAAAAATAAAATTATAGGTTGTCACTAATGAACATTGGGGAAAAAAGACATTAAGAAAATACTTGTAAATAGAACAGTACATCCAAAAATTATCCATTGTGATCAAGTAGGATTTTTATAACTGGAATCAAAGGATAGGGAAGATACCAAAAGCTATGGGGGAAAAAACAGACCTTATTAACACTGAAAAATGCTACCGTGAGAACATCAGCTACTACCTATCTATCTGCCTACTCTCCTAGCTCTACAAAATCTTTATGAGACTCATCTATATATTAATTGACAACAAACTATATTAGGGTATTAGTAGGGAACAAGCTGGCATTCATTATAATATTTTATAATGAGCCAAATCTTTTCCATTTGGAAACTGACTGAAAAATTGAGAGACTATAGCATTCCACTGTGTTTATTGTTTTTTAATTATAAAAAAAGCATTTTACAATAAGATGTCTCCCATCCATACATCAAAATCATTCAAGATTCCTTGAAAGTTATAATAACAAGTAACCATGTTCAATAAACTTCTGATCATTCATACCAAATGAAGAATAAAACAGGGAAATATATATCCACCAAAGGTCTTCACCTCTATGTTGAAAGACATCTGGGGTAGATCCCATGGTGAAGAGGGATTTTCTCTAACTAATGAGATACTTCCTATACTTCTACTTATGGATGACATTGGAATCTAGTTGAATCAGACAACCAGAATATTACATGGCCTCCTGGAAAGGATAAATTAATATCAGAATATTGATACAATAAACACTATTAAAAGCGGGGGGAACAAAACGATCCTTCAATATCACTTGGAATAGAGCAAGCCTAAAATTACATTCTCCATTCCCTTTGACCCAGAAATATTTACTGCTAGGTCTGTATTCCAAAGAGATTTTTTAAAAAGAAAAGGGCCCATATGTATAAAGATTTTTATAGCAGCTCTTTTTGTGGTGTCAAAAAATCAGAAATTGAGAGGATGCCTGTCAATTAAGGAATGGCTGAACAAGTTACGGTATGTGATTATGATGGAATGCTACAGTACTATAAGAAATGATGGGCAAGATGGAAAAACCTTGAATGACTTACATGAACTGATGCAAAGTGAAATGGGCAGAACAAGGAGCACATTGTATACTGTAATACCAATATTTTATGATGATCAACTATGAATAACTTAGTTATTCTCAGCAATACAATTATTCAAAGCAGTTCTTAAGGATTTATGATGAAAAATGTTGTATATCTCCAGAGAAAGTACTGATGGAGCCTGAATGCCAATAAAAGCATACTTTTTAAAAAATTTATTATTCTTTGGTTTTGTTTTGGGAGTAAGGATCTGTTTTCTTTCACAACATGACTAATATGGAAATATGGTTTGCATGACTATACATGTATAACCTATATCAAATTGCTTGGCTTCTCAATGAGGGGGGAGGGAAGGAAGGGAGGAAGAGAATTTGGAAATCAATATTTAAAAAAAGAATGTTAAAAATGTTTTTTACATATAATTGGGGAAAATAAAATATAAAATTAAAAAACAGTTCAAATAAACAGATTTTCCATAGAAGATTCCTCCAATGGACTAAAGGGAGGCCTTCTTCTAAATTGTTTAATGTTTTATGGATATCAATACAAGATTTGAATTATTCATTAGTTTTTAAGTCTCCTTTCCTAATATAGTAGTAGTAGTAGTAGTAAGTCGTAATAGTAGCAGTAATAGGAATACTAATAACTAGCATTGGTATAGCATTTGATTTTGCATAAGGCTGAAAAGACATTATCTTGCTTGATCTTTACAACACTGAGAAGTAGGTGTTATTATTATCCCCATTTCATAAATGAGGAAACGGGCTGAGAAATTTTTTGCCCCAGGTTACATAATTAGACTGGATGTAAACTCTTAGCAGCCTCATACAGGAGTGAGTCCTCGATGATATCTTTTACACAACTTCACATGCACAAGTAATAATTGGTTAATATGCTCTCCAGCCCACTTACACACACCATGTGTCTTTCCATTGCCCTTTGGATCACCGACAATTTGTATTCTTTTGAGATCATAGTGTTCCCAGATTTACAGTCAGACAAAATCACTGGGGAGATTGTTAGTGTTAAAAGATGGTCTTTTATGGCAGGGAACAACTCGTGATCATTGAAAGTACTTCTCAATTTTCCAATTTGTTTGTATTTGTTGAAAACATGCATCATAGTGAAAATGTTTCTGTTTGATTAGAAAATAAATAGTTTATATTTTAAGGTAAGGTTTAAAAAAAAAAGATTTACTCAACATTTGGTTTGATGCTTTGCCTGTTAGAATTCAATGGGAATGTTAAATGAACAATGATTTAAATTTTTTTTTTTAAGTCACTGACCTGGTCTTGTTAAGTTCATGTTAGGAGAGTTCAGGGCCTAGTCCAAGCAGGCTGCTCCCAGAGAAAGGTCTATGACAACCATTTGGTTGTCACTCTCACTTTTTATCTGGTTCCTTTTCATGTGATGTTTTTGGACACTAATGCATCATGGTGTCTGCTCCTAAAGGGCTACCAATCTCTCATCCCTGACCCTCCTCAAATGGGGCCCTGTACCTGACCAGACTTCTCTGAAGACTGTAGCCTCTATCAGATCTCATCCCTATCCTGCCAGTGAAGTAATTGTTTACTTAGAACTTTGACAAAGCCTTTTATATTGCACTGCAACCAAAAAAAAAAAATGAGGCCTTCCAGATTCTTCTCAGAAGGCTCCTGAGGGGCCCCAAGTGGATGAATGTGTAAGGGGAAAACCCTTTACACTTTTGCTAGGTTATAGTAGGGTTTTCAGAGAAAAAATCTTGGAAGCTTTTTTTCGAGGGTTTAAATATTTCTCTACAACTTTTCCAAGTAAAGCTTTAGAAGAAAGTAAATTATGAAATTAGTGCATCTGTAATACAATTTTCATGAAAGAAATACAACTGTATTTGGAGGAGTGAATTTGAACATGGGAAGACCTCATCTCTAACTAAAATCTAATAACCTAATGTAAGCTTGCAGCTTTGTTGAACTCATAGCCTATAAAAATTATCAGATAAAAATTTGCTAAGCAAAATCTACATGTATATTTGTATGTGTGTGTGTATATATATATATGTATATGTATACACACATACACAGGGGCTGGCCAATTGATAAATGAATTCTTTGGCTATGGCAGCCCATGAAGCAAATAAAAGTAAAAAATTGCCTTCTCTCCCATATAGCCCATTTCTGCTGCTATAACAATAGCAGAATGGAAGAAGAGGGGTCAGAAGATACAAAGAATCCATTTTTTAGAGTATCTATAAACTTGACTTGGCTATCATGAAATCCTTATCCAGTGAATAATAAATGTACTTAATTACTGGAGGAGCTAAATCACTTCCATCTTGACATTTGTGCTTTAAATGAAGCCAGAAGGCAAGGAGTTGTAGCTTAAATGGAAGGGTGGTTTCCAGGTACCCCTTGGAGAGGCAAAGGAAAAGGTTGGTAGTTTTGATTTTATTGTATGCCCAAGGACAACAACAACAAAAAATGTTATGTGATATTTGATCATTGCACATTGTAGTATTCGAGACAAGGATTTGCAAAATACTTACTATGAAAATAATTGCAGCTTACATACCATGTCGTAGAGAATAAAGAGGGGAAGAATTCCTATGAAGTACTGGATAAAACCAAATTAAATCAACTCCAATTAAATCAACATACACTATGATACATCCAGAAAGAAGCAATTTAAGAATCAAAGAACTACGTAGAGTATCATGTAAGAGCTGGTAACTTTTACTAAAGACCCAGAGGAGAGCTTGAAATAGAATACTACAAGTAGCAAAAAAAAAAAAAAAAAGATAGGTTTACAACCAAGAATAATTTATCCTGAAAAGTTGAGCAAAATCATATAGGGAAAAATATAGATCCTTAATGGAATAGAGGACTTTCAAGAATTTCCGATGAAAAGACCAGGACTGAGTAAGAACTTTGAAATACAAATCCAAGAGTCCAGAGAACCCTAAAAAAGTACATTTAGTTGAGCAATTTGACGGAGCTATATCATGATATAGTCATAATATTCTAATGGGGAAGAAAAAACCGTGTCCCTTCTGAATCTCAATGCTTTCAAAAGGTATTGAGGGAGTCATATAAGGAAAAAGAGATCCTGAGAGTGTATTGGTTCTACTTTGAGGGGTTGAAGAGGGGAAAGAGAGGGGAGGGCTAAAGGAAGGATACACTAATGTAGAAAGGAGGAAGAAGAATATGGAACTTGGTACTTCTCATAATTGGGATTTGTGAGAAGAATATACAAACATGGAGAAAAGGGAGGGAAAGGGGGAATCAGATGAACCTCACTCTTATCTAAAGTAGATAAAGGAGTATTGAACACAAAAAAATACAGACAGTTTGATGTAGAAATACATCAAACTCAACAGCGAAACAATTTGGAACGGGAGAAGGAGTCAGTTAAGAGGGAGGATAATACCAGAGAGGGAATAGTTACAAACAAAACAAATTTCTAAAAGTGAGGATTCCAAAAAGGGGAACAAAAAAGAAAGAAAAGAATTGGAATTTAAGGGATACCTTAGATTTTCCTTTTAGACAATTGGGAAATGGTTGGCCAAACTATGATTAATATTAACAAATATTAATGGAATGGAATATTATTGCATTATTGCAATGATAAGAGAGATGATTTAAAAGAATTCTGGATAGAATGAACTGACATGGAGTCAAGTGATTAGATCCATGAGAATAATTCATGCAAACAAACAAAAATGATGAAGAAAAAACAACTTTGAAAGATGTAAGAAATTTGATGAAAGCAATGAATGCAATGTTTCCAGAGGACCAATGATGAATTTTGTTCATCATTTCCTTACCGAGGAGTGATGTCCACAAGTTACAGAGGTATGTATCTTTGAACATGGCCATCATATGGATTCATATTGCCTTAACTCTGCTTATGTTTATAAGGTTCCCCTCCTTTTTTCCTCTCCACTAATGGGGGTGGGGTGGGACATGAGGAGGTTAAGGGGATTAACAATAGTGATTTTTTAAGAAGAGGACTACCCTAACTCTTTTTTTTTTACCTTTTGGAGGGCAATTGGTGTTAAGTGACTTGCCCAAGGTCACACGGCTAGTTTTTGTGTTAAGTGTCTGAGGCTGGATTTGAACTTAGTCCTACCATAACACTTTAAAATATTTAGGAGAGAACAGAAGGAAGTTTAAGAAGAAAGCATAGACAAGCAGAACAGTTTTGAAAGTAATGTGTACAATTTATGATATATTTCATTTTTTGAAAAAACCAACCAATGTGAAATAGATATTCGTGGTTTCATACTGAAGCTTCTTTTTGTGTTCTGTGTGTATGAAAATGCTCTTATTTTGGTGTTTAAGTTCAGAATAAAAAAAATTTAAGACACTCTAAATAGGATGTAATGAAGCTAAACCATGACTTACATTTCTAGGGATAATCCTTTTAGATAAAAGTTCAAAAGTTTTTGTGAAGAGCTACTTTTCATTTCTTTTAAACCTAAATATCACCTGAGGAGTGGATGGGAACATTGATAATGAAGTTTCTGTATAGAATTGGAGAGACCACAAGTCCCATGAAGGTTTTCTCCAGTAGGTGGTTTTAATGGCATATAATTGTTGTGTTGTTCATCTGTGTCCAACTGTTTCTGACCCTATTTGGGGTTTTCTTGGCCAAAATCCCAGAGTGGTTTGCCATGTCCTTCTCCAGCTCATTTTATAAGTGAGGAAACTGAGGCAAACAGGGTTAAGTGACTTGCTCAGGGTCACACAGCTAGTGACTATCTGAGATCAGATTTGAACTCAGGAAGATGAGTCTTCCTGACTCTAGGTCTGGTACTCTATCCACTGTGTCACCTAGCTGCCCTGTCATGTAATTATACAATCAGTGTTAACACGAACCAGAAAAAAAGTCAGCACCATGGCCAGTGTTTGTGGCAAAACTGAGAAAAAACTAGTTAGTTCAGTAGCAGTTAGCTATTGAATGTAGTAGATAGCATAAAGACCACCACAGTAGGGTGGTTTTGTCCTAGTATGAGGGATGGGAGCAGTGGGAGTGATATTACTTGGGATGTTTAGGGTCATAGACATAAACATGGAAGAGGCTTTAGAGGCCATATATCCAATTCCTTCATTTTACCGATGGGAAAAGAGGTCCAAGGAAGTTGTAACTTACCCAAGGTCACACAGAAAGGTAGTTACTGCTATCATTGCAATAAACTAAGTTGGCCTACTCTGGTGCCTTTAATTTGTCTTTATTGATCACAGAGCAAGAATGACAATGCCCTGATGAGCCTACAAAATGTGGGAAAGATGCTATAGCAAAGGGCACTCTCTGATAAGGGCTGAATCTGGTAAGGGTGAAATCTTTCAGAGACAACTTTGGCCATATTTATGATATAATACTTCTTCTGAGATTCCACTCTATTACCTTAATGACATCTTTTGAGAGCCCTAATCCCCTCCCCACAAAAACCCCTCACCACCACCCACTTCTGCTGGTATCATGGCAGCTAACCCTCATTCTTGTCACCATGGCATTTGTAGGCCTGCTCGGCAGGTTCAGATAAAACAGACTGAGAATGCAAATGAGATGGTAGGTCCTGGGTTCAAATCCTACTTCTGTCACCTGTCATAAACCTTGGAAAAGTCACTTAAACTCTCTGGGTCTCAGTTTCCTCATCTGTGAAATAAGGGGGTTAGACTAGATGGCCTCTCAGATTCTTTCTAGGTCTAAAGCTATGATCCTAATATCTCAGATTATTTGAGGACCCAATGATGCAGCAGTCACCACCCCACACCTGAACTGGCTACAGTGTTATTGCCCATCTTTATAGAGCAGTAGGAACAAGTATAAGCCTTTCTTGGGGCATGAATTAATTTTATACACAGATTCACACCTTGGTGGCAAATCAAGAGAGGGAGTTCTTTCTGATAAGAAAATTAGGAGGTTGTAGGTTAGGGTTAGGGTTAGGGTTAGTGGGGTTAGTGGGGTTAGGGTTAGGGTTAAGGTTAGGGTTATAGGACTATTCAGCTCAGAAGCTGTAACTAAGCCCTGAGGAATAACTATATCCTGCATGCTATGGCATCTGCTCCTAAAGTGGTAAGTGTGGGACTATGTCTCCATGCATTTGAGGGGCTGTTTTCTTGCTCCAACCTCCTCCACCCACTATGCAACACTCCAGTTCCCATTCTGGAGCCTTGGGCTCCTGATACAGGAGAATTCTCTACATCTAACGCAGACTCAGATTCCCCATGCTGTGTTCTGACCAGCTTTAATGTGGTACCCTGTTTACCCTTCTCTGATTAATGTGAGTTCGCCAACTAAATTTATGAGACTAATGTGCATGAAACTTTAGAGGCATCTGAGGGGCACCTCCTCATGGAAAATATGGGCATGCCCACTGGCACCTTAATGAGAGGATGCAAAACTCCTGATTAATTTCAAATTACTGGGACTGCCTCCAAGATGACTGGCCAGTTGGGCCTCAAGATAATGAACTCTTGGAAAAGCTGCCCTGCTCTGTGACCTACAAAAGTAAACTGACAAAACCAGTTGGGCCTTTTTAGACTTCTAAAAAAAAGAAAGAACAATCATGGGAGACAAACTCTGCATTTTAAGTCAAAATCTGTAAGAGACAAAATGGCCACCTGTTCAGGTGGCATACAGGCCTATAGTAAGTAGAGTGAACTTGTGTTCTGGGTCAGAAGAAACATGTAACTGCACAGGATCCTCACCCCAGTGTTAGAGGTGGCTTTTGGGGGGCAGAAGTACATGGGATCTACATATATTTGTGTACCATCTGGGAGGAGAGATTACAGGGAGTTCAGTTTTCTGGCTCAGGAGATAGTGGCAGTTGGAACATTAGGAGAATCCCTTCAGAGACAAGGGGCGTGTGTGTGCACAAGCACCCACTTGGCCCAAGAAAGGAGTCTGGGCCTTGGTAGTTGTTTCAACAGTGACTCCAGGTCCTAGATTAGTTCCTGACTCAGGCATCAGCCTTCCAAAGGGAGGGGATTTCTTCAGTGGCATCTTGGAAAGGGAAGAAGACTGGTGCTGTGGCTTATGCGGCTGAGGAGCTGGAACCATGTCATGAGGGAGCCAGGGAACAAAGGAGATCTGGATCTTTAAACTTCTCATCATTCCCAAACATTTGCTAGAGGGTGGTGTACTTCTGATGGAAAGAAGATCATGCAGAGGCATGTGGAATTAAGACCTCAGATGTGTTTTAAAATATTAAGAAATGATATTACGATGTCCTAGTCTGATGTCCACAGTCTTATTTGAATCAAATACCTAATCAGTCTTCCTTGAATGGAAGAATTAATCAATTCCAGAGAAGGATCTTGATTTCTCCGAACCTAAAAAAGTTAAATTTTATTTGTGGTAACCAAACTAAGAGCAGGAAAAACTTTTTGTTTGTTTAATCCAGTTAGGAGAGGTTTGTTCAGCTTTGACCACATTCAAAGGGGAGTAGTTGTTTTAATTTTTTTATTTAATTTTTTTTAATGATGAAAAATGTATTTTCTCTCCCTTAAACCTCCTTTCCCTATTAGGAAGAAAACCATTGTACCAAATGTGCATAGTCAAGCAAAATAAATTCTTACACTGGCCATGTCCAAAAAAATCTGTATTTTGTTCTGCTACCCAATTCCATCACCTTTCCATAAAGAAATGGACAGCATACTTCATCATCTTCCTCTGGAATCACAGTTGATCATTGTGTTGATCAGAGTTCTTTAGTCTTTCAAAATAATTTTCTTTATAATGTTGTTATTGTATAAGCTGTTCTGGTTCTGCTTACTTCACTCTCCATTAGCTCATATAAGTCTTCCCAGGTTTTTCTAAAACGGTTCCTTTCACCATTTCTTACAGCACAGTAATATCCATTATATCCATATACCATAATTTGTTTAGCTTCTCCCAATTGGCAGGCACTCCCTTAGTTTCCAATTCTTTGCCACTATAGAAAGAACTGACAAAATATTTTGGTACTCTCTAGGTCCTTTTCCTCTCTTTTTTTTTTTAAATCTCTTGGGGGTATAGCTTAGTAGTGTAACTGCTAAATCAAAGGGGATGCATTTAGTAATGTTTGGGGCGTAGTTTCAAATTGTTTTCCAGAATGACTGGACCAATTCACAGCTCTACCAGAAGGGCTCTAATATTTCTCTCTCACCTGTTATCTCTCACCCCTCCAATATGAAACATTTTCCTTTTTTTTTTGCCATTTTTTTTTCAAATACGAGGAATGTGAGACCAAAGCTCAGGATTATTTTAATTTGCATTTCTTTAATTATTAGTGATTTGAAACGCTTTTTTCATATGGCTATTGATAGTTTAGATTTCTTCTTTAGAAAACTGCCTATCCAAAGGGCAGTAGTTAAATGGAGAGTAATTGGTTTCAGAAAGATAGTTTCTCCTAGGCTATTCATTAACATCACTATTGTTCTGTTTAAATAAAACAAAATCCCCAAACTTTGCTATAGAATTTTGTCTTTGTTTCACAATTACTCTAAAATGTTGATTGGAAACTATTTAGGTCAGAGGAAACTCTGTTAAACTCAGCTTGTCTCCAATAACAATTGTCTCTGACAGATTTTGGCTTAAAACAGAGAGTATAAAGTTTTCTTCTATGCTTGTTCAGAATTTTCCAGGGTAAATTTAACTTCTTCATGGAGTATAAACCATGGGGTAGTTCTATGATTCTTTTTTTTTTTTTGGAGGGGGGAAGGTAGGGCAATTGGGGTTAAGTGACTTGCCCAAGGTCACACGGCTAGCTTTTGTGTTAAGTATCTGAGGCTGCATTTGAACTCAGGTCTCCAGAGTTCACTGTGCTCTATTCACTGTGCCATCTAGCAGCCCCTAGTTCTATGACCCTTAGGGCCCAGGGAGCTATATAAGACTGTGGGTGAAAAACGTATCATCAGAATGTCTAGGGGTTGTCCTAATAGCAAGTTCAATTTGCTATTAAAGGAGTTGATGTGTTAAGTGAGAACTCCATGTGTTTTTACTCAATTAATTTTCCAGGCTTTTTACACCTTTGTTACCATTATTCAGTCTTCATGACCCTATTTGGGGTTTTCTTGGCAAAGATACTGGATGGTTTGCCATTTTCTTCTCCAGCTTATTTTACAGATGAGAAAACTAAGGCAAACAGGGTTAAGTGATTTGCCCAGGGTCACACAGCTAGTAAATGTCCAAAGCTAGATTTGAAATCAGAAAGATGAGTATAGGTTGTTTATAATTTGGATCTGACCCAGGTGAGCCTCTGAAGCTCAGGAAGGCTACTGCAGGTATGTTTCCTGCTAGGTACTTGCCATGAAAATGAGTCCCTACATTCCTTCAGTGTGCCAGTAAGAAGGGAGGCAGGTAAAGGTGAAGATGTGTCCCTAGACCCGGTGTCTGGAGTCCTGGGCTGTTTCTGTGATGAGGTCTTTCAAAGATGGCTGTCTGCATTTCTGACAGGATTCTACGGAGACTGACTCTGCCCTAGCATAAAGTGGTGATTGAAATATCAATAGCCCAGGAAGGGTTCATTACATTATCCTAAGTATTCTCATACATTATCCTAAGTATTCTCTTCCCCATAGCTTAGGACCACAAAAGCTGTACTCAAAGTAGCAGGAAGAAGTCTGCAGGTCTTGGTGAGTCCCTGTTTGTCATGGAAAGGTTGGAATGGACTAGCTGAAGGGCATGGTTCTCCTGAAAACCAACCAGGCTAAAAATAGATCGATAAGACTAAAAACCCAAAGAGCAACCAGAGCATCCAGCTGCCACACTCTCCTCTTTGTTAGGAGGATGTAGGAAGAGCCAGAATGAAAACAAGCTGTAGTTACCTATAGTGGAGTGTTAAAAAGCAGCCAGAGTGAAACCAGATGTCCCTTGGAACACTGTGGCTGAAGAATTTGGAAAATTGCAAGCTGTGGTCCACAGATGTGGTGATGGAAGGCCTGGGTGGGGAGGAGCAACCTTGAATATTTTGAGTCATCTTGGGGCAGAAATGGCCTCTTCCCTTTGTCTCCTTCTCCCTCTCTCTTAGGTCTCTGTATCTTAATGGACCTGAAAGGAGGCCTAGAAGTGTAAGCCCATACTAGTCACCTTCTCTTTCCCTGCTGGCCCTGTCTCCCTTGGTGAGAGGAGGGGATGCCATCTTGGTGGCCACTTATCAGTAGCAATTGGGTCAGAATCCCATATCAGGCAATTGCTAGCTTTGTGATCCTGAAAGTCACTTAGTGTCTCTCAAATTTCATATCTGGAAAATAAAGGAGTCGGACTCAATGACCTCTAAGATTCTTTCCATTTCTAAACTATGATGAACTGATAATCCCTACTGGACAATTTCCTCCCTGTCAGTTAAAGGGATTATTGAGGAAATCCTGAGTGGCTATTTAGGAGGATCAGAACCGGCCTAGGACTTGACATTTGGAAGAGTTAAGACTTAATATTTGTTTCTTTACTCAAACTTTTTTTTTAAATCAGTAAGTCTTTGTGCCTAAGTTTCCTCATCTGTAAAATGGGGGTAGCAGTGGCATCTCCCTCCCAGGGTCGTCATGACAATCAAATGAGGTAACATGTGAAAGACTTTGCAAACCTTAAAGCGAAATTTAAATGCTGGCTATTATTAATAATAAATGCTTATTGGATTGGATTGTAAGCCACCAGAAGATCTGAAAGGGTGAGCTCCTTCCCTGCCTCTTACATTGGGAGTTCCAGGATCTCTGGCTCCTCTCTGCTCCCTCCTTTTCCTGCCTGTGGCACCACATACAAAATTTCATCTGCCCAGGAAACTGTCAGAGAGATACAGAAGGGGAAAAGGGGGTGGAGAATGCCTGTAATCGCCCAGCACAGTGGTAATCATGGAGGGAAAGAAACAGATCATGAGGGTTTGGACACAAAGGATTGCTAATGCCAAAGAAACAGATTGACTCAGGAGTTAGTGAAATCCAGGTCTGAGGCTTTGAGGTGAGGTTCAGGTGTGAGTAGGAAGCAGGGAAGAGATGAAAAACCCAGGGTGGGGGGCCAGAAATCACCTTTATCACATTAGAGAAAAGGAACTAGAATCCTGTGAAATTGGTACCTAATGATTCCTAGCCCTGACAATGGCTCCTTCCTGGCTGACATCTGGGTATAGTTCCTCTGCCTGGCCTGTGGGCATCATCTTTCCCTGGAGGACTCCTGCATCCTCATAGCTCCCTCTAATGGCTAAAATGTACACTTCTTGTGTCTGATTTTAAAACGTGGCCTCCTCCTTTAGGAATGCCCTCCAAATTCAAGCTTCCAGTCTGAAAAGAGCCTCCAATTCTCTGCTTATTCATTTATAGAATACAGACTCTTAATGAGCTGCTGTAATAAGTGCTATAAGTTTAGGTTACTAACCCTACCCAATTCCTCTACTTCACCTCCATGACTCATCCCTTAGGTGCCCTCAGGAATGCAATCTTTCACAGTTTTGTCATCATAATTTTACATTATAAAAAGGCAGTGTTGCATAGAGGATAGAGAGCTTCCTTGAAGCACTGTCTGGGTGAACCTGGCCCTACGTGATCTCTTATCATCTCTAGGCAACTAAGACAAATTTATAAAGAAGATGCTGGTTTGCTTTGGTAAAGGGAGCTTCCTCATCTGGGAGTTCCCTATATTAGTGAAATCACAGGTCTGGGCCCTACCTTCCAGTAATAACAACAGGTGATTCCACCCCGAGTAAGAAGAAGGTCACGTAACCTCCTATGTACACAGAGTAAAAAACCATTTACATGGCAATCCGAGAACATGACAATTTATGCATATCTTGTTGGCTTCTTAGAACAACAGTCTGGGTTGTAGCATGCTGGACATTCTCCAGATATAGGAAGGCACCAGCTAGTAAAGCTGAGGGCCTGATTGTAGCCCATGGAACACTGGATATGGATAGGATGTATTGAGGAAGGACTAGATCCAATCTTTTACTTGAGGGTAAATATTATTTATTAGAAAATGGCTCCATTCTACCTGATAAGCCCAGTTTTGCTCATGGATCACTATTCCCACGGTAACTCAAGTCCCAACTCCTCTTCGAATCCTTGTGTTAATGATCCTGTTAACATAGGTTGCCAACCATGATAATAGTTAGGGGGCAAGGGTATATGAGATGGGAAATAGAGCTGTAGCTGGGGGGGCAATAGCAGGAGTTTGTGAGAGTCAAAGTGAAAGGTGACCCAGGAACTTAGCAAAGACCATGTAGAAAGAAGTAGGGAGCTAAAAGGGGCTATACAGAGAAAAGAGGCAAAATCTGGTGATGCAGAGGGTGGCAAAGTACTGAAAATCTAAGCCTCGTCCAAACCTGTTGATTTGGGCCAGTCTTCTGTAGGCCTTCAGGCCTTCAGGGCAATAGAGATGAGTCAGGGAGCCAAGAGAAAGGGAGAAAGAAGTTGAAGACCTTTCTTATGTGTCTGAGCACAAAGAACAAGTCCATTTTTGGTCTGGTGAATTAATTCTTTATTATAGATTGAGACCAACTCTTCTATGCAATAAAGAATCTTTTCTTTTTTTAAACAAGTTGAGCAAATTCACCTGTTAAAACATCAACTCTCAACTTTCCTGCCCCTGCCATCCTGCTGCCCCATATCTTGATATTTACATCTCAGGGTCCATTTTCTAAACAGTGGGGCCTGTCAGTTTTCTGCAAGGCTGGTGGGAAGGGGAGACCCCTAAGGGGCCTCTAGTCCCAGCTACCTGCCCAGTCAGAGCCTCCCCTTCTCCCGCCCCAGTCGAATGTCCAGGACCTGGAGCTGCCTGAGGAAACCTGAGTTGGGGCAAATGTCTCGGTGGGTCTGCACTGTCTGAATAGCCTCCACCAGGGTCATATTTTCACAGATCATGAGGAATGCCAGGACAAGTGTGGCAGACCGGCTGACCCCCATGGCACAGTGCACAAATACTCGGCCTGCAAGTAGAGACAAAAGACAAGTTATGAGCCACAACCACAGGAGAACTAATAGAGAACTAATAATTGAATAATAAGAGAACTAATAACTGAATGCTCAATAGATATGGCTCCATCCAAATCCCCTAGAGACGAGAGGCAAAGATGTCAATTAAGATGGGGTAACTGGAGCTTTGGGCTCCGAAATTTCAAGGGTGCTAACACCTAATGGCAGTCAGGGACTGAAAGTAATCTTTCTCATGTCTAGACTCCGTGAGGATTCTTAGAGAGAATCCAAGGAAAGACACACTTCCTCTTCTTTCAAGGTTTCTAAGGAACTAGGGAAAGTCTGAGAGAAGCTCTAGGCCCTTGTGCTTGGGAAGGCTCAGGCCCTGAGAGAACTTTTCAGGAGCTTTCTCCTTGCTCAGCCCACTGTCTCTAGGGTCCTGGTGTCCAGTACAGAGTAGAAATTGATTTAGACTTTGTGACTATGAATAGTCCCAGTGATACAGAGCACTTCAAAGGTCAGGCAGTGGGAAACTAAGGAGAAGAGAATCCTGTCTAGAGTGAGTAGCAGTGGAAGTTTGATCCAATCTTGAATTCATGGGCAGACTGGGGACCTAGAGTTAACCTTAGGGTAGAGTGAATTGTGAAATCAACTAAGGTCAGAGATAGAGGTTTGGGGGGAGAGAAGGAGATAGCTACATGTGACCCTGGGAACTTCCTCATCTGCAAAATGGTTAAATTGGGTAAGATGACCTCGAGTTTCCCTTCAGATGTGGGATCCGTCTGGTGAAGGACAGAATCAATATTATATCTTCTTGTATCTGATGCCCTGTGACTCCATAGACCACAGCCCTTGAGACCCTTGTATCCTCTGTCTCTCAAAGTCTGTCCAAGTTCATTTTCACTATTTCCATGACCCCATCTATCCATCTCATCCTCTGCCATCCCCTTTCCCATTTACAATCTTTCCCAATATCAGGGGCTTTTCCAATGACTCTTCTCATTATGTGGCCAAAGTATTTGTTTCAGCTTCAGTATTTCACCTTCCAGTGAATAGCCTGAATTAATTCCTTTAAATATGGAGTGATTTGATCTCCTCGCCATCCAAGGGACTCTCAAACATCTTCTTCAGGACCACAATTTGAAAGTGTGATTCTGCAGTGCTCAGCTTTCCTTCTAGTCCAACTCTCACAGCCATACATTGCCACTGGAAAAACCATTGCTTTGACTAGAGGGACCTTTATTAGAAAGGTGGTATTTCTGCTTTTAATGTGCTGTTCAGATTTGCCAGAACTTTCCTTCAGAGGAACAAGTGTCTTTTAATTTTATGATTGCATTCACTTCTGTAGTGATCTTTGAGCCCAAGAATATAAAATCTGACCCTTCTTCTATTTTTTCTCCCTCTTCCTTGCCAGGAAGTGATGAGGCCAGGGCCAAGATCTTAGAGTTTGGGGATATTAAACTTCAAGCCAGCTTTTACACTTTCCTCTTTCACCCTCATCAAGAGGCTTAATTTCTCTTCACTTTCTGCCTCAGAGTGGTATCATCTCCATATCTGAGATTGTTGATATTTCTCCCAGCAACCTTAATTTCAGTTTTTGACTCATCCAGCCTGGCATTTCACACGATGTACTCTGCATATAAATTAGGTAAATAAAGGGATAATATACAGCGCTGTCATTCTTTTTTCCCAATCTTAAACCAATCAGTTGTTCATGTTGGGCTCTTTTGCTTCTTGACCTGCATACTGTTTCCTCAGGAGAAAAGTAAAATGATCTGCTATTCTTATCTCATTGAAGACTTGCCACATTTTGTTGTGATCCACACAAAGGCTTTTAATGAAGCAGAAGTGGATGTTTTTTTTTTTTTCTGGAACTCCTTTGCTTTCTTTATAATCCAGTCAATGTTGGCAATTTGGTCTCTAGTGCCTCTGCCTCTTCAAAAACCAACCTGCTCTTCTGGTAATTCTCAGTTCACATATTATTGAAGCCTTGCTTGCAGAATCTTTTTTTTTTTTTTTGCTTTTTGGAGGGCAATTGGGGTTAAGTAACTTGCCCAAGGTCACACAGCTAGGTTTTTTTGTTTGTTTGTTTGTGTGTGCCGTTAAGTGTCTGAGGCCAGATCCGAACTCAGATCCTTCTGACTCCAGGGCTGATGTTCTACTCACTACGCCATCTAGCCTCCCCTTGCTTGCAGAATCTTAAGCATAACCTTGATGGTATGTGAAATAAGCACAATTGTTCAATAATTTAAACATTCCTTGGTATTGGCCTTCTTTAGGATTGGGATGGAAACTAATATTTTCAATCCAGTAACCACTGTTGTATTTTCCAAATTTGCTAATATATTGAGTACAGCACTTCAACAGCATCATATTTTAGGGTTTTGAATAGCTCGGCTGGAATTCCATCCCTTCATTAGCCTTATTGTTAGTAATGCTTCCTAAGGTCCACTTGTCTTCATTCTCCAAGATGTATGGCTCTAGATTAGTAACCACACCGTAGTGGTTATTGGGGGTGTTAAGGTCTTATAAAATTCTTTTGTATATTCTTGGCACCTCTTCTTAATCTCTTCTGCTTCTGTTAAATCCCTACTATTTTTATATTTTACCATACCTATTTTTGCATGAAACTTTTCCTTGATATCTCTAATTTTCTTGAAGAGACCACTTTTGTCTTTCCCATTCTGTTGTTTTCTTCTATTTCTTTACATCCCTCATTTAAGAAAACGTTCTTATCTCTTCTTGCCTATCTTGGGTAACCCTGAATGGCATAGCTCATGGTTTCATTGAGTTACAAAAGCCCATCCACCATGATAGGCAGTGATTGGGGAAGTGTAGGGGGAAGGAGAGGAAAATCATATCATATCATAGACTCTGGCAAACTGTCCTGACCTCAGTAATTAACATCTAGTGCTAGAAGGCCCCTCAGAAGTTATCTAAAGCAGGAGTGGGGAACCTACAGCCTCAAGGCCACATATGGCCGTTTAGGTTCTTGGGTGAAGCCTTTTGACTGAGTCCAAGTTTTACAAACAAATCCTTTTATTAAGGGAATTTGTTCTGTGAAGTTTGGATTCAATCACAGGACTGCACTTGAGGACATAGAGAGCCACATGTGGCCTTGAGACTGCAGGTTCCCCACCCCTGATCTAGACAAATGCCCTGACTTTACAGATGAAGAAATTTAGACCCTGAGAGGCTGAGTCATTCAATGTCTCAAAAACAATAAATGGCTGAGGTGGGATTTGAATTTATGTCCTCTGATGCTAAATGCAGTGTTTTTTTTTACTGCTTCATGTTGTTTCCCATTAAAAATGAAACAAAACAAAACAAAACACCAAAAAGCTGAAACTCCAAGACAGATAGCCAGTCCATAACACATCTCACTGCAGAAGTGGACCATTCCTCCCTCCTTTCATCCTTGATGTCCATTATAACATGATGGTTACCTGTGTGCAGATGTTTATATCTCTCAACCTTTTTTCTTATAGGGATGGCCTTGATAGTTGGGCAAGGCCCTACTGGAAGCAAGAGATCCTGAACCCCTTTTATGTCAAACTGGTCCCCCATGATAATCCCAGGGTATACATCATCTGGTACCCCAGTTATTCACTAAGCTTTCCCCCAGAGACTTCTCAGGAAAACCAATCATTGTCTAGGCATGAGGACCAAGTAACTTATGCTATGGCCTTTTCAGTTTTCTCTCAGTGACTCAATGACCCTAATGAAGGCTCTAGACAAGGCTTCTGGGGACTATACTATGGCTACTTGTTCCAACTCAGCAGACATGAGTAGATGAGGAGTAGAGTGAAACTCCCTTAGGGATGCTTGCTCCCTTATTTCCTGATTAAATACTTCCTAAATACAGATTTCACCTCAGTGATATGAATATATCTAAGGGAGAGAAAAAGAAAGTATTGCTAAAAATCCTTTCCAAGGAAGGTAATTTTCACTTCTCATTTGAGGGAGTCTCAGTTTGCTAATCTGAAAAACAGGAATAATAATACTTTATTACCCACTAGGAAGCATAGGAGGAGGTAAAGCTCCAGGCTCAGAGTCAGGAAGATGTCTTGCTTCTGACACATCCCAGTTGTGAAACTCTGAGCAAAATCATTTAACTTTTCAGTGACCCAAGCAACTTTTTCAGACTGGCCCTGATTTGCACTGGTGGAGGTAATTTAGTTACTAAGAGTGGCAGAGTGGAAAGAGTTCTGGCTTTGGAGTCAGAAGACCCAGTCAGAAGAGTTCAAATCCCATCTCTGACACTCCCTGAGTGTCACTGAGGTGAAATCTGTATTTAGGAAGTATTTAATCAGGAAATAAGGGAGCAAGCATCCCTAAGGGAGTTTCACTCTACTCCTCATCTACTCATGTCTGCTGAGTTGGAACAAGTAGCCATAGTATAGTATGACCTTGGGTAAGTCACTTAATGTCCTCAGTTTCCTCATCTGTAAGATGAGTGGGGTTGGGTTCCGTGGCCTCTAAGGTCTCTACCAGCTCTGAATATATGATCATAGTTATGAGACCTTGGGGCAAATGACTCTGGGCCTGTTTCCTCAATGAGAAGTGAGAGACTTAGAGGAGCATGGGATAATGGAAAGAGCAGGGGTTTGGAGTTGAAGGACTTCTAGCTTGCAGGGCAGGTGCGCTGGGCAGGTCACAGAAGCCCTCTGGGCTGCAGTTTCTTCAGCTGTCCAGGGAAGGGATTTGGCCAGATGACCCCAAGGCCCCTTCCAGCTCTGAGTCTATAATCCTCTCTCTAATCCTTCCCAAATGGGTGATTACTGAGTATTTGTGCTTTTCTGGGGTGGAGAGGAGAGGAGAAGGGAGGGGAAGGTGGCTCAAATCATGTGAAGGAAGAGAAGAGGAGGAGGAGAAGAGGAAGAAAAGGAGGAAGAAGAGAAGGAAGTGGAGGAAGAGGAGGAGAAGAGGAAGAAAAGGAGGAAGAAGAGGAGGAGGAAGTGGAGGAAGAAGAGGAGGAAGTGGAGGAAGAGGAGAAGAAGAGGAGAAGGAAGAGGAGGAAGAAAAGAAGGAAGAGGAGGAAGTGGAGGAAGAGGAGAGGAAGAGGAGGAGGAGATGAAGAAAAGAAGGAAGAGGAGGAAGTGGAGGAAGAGGAGAGGAAGAGGAGGAGGAGGAGGAGAGGAAGAAAAGAAGGAAGAGGAGGAAGTGGAGGAAGAGGAGAAGGAAGAGGTGGAGAAGGCTCACCTTGATTGCTCAGAGCAGTTCTTATGTATCTTGATGCATGCAGGAAGTAAATGCTGAGATCAAAGAAGGGATTGTCATCAGCCTCAATCCCATAATATTCCACAGGCAACCCTCGGTAGAATTTGGCGCCTGTGTCCACATGGAACCTGCCGGCAGCCACATTCACGATGTGGGTGATGCCCAGCTGGCACAACTTACTCTTATCCCGTGCTGCATATCTGGAGGGTGAACAAGGAAGGAAAGGCATGGAACACTGCTGGCAGAATGTCAGTGCCTCGCTTGGGCTATGGGGAGGGAGGCTGAGGAGCAGCTTGGAGCCAGGTGACTTGACAGGGTGGCAGAGGTGCCAAGCCCTCCCCAGAGTCAGGGAGGTATGAAGGACCCAGCAGCTCAGGGCTTCTAGCCTGGCTCCAAACAGCTGCTGGCAGTGTGACCATGGACAAAGAAGGGAGGACAAGTATTTTTTAAGCACTTTACAAATATCATCTCATTCAATCCTTCCAATAATGATGGGAGGTAGGTGCTGTTATAAACACAGTTGAGGAAATTGAGATAGACCAAGGTTAAGTGACTTGCCCAGGGCCACACAGCTAGTAAGTTTCTTAAGTTGGATCTGATCTGAGGTCTAGTGTTCTATCCACGATGCCCCCTAGCTACCTCTAAGTAAATCCATTTACAACTCTGGGCCTCATTGGTAGAAGATAAGCAAAGTCCTAATTACATAGATCATCGCCTTCCCTTTGTTTTAGAGGGTTGACTGCTCAGGGTCACCTGGCCAGGTCTTCCTGGTGCCAAGCCTTGCTACACCAAGGTGAATAGTGGAATGCAAACTATTTGAGTGCAAGAACTGAGTCATTTTTGTCTTTGTTATCTCCAGCACCTAATTTAAATCATCTCTCTGGCCCCCATGCCCAGGCATCAGTGGGGTTCTTGGGGTTCAGACCAACATCTACACTGAGAACCCCACCTAAGGGCAGGGGATTGTCAGGGTGAACCAGCCTGGAGAATTCACCCACATGGCTCTTTCCAAAGCTGGGGCCCTTTTTCCAGAGGAGAGAAATGCACTGAGGGCTTTGGTTTAAAGGTAGAAAGAAGTTGGTCTCTTGGGGAGGCATGTCCCCCACTTTTTGCTATTGGATATTTTCCCTCATTCTTCCCTTTCCTAACTGGGGGGAGGTGCCTAGGAGTTGGGCCTTTCAACTATTCAAGCCCACATCCTTCACTGCTTCCTCAGGTGTGTATCTCCCTCCAATCATTGTTAAGCTGGGGAAGGTGGGCTTACGCGTCTCCCAGGTAGAGGTTGGGCCAAACCTCATTGATGTGGCTCATTGAGGAAGCCCTTCGAATCCACAGCAGGCGCTGCAAGTAGCCCAAGGTGGGTGTCTGGTAGGGGATGAGGTTCTGGGTGCTAGCTCGGGTTGCCCCATGGATCTTGGGCCTCCGCAGGTCCTGTCTCTGCAGTGAATCCATCCTGGAAAACAGGGGAGGGCATCCCATTGCTGTCCTTGTGCGGGCCCTGGGGGAGGGAGGAGGGAAGTGGGAGGGAAGGGGGGAGGAGGAATGAGTCCCAGAATCCAGGAAGAACTGTCTCTCCCATCACTAAGAGGAAAGATACCTGTTTTTTTGTTTTTGTTTGGTTTTTGTTTTTGTTTTTTTGTAGAGGGAGTGAAAAACACCATTCTCTCTTAGGAGTGAAGGGATGAGAGGTAGGAGAGGAACTTGTCCTCTCATATAATCAACCATGTTGGGAGATGGCTTTGAGAACTATGGAAAGAAGGGGGCCAGGAAGGCCAAAGTCAGGGGAGAACAGGTCCATTGCAGAGGCAAGAATAGGGACCTCCCATTGGAGCACTGGTCCAGATGCTCTTCTGGTGCTACTCTGCATCCCCATCCCCTCGGGCAGCCCAACAAGGAGCTTCATATGACCTATAGGCAGCTTCCACAACATGGTCCAAGGGAAACAGTTCTGGACTGAGAATCAGAAGATCATCATATCCCAGGAGCTCCTCCAGGATCAGGAGGGGGTCACTGAGATCAGCACCTCCAAGCCCCTCATTTTACAGAGGAGGAATCTCAAGGCTAGAGAGAAAAAGACCCTTGCTCAATGCCATATGGGGTCTGGATTAGAGTTCAGGTCCATTAGCTATATTCCTTTGGGCAAGTTACTTAGTTTCTCTGGGCCTCAGTTTTTGCACCCCCAAATTGAATGCTCGGTGGGAGGTTAGTTAATTGAATGGGGCTGTGAGCATAAGGGGACTGGACTAAATGATCTTTAAAATTCCCTTCCATTTTATAATTCTGTGCCACCTTCTTTTCCCTCACCTCTGCCTTACCTGGGTGGCAGGTAGAGGCCATTCCACTAAGGCCATGAAAACAGAGGGATACCTCGACAGCCATGAGACAGAGGAGACAAGTGAGCCCTGAAGGGGCCTGGGAGCTCTCAGTTCATATTTCAAGGAAAGCTACATCTCTATTCTTTCTTCTCCTAGACTAGCACCTTGTTGCCCATGAAACCACCCAATGAAGGCCAGTCAGGGTCTCAGTACCATGTCCCATTGGCTACACAACTTAGCCACATACTTGTCTTGGGCCTAAACAGGTCAAGTCAACCTCTTGTGGACATGATTGTCCCAGACCCGTACTTGTGTTTAGCACAGTATAGTGGTGGCACAGTATTATTTTTGTCTTTGGATTGCCCAGGGCCTGGTACATAGTAGGTGTAGAATTGAACAGGTGATTTTTCCCCTAATGTACTCCCCAGCAAACCCAGCTCTCTTTCCCCAGCAAAAAGGGACTAGGAATCTGGAAGTAAGAAGGGACTTTAGACCCCTGCCCTCACCAACTTCCTTCTCCCAAATGTTCTCAGGGTCAGAGTGGAATCGACTAGTTTGGAGGCTGAGTTGTTTTTCCTTCATTTCAGCGGCTGAACATGACCCCTCAGCATCCTTCAGATTGGGGTTAAGCATGTGACCCTTTCCTCTCGAAAATTCTGTGATTCTATGTTTTTTTTTTTAATTTCTTACTATTATTGCAATGGAATATATACTGTCCTCTACTAACTGAACTTCAAAGCATTTTTTATTTAAAAAAAATTAAAAACAGGTCTACCATTCAAGGAAAGCGAGCTATAATCTTTCTTTTTAACTTTTATGAGGGCTCTTGTTCTGATTATTGGACTATTATCTCTCCTGATTAGGAGGTAAACAGGAATTGAGATGAAGGAACAATTTGTAAATTAAGGGTGTATGTAATTTGTTATTTGTAGAATGTGTACTAGGTGTAGTACCTCAGAGAGGGGTGATGCCTTGAGGCTGTTTTTCAAAGCCTTGATGATGACTAGCTGACAAGTTGGACAAGACTTAGGGGAGAGGAGACAAATCGAGTGAGAAATGTCTGAAAGAAAATGATGTGACTTCACAATTTTAACAAGAACCAATTTTACCTGGGCCAGGTCCACCACCTCATGTTGGAAATAAGCCAGGCTGGAAGAGTTCAGTAAACATGGAAGGCTTGTTGTTTCCCGGGCTTCTTTTCACAGTACATAGTGGATACAATACTTGCATGTATGTCTCTAGGCCCAAAGGACACTGGCCCTGGGCATAGGGGGTAGGCGAGGGAATCCAAGTCCTTCTCACAATTTTCCCAGGTAAGCTTGGGGACACTCACCTGAGGCTGAAGCAGCTAGAAGCTGGAGTGACTTCTACCTGGAACAGGGACAATAATGTCCTGTACTATTCTCTGTCTGCCAATGGGGCTCTACCCAAGGGTGTGGCCAGGACATAACCATGGTCTCTCCAGGTTTCTCACCCAGCATCAGGAGTTCTTTGCTAACACTGCCCCTGGAACTCCTGGTGAAAATAGTCATAACCCCCCCCCATTCCTCCATTCCCCCCACTCTGATAGCAGTGAACCTTCCCATCTGATCTAGGAAAGGTTAGACACAGCCTTAACTTTTCTTCTCTTCCTTTGCATTCCTGAACTACCAGAACCATTATTTTGGGGTGACAGAGTGTGTTTCCAGGGCCCTACTGGGTACAGAAATGGAGACACTGGCTGTGTCTTGTCCAGAAAGGTGGGTTATCTGGATAGCTGACCGTATAAGGAAATCTCTGGGAAGTTGGAGCTTATAAAGCTGTGAGATCATAGATATCAGGGTCTGGTGTCCCTCTGACTTTGACCTCCCATCCTGCATACTCATGGTTAGGCCCTGAGGGATGGAGATGGTACCTTGTTTCTCAGGCCACCCCCCCATTCAGGGTATTTAGGTATGGGACAACGTAAGAGGAAATCTTCTTCCAGTTGGTGGGGTAAAGACCTACAATCTCAACTTAAAAACTGGCAGCAGGGGTGAAGAGAAACCTGAATGACCTGTCCAAACTCCCACAGCCATTGGTGGTGGAGATGGTTGTTGACCCAGAGAGTTGAACTCCCAGGAAACCTTGGCTGTGGGGTTGTACAGATTTCCCGGGCTACAAGCTGGACTAAGCTCAAGGCCATTGAAGGACTGGACTGCCTGATCCTGCAGAAGACCTCCAACCCTTCCCCAATAATGGGTATCTTACCTATATATAACCCCACCTACCTAGAGCATGGTCTAGGGCTTGAGTCTGGAGGCTCTGGGGGCCAGGGCAGTGTTGGACTCAACAGTAGGGATCGGAACAGGGGCCTGAGGTTCCATCTGAGAACACAGATGTTGTGAAGCGTCTAGAATTCCAGCTGGTCGACCTAGAAGCCTCTGGGGGGAGGGGGGAGGGGGGAGGGGAGGAGCAGGAGGGAGGCCCTGAGCTATCCCTGGCCGGAAGAGGAGCCCCTCACACGCTGCAGCTTCATCAGGCCGTTTCAAGGCACAGATGTATTCATTCAGCTAGCCCAGGACAGACTGCAGAGTAAGCGACCTCATATGATGTCATTTTAAGGGGCCCCGGAGAAGGGGTGTTGGCAGGAGAGAAGGGAGGTTACAGCGGGTGCCAACAACAAACCACCAACACAGGAGGTAACCAGGGACTGGCCCCGCTAGTTGGCCAGGGCCCTTCCAGCCTTGATCTTGACCAGCTTGAGGCTGGGGGCTGCTTCCGGGAAGCTCTTGCCCCCTGAATCCAGACACTGTCTCCCTGCTACAGTTCTGATGGACAGACCCGGTCCCACCCAGCTCTTCCAAGTTTTGCCATCCCTTTCTCTGGCCTCCCAGAATCAAACACAGGGTAAGACTACCCTCCTGTGGCCAAGCCAGTGCTCTGCAGCCTGACTGGGGGAAGGTACACAAGAAACCCCAATATCTCAGACCCAGGAAGACCTCTTAGTAATCCAACAAGCTTCCTCCCCTGCAGCCCCCACGTCTGCCAACAATTTAGCACCTTTCCTCGTAGGAAGGATTATTGAGCTGAGAGATCCTGAGAAGCTTCGCAAGTCTCTCACCAGGGGAATCATTTTAACCTGGTCCATCGAATCAGAGGACCGGGATTCCAACTGTTCTCTGATTTTTGCTGCTTACATGACCATGGGCAAGTCACTTCCTCAGTTTCAGCATCTGTAAAATGAGGGTTTGGAGTAGGTGGCTACAGGAGTCCTTTCTTGTTCAAGATCCCTAATTCTGACCTCTAAGGCTCCTTTCAACTCCAGATCAAGGATCCTAGGGATCCCTGCCCCCCATGGGGGTGGGAGAAGTGGAGGGAGAAGGGCTGGGGATAGGAATCCTTATTCTTCCAAGGGATACTTCCCCCACCTTACCCACCCCCTCCACACTGTTAGCACTGAGTTTCTGGATTTCCAGGGGCAATCTAGTATAGAGGCAGACCTCTACACTAGTTGCTGTTTGCCCTGGGTGCTTTCTGCCTGCCCCTAGCCTCAGACTGGTCTTCAGACCTGATTCAAGTCATTTTCCTTGGGATTTTTTGGTTTGGGGGAGTTGGAGGGTCAAGATTTTGCTTATAGGAAATAATCCAGTTTAGCCAAAGGAAGGTATAAAATTGTAAAGAGCTTTGAAAGGGAAATTTTATTCTGAAGTCAGTGACCTTTTTTTAATAGTTTAATAAGTATAATCCTGTGTATTTTAATCCTATGCATAAGTATTATAATCCTATGCATTTTATTTTCTGCATTTAAAAACATTCTGAGGAGTCTATAGGCTTCATCAGACCCTGCCAAAGCAGTCCAGGAAACACACATACAAAGGGTTAAGAACCCCTGACATAGAGGAAAGTGAAATTGTGAGGTGTCTTACAAACTTCTCTTTCACAGGTGGAAATAAATGCTGCCCTCCATCCTGGCTCTGCCCCTCCTGGGCAGCTGGAAGGCCCTTTCCTTTCTGTTCCCCTAAATCCCATCACCTGTCTCCATTGTTCATCTGAGGAACTGTATTCTTCTCTCCCTTCCTCCCCAGGCCCCTAAAAATCTGAAAACAGAGGAGCCTGTGGGTAGTAGGCCTTCCATTCTTAACTTTGGACACTGAGACTCAGGGGAGGTAAGTGACTTGCCCAGGGTCACTCACTCAATAAATAACAGGATTCCAGCCCAGGTCTTTCCTAATCCAAATCCCACACTTAGAAGATTATAGATTCAGAGGAGAAAAGGACCTTAGTGGTCTAGTCTCATCCCTTGGTTTTGGGTGAGGGAGGGCAATGGGGACTGGCTTTGGTAAAGGGAACTTTCAGGTGAGAAAATTCCTCAACAATTCAGAGTCTTAGGGAGTCACCTGGTACAGGAAGAGTTTAAGTGACTTGTCCAGGGTCACATGGCCAAGGACCTGAACCCAGGTTGTCCTGGCTTCAAAACCATTTCTCTAGCCAATATGCTGTGAATGCCTCTCCCTATTTCACAGATGAAGAAACTGAAGCCCAGATAATCTAAATAATTTAAAGGCAGTGAGTGGCAGACTTGGTTTGAGCCCACTACCTTAGACTACAGACTTTCCCTTATGCCATGCTGGCTCCCTAACCACTACACTACACTATCAGGTTACCTGTCAGGTGGAACTAATCGTTCCTTTACCAATCTTTTATAATTTCACAGCTCAGGGTTGTCCTGTCTGTGCTGAGAAGAGGAGGGTCACATTGTTGCAATTCTGTATGTCTCTTTTGACTGTCAGTTTTCCTCTGTCTCTGACGCCTATCTGTTGGTCAGATGGTTCTAACTCCCCACATACACCCAGCTACTGAGACCCATATTATGCACCCCTGCCACCCCCAAGCACATGCCACCAAAGGGCTGTGTCCTTCTAGGTATTCCTAGAACGGGGTGAGGAGTGGGCGTCACTCACCTGTGGAGGGGGGCCTAGCCTGGTTCCAGCCGCTGACTATAGTCTCCCAATAGGCAGGTTCCCAGCTGCCTGTCTCTACTCTGTTGAAGCTGCTTCTATTTTGGATTTGTGTTTAATTATAAACCATGATCTGTTTCTCCCCCTTCCGCCCTCCTCTTCTTACTACCCACCCTACCCAGGGCTATCAGTCCTGTTCATTCCCAGGAGGGGGAAGATGCCGAGATGATGGCATGGCAAGGGCATGAGACTGAGCCCCATCGAGCAGTCCTGGCATTGGACACTTGCCTCCACCCCCTCTGACCCATTATCAGAACTCTGCATGCTGAGGATATGGCTAGTCTGGCCTTAGCCTTGGCTATATATATGGTATGTGTCAATGGTTGTTGGGAGCTGGGGGTGGGAGGAATAGCAGAAGAAGGCTGTAAGCAACTAATCCCTGGCCAAGGGGATTTAAAAATGTGTGGGATTTCTTTTCAAGCCTTTATTATTATGTAGAAATAGAGGGTAGAAAGCAAAGTGGAGGGGCGGCTAGGTGGCACAATGAATAGAGCACCAGCCCTAGAGTCAGGAGGACTTGAGTTCAGACATTTAACACTTACTAGCCGTGTACCTTGGGCAAGTCACTTAACCCCAATTGTCCTAAAAAAGAAAAAAAAACCACACCAAAAAAAAAAATAGAAAGCAAAGTGGAAGAAGTCTCATGATTATGGTCTTCTCCCACTTAGGAGGTAGAGGTATGATGGAGAAAGAAAAGGAAACTGGGCTCACCAATTGGCCACCTGTTCTTGGCCATCTCCATGTCCGGTCCCTTCCTAGACTATTACACCTCCTCTCCTCTCCCCTGCCCCCACCGTCCTTGGCTGTACCAGAAAGAAAGATGGGGAGGGAGCAAAGTTGAGAAAGATAGAGAGAATAGAGGATAGAGAGAAGCTTGAATGCTATTAAAATGAGATAATATGTATAAAACATGGTACCTAGCACATAGTAGGTGCTCAGTATAAATGCTTATTATGCCTTCTCTCTTCACAGAGTTGACTGAGTTCATCCCTAGGATGCCAGGCCACAGGGCAGAGTAGCAAGAAACTTGGGAGGATTTTGTCAGAAAATGAAGTCCAACTCCTTGGCCGATGCTTTGCAGAAGCTAGATGTCCCTTCTGTAAGAATCTATGATCCAATATTCTATCCAGGTGGAGGATGGGTCACTGTTTGCAGCCTAGGGTTCAGAGAAGTGGCTTTTGGGAAGGGTTATACAGAGGTATGACTACTGTACATTTCCTGGACCCTAAGCAGAAATTCAATGTGTGACCAGAATCTGCTCAGAGGTCTTCACATCTCCAGCCCATTGGGACTTTGGATAATCTCCAGGGAACCTTGACAAAGTTCTCCTATCTCAGCTCACAGTGCCCCTCCACCATCTTGATCCTTGCAAACTTCACCCTTCACAGGCACACATGGGCACAGTTTTGAGGACAAAGTTCTAGCTTTCAGATCTGCACCCTTCCAATCCATTCTTAAGGAAGGATGACCCCATTGGCAGAACTTTCGAACCTATGAAATGTCCGTAAAACTGTGGTTTTTTTTTTTTAAAGGCCAATTTATTTTCAGTGCAGAGAGGTGGGCGGGATCAGCCTCTCCCTGCTCCCTTTCTGCTGTTCCTCACTAAGTTGGAGGTCCAGGTCACGCAACTGGGAGAGGAACCCCCGATTGGGGGAGATGTTTCGATGGACACTTACTGTCCTCAAGGCTTCCACCAGAGTCAGCTGCTTCCGGAGCATCAGGAAGGCAAGCACCAGGGTAGCAGAGCGGCTGAGCCCCATGGCACAGTGAACCAGCACCTTCCCTGGGAAAAACCAGAACACTGGAGATTTAGAATGGGGAGGGACCTTAGAGGTCATCGTGTGTCATTCTCTCCTTTTACAGATGAGGAACTAAGGCCAACAGAGATTAAGCTTCACCCCCGGGGCACACAGCTAGTAAGTGTCTAAGGCTGGATTTGAACTTAGGTTTTCTTGATACCAAATTCAATAAACGAAGCCATGAAGATGGGGCATTGAGAATAGCCTCAAGGAAGGAGAGTCCCTGTTCCATTTTATACACAGGGAACCTGCAGCCCAATGTAACAGAAAATCGAGGGCAGTCTTAAACCCCACTGGTCTTAGGGTCCTAGAACTCTAGACTGACTCCTGCTCCCAATCATCTTTGCATGATCCTGAGAATGGAGTGGGGCTCAGTGCTGCTGCTTTTTTTTTTTTTTTTTGCTTTTTGGAGGGCAATTGGGGTTAAGTGACTTGCCCAAGGTCACACAGCTAGTTTTGTGTTAAGTGTCTGAGGCCATATTTGAACTCAGGTCCTCCTGACTCCAGGGCCAGTGCTCCATCCCCTGAACCACCTAGCTGCCCCCTTGGGTCAGTGCTTCTATGACTTGGGCAAAGGAGGAAGTGCCTCCAACTAGCCTGCCCTCTCACCTTCTGAGGCCTCTAATGCTCCCTGGATGAAATTTGCTGCCTCATGGAAAAAGACACTGAGGTCAAAGGCAGGGTCATCAAAAGCCTCTATCCCATGGTAGGTCACAGGTAAATGACGATAATAACTGGGTCCCGTAGACACACCCAGCCCACCATGGGCAGCGTTGAGGATATGAGTGATCCCTTGGCTCTGCAACATTTTGAGATTCCTAGCAGCCCATCTATGGTGGGGAAGGAAGTCCAAGAGACATGAAGTTGCTATGGGGTCAGATGGTAATGGGTATCCAATAACAGGAAGCCTTACCCAGCTTCAACCTCAACAATCCCCAACTCTAATTCTTACCTTAACCCACATCCAAACCTGAAACCTCCTAATCATAATCAAAACCCTAAAACATACTTCCTAAGCCCCAACCCAGAGCCTAACTCCAGCTCCAAACCGGACAATCCAACCCTGCTTCTCCAGCTCCATTGCTCATTCCCTAGAGATCAGACATCTAGCTAATTTAGCATTTTTCCCCCTGTGGCCTCTCCAGGGCCAGTCCCAGATCCGTCTGGGATTTGAACCTCAATTTGGGTCCTAGGATGTATAATTTGGGGCAGGATAGGAAATCGGGAGGGACAAAGGGAAGAGATATCTTACAAATCTCCCACGTAGATGTTAGGCCAGACTTCATCCATGTGGTTCCCAGGCCCGCTCTGAGTCCAGAGGAGTCTCTGTAGGTCTTCTATCTGCGGTGTCTTATCTCTGACCTTGTGAAACATCTTTCCACCTGCCTGACCCCCAATGGGGAGTGCTCTAGTCAGGGTGGAAGCCAAAGAAACCATGATGTAAGGGGAACAACAAAAGATGGCATGGGTAGGAAGGAGATAGGGCAGGGAAAATAGAGACAAGAGAAAAGGTTGTTGGGGTTCCTGCCTTCCCTAGGGAAATACTAGCCTACTTGCACGAGAGTGTGGGTGGTGCCCGGGGGGAGGGGGGAGATTGGAAGGACAGCTTGAGTACACTTCTTGAAATTCTCATCTCTGGTTGTTGGTCTTTAATGGGCTGATGGTAGATCAAGGATCCCTCATTTTCACAAAGATGTAATAGATGCATCATCACAAACCAGGAAGGGTTCCTAGTTCTTCAAGACCTTGGGCCTCTTTAGCTCCAGACACCCTACCTCAGCCAGCTTTCTTCTCTTCCTGTTCCTTTCCTCTTTCTTCTTCCCTTCTCTCTACCCTTTCCTTTATAGAGGAGGCTCATTTTTTAAGCTTCTTTTTCATCCAAAAAGTCACTTTAGCCCCTGATCCATTCCCCAACAAGAGACCCAAAGATCTGGTTCCCTGAGAAGCACTCCAGACTAGACTGCCTTCATATCTTGAGTCCTAAATGTGAACAATGGGAAAATAAGCTTAAACTCCTTCCTTTCATTGAAGAGGTAGGGAAGACTGTGGATGTATGTAGAATGTTGCCTTATGCTCATGTATCGGTTTGTTTTATTAAACTTTGTGTTTGGGGGTTTTGTTGTTATTATGAGGGTAGAAAAAGAGGGTAGGGGCATTTTCAGAAATGAATGGGATATAAAAGCAAAAGTCTGTTTGTAGGTGACCTACCTCTAGTAACCATTTTTTTTTTTCTGGAAAAAAAGAAGGAAGGATTAAAGTTACTAAATAGCCACTTGACACACAGTTAAGTCATTCTGGGTTTTGTTGCCAAAGTCCAACTGAACTTAGTCATAAGCCAAGTGAAAGCCCAAGGGAGATAATACTCCTGGTGACCATTTCAGGGACTCAGCCCCTACTTCCTGACTTCCCTGATTGTTTGAGTGACCTCCAGCGCAGTCAGGGAGGCGTCACTTTCTAGCTCATTTTACAGCAAGAGACAAATCTAGCACATGGTGTGCTTTTAGAATGAGATTTGTCAAGGAATATGAGTTCTGGACCTAGCTCTGCCACTGACTAGCCTTGTGGCTTTGGGACAGTCATTTAACGTCTCTGAGCCTCAGTTTCCTCTTTTATAAAAAAGAAGGGATTGAATTTGATGACCGTTAAGCAAAGTCACTAATCTTCTACATCCGGGTGACTTCCTCAAGAAGGAGATTTAGGACACCCTGAGATCAGAATTTGAGGGTGGGTTAGAGGGGATCTCAGTCATCTAGTACAACCCCAACATGAATTATAATTTATCCAACTGGTCCTCCAGACTCCTCTCCTCCTATGGAGAGGGAAAATCTACTGCCCCTTGAAGCTCCCCATTCCACTTCAGGACAGCTTTCATTGTTAGGAAATTCTGTCTGACATCAAGCCTAAGTTGGCCTCTTGACCTTTGGGGTCAAACAGAATGAATTTAATTCTTCCTCCCCAAAACAGGCTTGCAAACATTTGAAAGTATGAATCATGTTCTCCGGGCTAACTGTCCCTCCCCAGTTTCTTTAGCCAAGCCTCCTATGACACAGATTCACGACTTTTTGCCATACTTGGTTGCTATGGATGCCTTTTTCTGGACACTCTCTAACTTGTCAACATTCTTCTTAAATTATGCCATCCAGAACCGAACACGATATATCAGATGATGACTGATAAGAGCAAAGTTCAGTGTGCTATCATCCCCCTACTCCTGGAAGCTGTGCCCCTCTTAAGGCAATCCAAGACTATATTTGTTTTTTGTTTGTTTGTTTTTTTCCAGTTTCTGCATCATCCTCATGTGGAGTTTGTGGTCCACTAAAACCCCTTGATCTTTTTAGAAGTGCTGTCTGACCAATGTATGTATGTGCATGGGAGATGTTGATCTTGTATCTTGTACATGTGGAGCTGACATTTGGTACCCAGAGGAGTGACTTATCCTGATGGAATTTCATCTTAATAGATTCAGCATAAGATCTTTGTTGATCCTGACTCATCGATCAGTATAGTCTGGCTCTCCCAGCTTTGTGCTTCAGCAAATTGGTGAGCCATTAAAAATGCAAGACATGGTTAAAAAATATTAAAAAGCACGAGGCCAAGCATATATTCCCAGGGTACATAGAGATCTCTTGGCACATTGACACTGAACCATTAACAGCTACTCTGAATCCAGCCATCCAACTAGCTGTGAATCAATCTATATTATCAGTCAACCCACATCTCCTTATCTTCTCTAGAAGACAAGACACCAAAAAAATCTAGATAAGCTACAACCCTCATATGCTAGTTTAATAATCTTGTCAAAAAAGGAAATGAGGTTAGTCTGGCTTGACCTGTTCTTGATAAAGTCACTCTGGCTTTTTATAATCATCTATTGCTGCTCAAGAGGTTCAAAAGCCATATCTTTAGTGATTCACTCTGGAATTTTCCCAAATTGGAGACCTGGAGGCTGGGCAGGCTCCCCGAGCAGGCCAGAAAAATTTAAAGTTCAGGCTTTAGTGTCTATTAATTGGCTTTGAGAGTCAGTTCCCTAACTCATAGGACATGCATTTTGAGCTAGAAGGAACCATAGGGGGTCATCAAATTTAACCCCTTCAATTTACAAATGAGGAAACTGAGGTATAAAGGTTCTATGTGTTCAAAGGCTCATGGAGAATGAATATCTAGGCAAAATTCACCCTGCTCTTTTCTGATTCTAATTCCAGTCTACCAGGCTGCCTCTCTGATATCACCTCTATGGCAGTCCATGTCCCCTCCCTCAATTCCTGTGGCCATATCAGTCCATTCAGAGTCTGCTGCAGTCACCCAATGTCTGAACCTCAAAATAGGAGACAGGTAAGGAGAGTCTATCCTCCTTCAATATCCTCCTCCATCAGCTGGAGATGCACACAAATCCCAGAATTCATCACTAAAGTTCTGTGGAAAGACTTCGGAAGAATGGTCATCAGGAGGGGTTAGAAAAACTTCTTTCTGTATCATAAGTAGCAGGAATATGGCTCATTTTCTGCCTCTATTATAGACAGAACAAGAAGATATGAATTAACTGTTAGCGGAGGAACTCAGAATAGACGTATGGATGAATTTGAGGACTAGCCAAAGGGTGTATGAACAACGGGAAATGGGAAATGGAGCGGTGACATGTCCTTCTCTGGAAATCTCAGAACAGGAGAGATTCCCCTGGTCTAGGCTGGGAGTAATCTGGCAGAGAAAAGGGGCTGGCTATAAAGGATGACCTCAAGAAAGTCTATCATATCCTCTGGTCCAGGGAAATGTGGATATTAAGGGCCAAGTTCATTGAATCCTAAGGTAGTCATTTTCGTAATTTTTCTCCATTTCTGGCTGAGTACCTGGGATAGGAGAGAATTTAGCTTGAAGTCCCTGCCCAAAGGGTTGTAGCCTGGGTTCCCTCAGAATGGAGTGGGAGGAGTAAAAGAATGAGGCAGGAGGAGTGCTGAAAAGAGAAGGGAAAAGAATGGGGAAAAACTGATGGGAGCCTGGAGAAGTGTGTGAAGATACGTGTGAAGCTGGAAGATCTTAGGTAGAGGGGCCCATTGGAGGCAGGGGGATGAGGGTGATGGAGACCTGTTCCCCTGCCCCCAAGCACTGGCATGTCTTGCTCCTCCAATCTAGGAAAGCTGGACACAGTCCTACCTCCTTCCCAGCACAAAAACAGACTCCTACAACTTCCAGCATGGGTAATCATGGCATTGTTGGCAGGTTAGATGGGTAGCCAAAATGGTGGCTGAGGGCCTGGGATTGAGGGTGAGCTGGTGAGCTCTTGGTTTGATGAGTACTGTGTATGACTTGGTTGAAGTTGGGGGGAGAGGTGGTGGCACCAGTTAGGATTTGATGACCATAGAGAACTGGCAGGTAGTTTCCTCAGGCCCTTTGTCATCTCTACCCCTTTGCTGCCTTCAGGGGAAGGAAGAAGGGCCTGGCCAAACGACAAAGTTAGGCAACTAACAAGTTTCCCTGTCCACACCTCCTACCCACACACATACCTTTCCTCCTCATCTCCCCCCACATATCCTATCTTGTGTTCTCTCTTTCCTCCCACCAAACTTCATCTAGCCCTCTCCGTAGGAGTGGAAAACCAGTGTCTTCTGAAGGGCATGATTAGTGTGGGGGTGTGCTCAGGCTGACACATAAGAAATTTGAGGGATTAGTGGATAGGAGGGAGTAGATCCCCGCAGGCCCCTAAATATTCTGTATTCCTCCTATCCCCAGGAGACCTAACTCTTCTCCCCAGGTGTGTTACTTGCGTCTCAGAATGCTTCCACGGCCCTCCCATCCCCACATTGGTATATTCAAATCACCTAGCTTCCTGGGGCAATGAGCGCCAGGAGCCATACTAACCTGTCCTGGATTAGAGACCAATCCTGGCAAAAGACAGAAGATACTCCTAATCCTCCTCCTCCACCCCAAACCAGCCTGGCCTTGCAGAGACAGAAATCTCCTTTTTGGTGAGACTTCTTCTGCCCTATTCTCTTTTGAAGGGCAAAGTGAGGGTGAGCATGTCGCCTTAATAGATGAGGCCTGAAAGTGATGAGGGGCTGCCCTCTCAGTCCTTTGGTGCTCTCCCTGCTCCCTGAAGCTGCCTGTCCAGTTGGCACAGCTGCTTGAGGAAACCAGAGTTGGGGAAGATCCAACGGTGTTGCTTCACAGAATTCACGGCCTGCCGCAGAGTCAGCCCTTGCCTCAGCATGAGGTAAGCCAAGACCAGAGTGGCTGATCGGCTGACCCCCACCACACAGTGAACTAGGACCTTGGCTGGAGGAATAAGCAAGAGGGAAAAAGGTGGTGAAAAGCTACAGGGGAGGCAAGCCCCTTTCACTACCTCTATAAACTTAATCACTCACTATTCTCACTGGGGCTCTGGGAACCATCCACCCTGGGACAAATAGCTCATACTTCTGTAGCACCCCCAAGATTTCCTTACTAGAACTGTGAGGCACAAGTTACAAGTATTTTATCACCCCCATTTTACAGACAAGAAAACAGAGCTGAAGTGAATTCCCCATGGGCACATAGTTAATATATCAGGGATAGACCTTAAACCAGGGCTGGGGAACCTGCCTTAAACTGAGGTCTCCAACTTCAGGTTTAGTTGGCCTTTCACCGTTTTCCATTACCATGACATAGTACACAAAAGTCTTGGGAGGCCCCAGGTGATTCTTGTCCCAACTCTACCAAAGGTCACTTGTGTGACGTTTACAATTCCCTTCACCAGTCCTTATTGTCCTTATCTCTGAAAAGAGTAGAATGACTTACCCTGCTCTACGTTACCCTTATGAGGATGTGCTAGATAATTACATGTGAAAATGCTGTAAAGAGGACAAAGGACTATACATTCATACCTATATATATAAGTAAGCCATCATTATCCTCAGTCTCATTGTACAGATAAGGAAACTGAGGCCCAGAAAATGGCGCTGACTTGTCCAGAGTCACATATGAAGAGTTGAGACTGGCTAGCTGAGTGATTTAGGAATTGCAGAAAGAGGAGAGACTGCTCCCAACCCTTTCTAAGTTGTCTTCTTGGTTTCTCCAGGTTCTTTCTTTGACTTTCCCCTCCCTTTCTCCCACCCCAGCTTCCTCATGGGGAATATATTTTAGGGCAAAAATGGAAATCTGGGGCCATGTGGGTTGAAGCCTGAGTCACTCTGGAGCCCCCTCATCATAGTGGAGGATTTCTTCAAGCCTGATATTACTGAGTTGGAGAGGGTACACTTTCTGAGGTGAACTGCATACCAGGGAGAACAGAGAAGCCCACCCATCCATTCCCAACCAGTGTTTCATACCCCCAGGTGTGAGGAGGGCATTGTGAATAAAATCTGCAGCAGAAGAAAAGTAGGCACTGATGTTGAAGTCGGGGAGGTCATGGGCAGGCACCCCCAGGTAGCTCACAGAGCTGCCGTAGAAGTCAGGTCCCCCTTGGCAGTAAAGCCCCCCGTGGGCTGCATTCAGCACATGAGTGATGCCTAATTTCCACAGTTCAAATCGATTGTTTGCTGTGGCCCTAGAGGAAGACAAGGACAGATAGGGTGACTGGTGGATTGATCTAGGCTGGCTACTTTAGGGGTGGGTGGTAGGAAACCTCTGGAAGGGAGGCTTTAGTTGGCCATGCAGACAAGCACAAATCTCCAGGCTTCTGGTACTGAGGAAAAATACTGTAAAGGAAATAACACCCACCAAGCCCAAGCCTTGGGCCTCTTCCCAGCTCTTCTCTGTCCCTAGCCCCTGAACCTCCCCCTTTCATCCCAACACATATTTCTCCTTGTGGGTAGTGTGGAGCCAGGTTTGGGGCACCCCCTTTGCTACCTGGGGTTTTCAGGATCATTGGGCCCAAACCTTAGGTACACGGCATGTACCTTCATCTTATCTGTAAATTACCTTTTGGGCCCAGAGCTTTAGGGATTCTTTTGTCCCCAGCTCCCATTGTTATTCTGAGGCAAGAGAAGGGAGGGAATGGGCTGAAACAAGCTGAGACAGACCAGTTGGAGGTTGTAGGAACCTCCAGGACATTGCCCACTCCAACTCTACCTCTTGTCTTTCCCCCAAATCCCTGTAACTACTTCCATCTTCTATGACCTAAGCCTGTCTTACCCCAGGTTTGTCAATTGTTCTAAGTTTCTGGGACATTTCTGGAATCTACACAAAGCTCTTAGCTTCCAGGTCCGGTATTTTTTTTCCTCTAGGAATGCTGAGCACCCTCACTGTCCCACCTTATGGTTATATCCAGAGCCTGTTCCCCCTCCCCCACCATGGTCATGGCCAATTCTAATTACAGACACCCCTTGCTGTAAAGACTTCCTAACAGAACAGGTTTCCTCTCTCTCCTCCCCCATTCTAACTTCCCAGCTGCATTTTCTTACTCCCAAATCACCACTCACGCATCTCCTATGAAGAGATTAGGCCAGACTTCGTCCACATGGGTGCTGGAGACTTGGCCTGTCCTTAGGAGCTGCTCTACTTCAGAGACACTGGGGCAGGGAGATTCAGTATCGTCTGTCTCAGCTTTGATCTCCCTTGGGGATCCCTTTTCCTCAGACATCAGCAGGAGACACCTTAGCCTCTCTATCTTGGAGAAATCCAGGGTATGCCTGTGTTTGTGTGTATGGGTATATTGGTGGGGTGGGGTGGAGGGTGTAACAACTTCCTCCTAGGACTTGTGCCTTCTCTCCCTCAGGTATCATTTTTCCTTTCCAGAGACTGGCAGGGACAGGTGGGAGAACAGCGAATGACTCAGCAAGGCACAGTGGCCGCCAGAGAGAAAACAGTCACTTTTGCTCCCTGATCAACTCCAGTGTTTCCCTTCCTACAAACCCTAGCATCCATTAGCTTTTCTCTTCTTTCTTTGCCCCCTCCCAACATCTATACCTGTCCCTGTAGAGTGCTAGAATTAAGAATTGGGAGAGGTTAACACAAATGTGGCCAGGGTGCATTAGGGGTGAAGCTCTGACTGTAGGCCAGTGTATTCAACAGTGTCTTCTTCTTGGAACCTAACTCTAGGCCCAGATTTGGAGATGTGAGTGAAGGGAACAAGCAGAGACAGATTCAAGAAGGTAAAGTCTCCTGTTTTATGTTCCAATCCAGACCAGATACTATCATCAATCATCTAGGCCTATCCTGATAAATGAATTTCATTAAGGATAAATGAAATTCATTAACTCACACGTCTTGAGGAAAGACCTCCTATGGGTCCAGTTCTCTTCCAGACACTATGGGGGGGACACTGAAGAAATATAAGACACAAGCTTACCATCATCATAGATTGTAAAATGCTATCACACATTGCCTTAGTGTCCTGGGCTGCAGTTGAGATTAAACAGACATGGGGGCATGTCTGGTCTTGTGAGTAGAACCACGGAAGGTTCCTAAAGTTGCAATCAACCACATGCTTCACTCAGGCACTCCAATCACATAAACAGTCAAGTTGTGGGCATTGGGCAGAGTTTTTGAATGGTGGAAATCAAGGAAATGGACAGATCTTGGCAAAGGTAATGGAAAAGAAGATCCCAAATGCTCAGAGGGTTGAGCATGACTTGTGAATAAGATAGCCTCTGTTCCATCTGCAAAATGAGGGATTTGGATTAGACAGTCTCTAAATTTCCTTCCAGATTGAAATTTAATGGGATGCTATGGATCTGGGAGAATTGGAGATTTTTAGTAAAAGATAACACATAATCTGATGTAAGGATTTCTGCTCACGGGCAAGGGCAGATCAGATCTGTCCTCGGACACCATTTACCATGAATGACTTGGAGGCAGGTTCTGTAACTTTTGTTTCTGTGCTTGCTGGGAAGAGTTGATGCCCGAGCCCTGGTGGGAGCAGTTTCTCAGCTGTTTCCTGCTCTGAATCATAACAATGTCAGAGTTGGGGAGGAAGCCTAGAGCTTGAGGCCCCAGACTACCTGTCTCTAAGGACTTGTCTAGTTGGTGCGGAAGGAGCAGGTTTGCAGCATTCTCCTCCACCCCCTCAGCCACACCCCTTGACTTGGAGGCTGTGAGGTGTGGAAGGGGAGATGCTGGACCTCAAGTCACACGGAGCTGAGTCCATAGGTATTGGGCTCTTCGATCTCTTCATCTCCACTTGCAATGCAAGGCTATTGACACCGCGAGGGTCACATAACACAGGGGTGGGCAACCTCGAGGCCACGCGCGGCCCCCTGGGTCCTCAAGGGCGGCCCTTTGACTGCAGCCCGAGGGTCCGTACTTGAGGACCCCGAGGCCGCAGGTTCCCCAGCCCACACACTATAACGAGCGCACTCGGGCGTGATATGGACGCGGATTCCCTTCCCTCCCCCGCCCCCAACTATCTCGCCGGAGCCAGGCTGTAAAATCAGACCCTGTGGGCGTTCATCCCGAGGGATAAGAATATCTGACATTTATACATGGAAATTCTCAGCATGGCCTTAGCTCGTATTTCGTCTGAGTCAACACCCCGTGCCGGCCGTATCGTTATCCCCATTTTACAGATAAACTGAGGGTCCAAGAGGTTCGGTGACTTGCCCTGGCCCCACGGCTAGCATCTGGGGTGGCATTCGAATCCAGATCATCCGGACGCAGCTAAGTCTGGCCCTCAGTCCACGGTCTCAGGGATGGGCTGGCCAGAGGTGAGGTGCCCCCCCCCACCCCCAGCCAGCTGTTTTCTGGTCCTGAAAAGCCTCAGCAGCAGCGCGAAAGCGCTAGCCTCCAGCAGTCTCCATCCAGTTGCCCCGCCCCTCCGCCCTCATTAGCTCCTCCCCTCCTTTATTTCCCCACCCCACAGCCTCCTCCTCGGCTAGGGCCCTGGGCCCCAGGCCCTGGCGCATGCGCTCTCTCGCCCCCGCTTTCTCCTCCCTTAGCTTCCCCTCCCTCCATTCTCGCGCCCTTTCCGGACTTGGCCCCGCCTCGCCGCCAGTCGAGGCCACGCCCCACGAAGCAGTTCCGGTTCGGGCGGGCGCTGCCGCGGGCGCTGCCGCGGGCGCTGCGGTGCCCGAGGCCCCAGTGTGATGCTCACGTTCAGCCGCCCCTCGTCGCCAGCTCCGCCCTCGCCCCCGTCACCGCCCCGGCAAGAGACCCCCGGCCCTGAATCTGCCCCGAGGGGCCGCCCGAACAGCAACAGCGAGGGGAGCCCCTGCAAGTCGGACAGGGAGGAGGAGGAGGAGGAGGAGAAGGAGGGGGGGTCCTGCCCAGAGTGTCGGAAGAGCCCGGCGGGCCGGGATAAGGTGAGGCTCGGACCCGGGCCTGAGGGGAGGGGCGGCAGGAGGTGCGGGCCCTCCCCTCCCCCACCCCACACCCTGGGGGGCCGAGGTGCGGAGAAGGGGGGCGACCGCTGGAGGTCAGGGCGGGGGTCGGGCCTTGGGAGGGGTTGGGGGCGCGCGTGTGTGTGATTGTGAGAGGAGCGGGGGCATTGCGTGTGTCTGGTGTGGGCGCGCGCGCGTGTGCATATGTATGCGGAGTTCAGGCCGGTGTTGTGTGTATGTGGTGTGTGATCCGTGATTGTGTTGTGTCTGCGTCTGTGTGGGGCGCGTGTGTCTGAGGGGTGTGCACGCAGGAGTATGTCACGGGTGGTTTGCGTGGGGGGATGTGTCATGTGTCAGTGTCTGAGATGCAGGCACACGGGAGTGCGTGCGTGTCTGTGTTGGAGGCATGTGCACACGCGTGTGCATGACCGGTGTGTTAGCGTCCCAGGTGTGTGCGTGCACCGGTGTGCGCCTAGTGTGTTTTGCGTGGGTGTCAGCGCGCGTGCTCGCATCGCCAGTGGGGGCCGGCTCGGGTCGGAGGGGCTGCTTGTAGAGGGCTAGACTGGACGAACCGCGGGCTGCCCACTCTGGTCGGGGCGGCCTTCCCCAGCCCTGCCCACTCCCCATGTAGAAGGTAAGGTGAGAGGAGACGCAGGATCCCGTCTCGCCTGGAGCCTGTGGAGGGCTCTTGGTGCTTTTTCCCCTTTCATCCTGTCGCAGATGAGACCTTGCCTTTGGATGGGGGGCTCTGTTTGTGTGTGGGGGGGTGACTTTCCCCAAACCTGCTGCAGTGTGTCTCCCCTGCTTAGAAGAAATTCTGGAGCAGGGAATCCTCCAAAGACTGGTGTCTACAGTTTCTTCTTTCGGTAACAGTTTCCTTGCTCTTTGTATTGTGTATCTGAAGTACCTGAGGGCTTTAGGTTTTATGAATACTTCGTTTTGACTTACTTGAATTCACCACAGTGTGGCCTGTTTATCCGAGGAGAAATCCAAATATGAAACGCTACTGGTGGGAGTTTCCCATGTTCTCTCTGGATCACAAGACCTTCAAGGCCACAGGCTAGTGCTAATTCTCAAGCAGTGGAGGTATATTTTGGTATATAGAGCACTGGGCCTGGAGTGAAGAAGACTCATCTTTCTGAGTTCAAATTTGTCCTCAGACACTTAGTAGCTGTGTGACCTTGGATGAGTCACTGAACCTTGATTGTCTGTTTCCTCATCTATAAGATGAGCTGGAAAAGGAAGTTTTCTGCAATTTAAAATGATAATGTCGGTGCTTCATTCAGCCCTTTGTTTTAAAGGTCAAAAGTCACATGTTTTATTCTGCCTATGTTACTTTTATTCTCCTATGCAGTACTGGATATCTTACTGGTTTTCTTTATATAATCCATGTGTTGAGCACATTCTGTCAGGAATGAGATACCTGCTTTAAAGACAAGAAAATAGCTTACTGATTTAGAACAATTCTTAAATCCTAAGAAACTATGATATGGGAAAGTTTCTAAATCTGTAAATAAATGAGTTGGTGGGTTGGTGACATATTTTCGGTTTGTCCTTGGATATTCAGATCAGTTGGCCAGCAACCATTTTATAAAGGCAAAATTAATTGATTCAACAATTTGTCTTCGGTTGTCAGAAGATCAGCTTGTTTGTTTTTTATTTATGGAACTAATAAGGAAAATCTTTCATTTTAAAAGTATAAGTGTAAGTGCTTTCTGTTTTGGGTAGCATGTTAATGTTAACAGAGAGTTCTGTTAAGTATCTATTATATTGCTGTAAGTCTTACAAAATTGGCTTCAAAGTTTGATTTTTAAAGTGTCCAATAAGCATTACTTAGAATTTCAGAACATGATTTTGGTGACTGATGATTTATATATTGTTTATTTTGAGCTTGACTTCTATATTCTTGAGGTCAGATTTTTAGAAATGCTGTGTCTCCCAAGCTTTCCTCTCTTAATTCCTAATATGAAGAATTTCTGATTTTTCATATGAGAGGTGAGTTATACATGCTTAGTCAAGTGTCTTCTTACTTGCTCAGATAAGCATCATCTTATTACAGATGTTATTTTTAGGGGCTGCTAGGTGGTGCAGTGAATAGAGCAGTGGCTCTGGAGCCAGGAGGACCTGAGTTCTAATGTGGCCTCAGACACTTAAGTCACAAAAAAAGCTAGCCGTGTGACCTTGGGCAAGTCATTTAACCCCAATTGAGCTCCAAAAAGCAAAAAAAAATGTTATTTTTAATAGAAACAATTATGAGTCCTATTTAAGTGCATTTATAGTCTTTCATGAAGAAATTACACATTATTATAGCATGTATAGGATGTTCAGGAAAGCTAGCACTTTTGGTGTGAGGGCTTTTCAGGGCTGCTCAACTGTTTAATCAGAGATATTATGATGGAATTCTTATAAGAGAAGTCTTACAAGAGAAGCCACAGATTAACGAAGTCAAAGTTTTTTAGTTTTTCTACTGAGTTTTTTTCTCCAAGATAGTTTGGTGTTGATTGTTCAGTAGGGTTTGTAATCTAGCTCATTCATCTTCCTCATATGTATTTAACCACTTTGACATTTCTTCTACAACATAAAGTTTAGTTGCTATAATTTAGCATCTTCTTTGATGTTGTTGCCTAACAATTGTAAATCTAGGAATGCAAGTTAATATTGTACCAAAACATTGTATCAAGAATTCTTAGGCAATTTTTGAAAGGAGCTGTGGAGCCACTTTGGTAAGGATAATAATACAAGGTATTTAAATTCCTTTAGTACTTTAAAATGTTAGATAATCATTTTAGCTTGTCTCTGAAATAATTGATTTTCAAAAAGTCTTAAGCTCTTTTTTCTTCCCACACATAAGATCATTCTATTTGCTAAATTAAAAAAAATTTTTTTGTTGAATTCAGCTTTTTGTTCTTCTTTGAAAACTTTGATTTTTTTTTTGAAACCTTGCTTTTCTCTAAGAGTATGATGTAACATGTTGAGGGGTAACAGTAGGACAAGAACATAAATAGCCACTTGACCAGAGATTTCAGCATGACTGATTTCTTATTTTGTTAAAAGCCCTGTGACTCTCCTGACCTTGAGAGATCAGGAAGTTAATTGAAAATATGAAAATATGGGTCAGGCATTTATGAAGAAGGCACTTCTGAATATATGACTATAGTTTCTAATAGTCCATCTTTTATATTTAGTGGTTTGGTGGATGGTTCTATGATGGGTTGGTAATGTGTACTGATCTCCCCTTTAGTCTCTTTCTCCAACTCTTGATCCTGTATTTGATCCTTGCTAACTTATCCCTGGGACTTTTAGATCTACCTGGTGAATTTTGAAAAGTAAATTTTCTCCCTAACTTACAGGGTAAGAGTGAATTCATAATTTGCAGTTGAAAGTGCCCACATAACTTGCAATGCAGAATTCAGTTTGGGACCATATAGGGCACAGATCCTAGCTAGGAAGTTTACTTATTAGGAATACTAGGAGAACTTTTTTATAGCAATTTTCATCTACAGGGACCCCAAAGACAATACCCTATCAGGGTCCCAATGTAATGTGCTTGCTTATGTTTTAAATTCCACTCACACAATAGCTTTGAGTTGTAGTTTTGAATTTGTGGGTTATTGAGAAGAAATAATTTTAGTATGTTTTGAGAGACCACTTTTCTGCTCCCTTGTATATATATGTATATATGTATATATATGTATATATGTATATATATGTATATATATGTATATATGTATATATATATATATATACACACTTTTTTTTTTTGGAGGGGGCAAGGTAGGGCAATTGGGGTTAAGTGACTTGCCCAAGGTCACATGGCTAGTTTTTGTGTTAAGTGGCTGAGGTGGGATTTGAACTCAGGTCCTCCTGACTCCAGGGCTGGTGCTCTATTCATTATGCCACCTAGCCACCCCTCCCTTGTATATTTTTATAGTTAAAAAATTCCTTGGGGGTGTGTGTGTGAGGGATTGAGAGCTGTGGATTCTGTTGATTTAGAATCTTCCTGTGCACTTGCATTGCTCAAAATCCAAACTCTTTAAAAACATTCCTAGCTATATAGCTACTTAAAAATTTGGAAATACCATTTAGTCAGCTAAATAGGTCTTGTCATTGAAATTTAATTAAATCCCTATCAGTTTCATTAATAATAGCATTGGCAGGAACAACAAAGATTGCCAAAACTATACATTAAAGCTGGATTGAGGTTCAATACACCCTTTCAAAGTATCATACTAGAATCTGCCATTGAGTCAGCTTTTCATTCTCTATTAAGTCCTGGTTGATTTCTGGTTGTAGCATATTTAAAATAATTATTTCATTTTTCAATTTACCTAATTTCCAGTCTCCAGATATTAATTTAGTGATTTAAATACCTGATGATTGAGTGTAATCTTAATGCCAGTTATTTGGATTCATTAACGTTTTAGGAATGAGTGGGTGGATGGCTTTTCAAAGAAAGGGAGTTGTATGCAGAGTTTTGCTAATCTTCTGTTTCCTATTTAATTCTGGGCTTTTTTTTCTGGCAGTTTTTATAAGTATTATAAATGTAAGCCATGCCTTGAGTTCAAAATATGAAAGTACCTATTTTGAGAACAGCAAAATATGATATCTAGAAAAAACATATACTTAGATTAAGGAAAGATTTATCCATCAGGATATCTTGACTGTAAGTTGAGAGTATTTAACATGGTAAGGTTTGTAAACTAAAAAAAATTATAGCTGAATTTCAGTATAATTGGTTTTGTTTGTGATATTGCATATCTTATTTTATGCATTTAAAAACATGATTCTGAGAGGTCTGTAGGTTTCACCAGATTGCTAAAAGAGGGATCCATGATGCAAAAAAAGTTTCAGAACCCTTAACTCTCATATGAAGAAGAATGATGTGAAGAAAAACAAGCCTGGATACACCCCTGAGAGTAAGCTTAAACTACAGTCATGATTGGTTATGAACGCTGACCACTAACAGCATGATTAATCCCTTGACATTTTACTATCAGTGCCCTACAATATAGTTTAGACTTTTGGTCCTCAGAACTGTATGTTATCCTTTACTTCGTTTATCTGTAAACTGGCAGAATGAACTGCCTACCATGTGCTTTTTCATTAAACTTTTAGTAGACTTGAAAAATTAGGTAACTTCTAAAATCTGCTAAAGCATTGTGACCATATGGTTTCCTCCTAGGAAAATACTAACCATATTAATTTTTACATAATTTGTTTTTCTTATTTAGCTTTTTATGTATACCAAATAAGCAGGGTTCCTAGGACCTTTTTCCTTCTTCCCTTTTTTTTTTTTGCTTTTTGGAGGGCAATTGGGGTTAAGTGACTTGGCCAAAGTCACACTACTAGTAAGTGTGTCAAGTGTCTGAGGCCAGATTTGAACTCAGGTCATCCTGACTCCAGGGCTGGTGCTCTTATTTACTGTACCGCCTAGCCCTCCTTTAGGACCTTTTTTTCCTATGACATTATTGATGGGGTAGGCTTGGGGAAACCCCTTGAATCTGAATCTTCCCATTAGATGAGGCATTTGCCTGAGGCCATAAGCTCTTCATTATAGCTAGGTCCAAATCTCTTACTCTTACTAGCCTAGCCATTACTGGAGTGTTCCCCTTAGTGGGTAGACTCTTTAGGAGTCTAAGTATCTGTGACTTTGTATTGGACAAGTGACCAGAGCAATCTGACACAGAGTGTGTCTGGGCTAGATAGAATTCTTGGCCCTCCTGGAGGCAAAATGGAGTTTATATACAGATTGTGGGAGGGTTCTAGGGACTAGAGGAGGAAGTTGGGGAGGTACTTGAGTCAAATGAGGTCACACTCCAGTAATGAGATTAAGGGTGGGAAATAGGTGAAGGCTACCTGGAGACTACAGACAATGGAGGGCTAGGCTAGTTTAAGGGTAACAGATTTGGGTATAGATATCTTGATAGGATTGAGAGTGGGAAGTAGCTGGACAATGGAAGGCTAGGCTAGTAAGAGTAAGAGATTTGGGCCCAGTTACAATGAAGGGCTTATGGCCCCAGGCAAATGCCTCATCTAATGGAAAGATTCAATTGGAGTTCAAGGGGTTTCCCAGAACCTGTACCTCATCTTTATTACTTTCTCACTGTATAGATAATTAATGAATCATATTTTATCAGATGTTTTCAAAAAATTTCTGGGAACAGATAGTACTTTGTTGACCTTAGCACTTTAAAGTAATTTTTAGGTGACAGGGCTTGGTAGAAAAAGGACTGAACTTGGGAGTCAGGAGCTCTGGGTTTTTAGGAGTGGAGAACTTGCATCCTTGAGGCCACATGTGGCCTTCTAGGTCCCTGAGTGTGGCCCTTTGACTGAATCCAAACTTCACAGAACAAATCCTCTTAATAAAAGGATTTGTTCTGTTTAACTTGGACTGAGTCAAAAGGCCACACTCAGGGATCTAGAAGGCCACATGTGGGCCGCAGGTTCTCCACCCCTGATTTAGGTAGTACACCACATTTTATCAAGGCAAGTCTCTTAACAACTTAACCTTTTTGTTCCTTTTCTGTTAAATGAAAGGATTGTAGTCCCTTCCAGCCCTTTGATCCAGTTATATGTATTTTTCCTTCTTGTGCATTTAAATGCAAAAATTAAAGAACTTATTGCACATAGGTATATCATGCAGTGTAATGCTATATGATATATGCTATGTAATGAAAATAATTTGAGTGTCTATAAGGTGATTTTTTTATACTCTTTATACATAAGGAATATGGAATATTACTGGGATAGCTGCTTTACTTTAATTATATCCTCTGCATTATAAAGACTGCCTGATGATGTACTGAGAAGCATTTTATTCTCATGTGGTTGGCTTAATTAACCAAAATGGGAATTGTCGGTATCTCTTAGCTATTAGTACCTTAGTTGTCACCTTAAACAGTTTTGCAACTTGTCACAAAATTATTTGATTTTGGACAGCTAGGTGTGGCAGCGAATAGAGCACACACCTGACCCTGGAGTCAGGAGGACCTGAGTTCAAATGTAGCCTCAGACATTTAACATTTACTAGCTGTGTGACTGTGGGCAAGTCACTTAACCCCAGTTGCCCTGCATTCTCCCCTCCAAAAAAGGCAAAAAAAAAATTATTGATTTTGCTCTCCCCATCAACCCTATATATCCAGCCAAGATAACATTTGTTTTTATAATACCTGACTTAAAGAATAGTCCTCCTCTTTTTACTCCTACCATCCCGTTTTGGACTGTTGTTACCTATCACCTAGAATACTTCATAGTGATGAGGTGCAGGCCCTAGAACCCCCTTGAACTCTGATTGAATCATCCCATTTGATGAGCCATTTCCATGAAGCCATAAGCCTTTCATTGTGGCTCTGCCCAAACCTTTGTTACTAGCTTGGTCCTCCATTGTCCATCTACTTCCCACTCTTGAGCCTATCAAAATATCTATACCCAAATCAACTGATACCTGATCTCATTAACTCCTCCTGAAGACCCTCCCCAAACTCCTTTCCTAGACCACCCCTAGATTCCTCCCACAGCCTTTCTGTATATTAAGACCCCATCTTGTCTCGATGTGGTGTGATAGCACTCTAGGATTTTCTAGCACAGACTTACTCTGTGTCCAGTATAAGTGAACTTTTAATAAATTTTGCTTTTCTTTGGCTGAGAGAAGACTTGAGTTGAAATCTTTCGACAGGACCCAGTGTGTTGGTATTTTGGGGTCTAGAGCACCCCCAACCCTAAACCTCATCATTTTATGGTGACCCTCATCAATAGTACCTTCCCAACCAGTATCCTTGCCTCTGGCATCTTCCCTCTTGTAGCTGGTTAATCTTCCCAAACTTCCATTATGTCATTCATTTTCCTGAACAGGTTCCTCATTGTCAAATAAAACTTGGACGCCTTAGACTACTGTTTGGGACCCTCTGTAACTTGGTTTCAGTGTAAACTTTCCAGCCTCTCATGCACCAGACAAACTAGGTTACTTATCAAGTTCCTGAACTGTCCAGTATTTTTCCCACCTCCAACACTGTCTTGTGCCAGAATGCCTTCCTTACTTTCATTTCCTTCTTTCAGTCTGAAATCCTTAAGATTCTGAGCTCCATGAAGATAGGAACCATATCTTACCTGAGTATTATGTCTCCCCATTCTAGTATGGGACTGCTCATAATATGTGCTTAATAAATTGAAGATTTAAAGGCCTGGCACCAAGTGTCATCTTTTCAATGAAACTTTCCCTGACACCCCCAAATTATCCCTAGTTAGAAGTTATCTCTACTCTTAACCCTCCTGGCACTTGTATTCCTTGTACAACTTAGTACACCCCACTTGGGATTTGTGTGTGTGCCTTTCTCCTAATTATGCCTGTGGCACTATTCTTTTTATAAAGCACTTTGTTTACAATAACCCTGGTAAATGGCAGTATTCCCATTTTATGTATGAGGAAAATTTAAACAGTTGATTTACAGAAAATAGCAGAGCTTGGACTTCAACCCATGCCTTGTGACTCCTCCCTTTGGGGGTAGGGACCCTGCCCAATCTAACTTATTTTTGTACCCTTATCAGGTCTTGTACAAAATAGGTGCTCCATAAATGTTATCTAATTGATAGCCCAAAGTTGGCTCTTAAGCCATCAACAATCAGTAGAGTCAACAGAACTTTGTTGATAATAATTGCTATGTGCCTAAGGACAGTTCCTGACTCTTAATACTTGTTGCCTTCCTCTTCCACTTTTTGTTTTCTTTGTGATGGTGGGTGATCTATCTGTATTATCTGTTAAAATATAAGGTTTTTTCCTCTTCAATTTGAATCTGGTTAAAATTTGCTATGCCTTTCCTGTATACACATTTTGAAACTCACCTTAAGTCATACCTTTTGTGTCATTTAATCAGAATTACCATAATATTATTGTGTTGTTCATTTAGTTTATAATGTTAGATTATCTTATTCTTTTGGAAAGATTATGCAAAAATCTTAAGTGGTTAATATTTGAAATATTTAAAAAGTCATTTTGAAACATGCTTTTCTTATCTAATTAAAGATATCTTTTAAGAACTCTTCAAGAATTGAGTTTTTCCTGGCTATTTAATTTGTTTCAATAATAATAATTTTAAAAACAACTTGACAAACCCCAGGTTGAGAATCCCTGGCCTATGTGATCTTTAAGATCTTTTTCAGCTCTAAAATTACTGGTGTTACTGATTGCCTCAGTAATTCTTAGGAAATCTTACTATTTTTATTGTGGCAATTGTGAATAGGGACCATCATCATTATTAAGTTTTCACTATGTTGAAAGCAGAGTCACACACTAAAAGGTACTTGAAGTGGGATTCAAAGTCCTTATACCCTGACTCTCACTACAGTATTCTTTCCAGTTTTCAGTTGCCTGTTTTAACTTCTGGTCTTCATGTTTCTCATGTAAAATGAAGGTGTTTACTACATGATTTCTAAAGTATCTTCTAGTTCAGATATCCTTTTTCTGTGATTCAACCATCTATGCCATTTGCAGTGCCTGGTTCCCTTTATTCAATGTATGATATCTATCTGTATTCCAGCAGCTGGCACTAGCTATATATTTAACATCAATAATGGGTACTTTGGTGTGTGCTGTGTCCCAATAGTGAAATAATTATGATATTGCTGTTAACATTTCAACCCAGCTGTCTAAGGATAATTCTCCTAGTGAACAGTTTATGTTGTGTTTTTATTTAGTTTAGTTCTCGTTTCTTCCTACATGGAATATGTGCTTTTATTGACAAATTTGATAGTGATTCCAGCTTTTTTATATTTTATTTTTGACCTTTAACAACTTTTGGAAAAATAATTCTCAGTATCTTATTTAATCCATTTACAAGTAAATATTGGGGCCTACTTTCAAATCAGTATTGAAATGGAGTAAAGGAGAAATGGAAAATTGCAGGTGAAAAAATTGTCAGAATAGCAGTGTTAAAAGCGTACATATTAGCATGTCCAACTTTCAGAGTAAACATTCAAGAAGATTTCCATCTCTGTAACAACCTGTTAGTGGTAAGGAACTTTCTAACAAAGAGCACCATTTTGTTCTTTGATCTCTAAATAAGATGTATAATGAATGTTGTAAAAATGTGATTGCAATTATAGCTTTAATTCTACATTATGTTAGGAAAGATTTGTTGTTATTGTTGTTTTAAGGATTTCTTTAAATTTGTAAATTTATTTAGCCAGTAATTCACATCTGATCATTGAAGATATTGTTTGCATTTGTTATACTTTGTTCATGCTACCAGAGTAAGGAAGGGAATTTTTAAGAAGTACCACTAGCTGTTAATGGAAAGAATGAATACAGACTGTGGGGAGAGGATTTAATCAAATTTATTTCCAGGAATTTGGATTAGCATTGGATTTAGAGTTCCCTACAGTAGTTGGGATCTTAATGATCAGCAATGAAAAGAATGAACCTAGTAACCAGACATACCTAGTGGAATGTAGAAGATAAGGAGGCCTAGAGACTAGATCAAGCAGGAAGGTTCTGTAACTTTCCAAGAATGTCAGGAAGACTGAAAATTAGGGGTTAGACTTTTTCAGGTAGGAATTTTCTGTACTATCTTCTGATTTATTTATTTGATCTTATATTGATTCCCAAAATATGAATTAATGATAATTTTAGTAGGTGATTAACAAATTTATAGCATCAATAACAGTTTTTTCATTTTTCTGGGAGTCATATTTTGGCATTAATGGACCCTAATGGTGTCAGTTAATAGTTAATAAATATTTGTTAAGTAACTACTATATGCCAGGCATGGTGCTAAATTCTGGGGATACAAATAAAGATAAGACATTCCCTGCCCTTAAGGAACTCACAGTTAAATGAGGGAGACAACATGCAAACAACTATGAACCAGTGAGTTTTGTACAGGTTAAATTAGAAATAATCTGTAGAGGGAAGGCACTAGAATTAAGGGATCTGGAAGGGCTTCCTTTAGGGGGTGGGATTTTAGTTAGAACTTGAAAGAAGCCAGGGAAACCACGAGGTGGAGATGATGATGAGGGAATTCCAGTCATTGGGGACTGCCAGTGAAAATGCTCATTTGTTGGATGTTATCCTTTTACCACTCTTTCCTTATCCTGATTAATGATTGCCTGTCCAGGCATACTACATTATTTCTGCACTCCCTGCTCTCTCATTTTCTCAACAGTCTTACCAACCACCCTGATGCCACATATGTGTCCTTTCTACTCCCCTATTCCAACCCTCTAGTGCTGGAACCATGATGCTCCACTATCTTTCCCCTGATAAGTGGAGTAATTTTACTTCCCCACAGCCTCAGTCATTTTAAGAATCCAAGTACCCTCCCTGGCCACCTGGGTATTCTCCTATTAGAGTGTCAGCTCCATAGGGTAAGAACTGTTTTTGCTTTTGCATGTATCCCCAGCCCTTAGCATAGTGCTTGACTAGTAAGTTTTAATGAATGCCTTTTCATTCTTTATTTGAAGAATGAGGTTATTCAGTTGTTTTTCTAGTTGACTTGGGCTACAGAAACATTCTGTTACAGTGACTAAGGTATCTTATTCAGAAATTCTGATAGCCACTTACATGATTACTTCTTGTTCTCTCTATCTTTGAGGTTGCAAATTACTTCTGGTGAGCTGATGTTGACAGTAATTTAATTATTTCTGTGTACTCAGGTTAAAAGTACTTGTAGTATTTGACAGGTTTTCTGTGTGAGGTAAGTGTTCGTTAAAAGATGTTGTGAGAGACAGATTACATTTGTACAACTATTGATCAGGATTTTTACCAGCTACCTATAAAAAGGAAGAATAGGAACTAAATCCTAGTAGAGCACTAAAAATTCCAAGTTCTTTGGTCTCATTTCATTTGAAATGAAACCTGTATAAATCTGATAAGCTGGGTTTTGTTTAGTTCTTAAAGAGATTTGTAAAGGAGCTCTGAAGAGAACTAAAAATGTCACTGGTGAAATTCTATGTGAGAAGTTCTTGACAGTACAAATCCAAGTGTACCCATATACATTATCTTGAGTCAAGTAGCCTGGTTTGACTCTTCAGTAGTAGAGAAGGCAGACAAATCTGGAACTATCTGTAATAATTTGGTGATGAAATTGTATAGCATAATGCCTCAGTTTTGTGTAATTTTTTTTTTATGTACTTTAGGTATTGAGCTTTAGCAAGAAATTATTGGAAGAGTGATTTATTTCCACATTATTTTATACAGAAGAGAGTGCTTAGTTTGTTTTAACAATGGCTAGTGATTTGTTGGATTAGTTCAAAATATTAATATACATGTATTTATATACATACTTTGTGTGCCTAAATCCAAATTCTAATTTTCATGACAAAATAAATTGTACAGTTTTAAAGTAAATTTTTACTTTGCGCTTCTGAAATCTTACCAGTTTATTAATTTGGTTTCATAAATTTATTTGTGGAAACATTTTTGATGTTTCCCCCCAAAATCATTGCTACTTTTAATAATAAGATTTTGCACGTAAAAGTACCATCAACTTACGTTTATATTAAGAATACTCATCGGGGCGGCTAGGTGGCACAGTGAATAGAGCGCCAGCCCTGGAATCAGAAGGACCTGAGTTCAGAGCCGACCTCCGACACTTAATCCACACAAACAAAAACCTAGCCGTGTAACCTTGGGCAAGTTACTTAACCCCAATTGCCCTAAAGGTGCGGCTAGGTGGCACAGTGAGTAAGAGCGCCGGCCTCGGAGTTTGGATGACCCGAGATCAGATCCGGCCTCAGAAAATGAGCACCCACGCATAAATAATGACTAGCCGTGTAACCTTGAGCAAGTTACTTAACCCCAATTGCTTTAAAAAAAAATACTCATCAAAGAATTGATCAAATTAAAAGAACAAAATTCATATTTATTTTTCTTTTAAAGGGTTTTTATTGCTGCCCATTTCTGTAGCTGTGGTTTAGTGGGACAAACAGAATTTGAATTCCAAATCTAGCTGTACTATTTACTTACCAGGGAAAAATCACTTAATATCTTTGGGCCTCAGCTTCCTACTCTAAAATAAAGGAAATGGAGTAGATAATATCTATGTTTTCTTCCAACTCCGAGTCTCTGATGCTGTGTTCCTGTTGAAAAAAAGTATGTGTAACTTTTACAAAGTCTCACATCCTTACTTTTTCCTACTTTAAATTAGATTGTACTGCTGCCCTACAATCTAGACAAAATTATAATATAGGCATTTAATGTTTTTTAGTCTTTACTTTTCAGTATACCCTTAGTTTTGTCTCCCCTCTTACACCTTGTGTATACTTTTGTGTATCTTTATAGGAAAATTGCCAGTGTCTTTGTTCCTCTTGTTTAAATGTATAATGAATTCTTTCACCTCTTGTAATGGTAATGTGGTTTTGAATTGAAGATCCCTTTGTGTTGGCGAAAGTAGCAGGTACTTAGCACTTAGTAACTGATCAAGACTCCTGTCTCCTGTTACTAATGTAACAGGAAGGGGTTGGCTGAAGGAAGTAGGTAATACTGTGTATATAAGAAAAGCGCCAGAGAGGCACAATCAGAATTTCCTTGAGACCAGACCTGGTGGCAGAACAGCTACAGAAGAATGGAAAACTGAGTCCTGAAAACTTGTGGTGGTGAACAGGAGGCCAGGAGCCAGGAGCCCAGGTGATTGAAGTATGACTGGGATCCTGAGACTTTCTTTGTTTGTGGCTTGGTTGAGCCTAGAATTTCTGGAGTGGAAATGGTGAGAGATCTGACATGGATCAGACCCTGTGAACTTCAGTGTGGAGCAGGACCTGACCAGAGAGCTGGTCAAGGAATTGGAAGCTGTCTGCCATTGAACCCAGTTGACAGTCTGGGGAATCCAGGTAGAATCTGGGACCATGGATGGGGATCCAGGGAATCTGAGACCAGGCCCCAAGTCAAGATGAAGAAAAGACCTCTCCTTGGGTACTGAGTAATGATGGAATTATAGTTTACCAGTGACCTAAGGGGTGGAGGGGTTTGTGTATGATACTTAAGACTTTGCAGAAGAAGTAACTGATTGTACTTTGAATACTTTGAGATATTCTTACTGATAAGAGACTGATTGAGTTAACTTGAGAGTGACTATTTTACTTGGAGACTATGTTGTGAATATATTGTGATTATCATATGATTGTTGCTGATAAGTGACTGAGATAACAGTTTCCCCATGAGTGGAAAACTTGGACTATTGTACTTTGAGCTTATATTGTGATTTTCTGTGATAAGTTGTAATATTGTGGATGCTTTACCTTGATTTCCTATGGATGTTTTGCTTTGATTTGTTATGGAATAGAGTGATCACTATACTGAGTAATCAGAACCTTAAAAGCTGTTCACAGTAGCATTTTTCTGGAAAGCTTCTGTGCATGGCATTACACCTCTCAAGCACTTTACTATATTTAAGAAGTACTTGATTTAGAGAAGTAAATATGTAGCTTTTGGAGGTAGAATTCAATGTTGATTTAAAATATATGGCAATATTTGACAGATTTTAATGGGAAAGGAAGGAGAAAACTGTATCCATTTTAACTTTTACAGGAAATTACAACAGAATACAATTATTCCATCTTAGTTGAAAGAATGTGGTATTATGAAAAAATCAGGAATCTGTCAGAATTACTTGATAACTAGTTAAAATAAGTCAGTGGAACAGGCTAGATAAAGAAGAATCATAAAGTTCAACTATTGAACTTAACTGTAAACCCAAGAACATAAAATACTTGTGGAAAAACTCCTCGTTTAACATGAATTGCTGAGAAAAGTAGAAAGCAGTTTGTCAGAAATTAGGTTTAGACCTGACACTGTATACCACTTTAACCTCAAAATGCAAATGAGATCTGAATATTAAAGATTAAATCATAAATCAGAAGAGAATTAAGGTGAAGTACCTTTCACCAGTAAGGAGTTATTGCTTAACCAAACAAGGGATAATGGTGATCACCAAAAAAAAAAAAAAAAAAAAAAGCTTTTACATAAAATCATTGGAGCAGGAGCAAGAACAAGACGGGAAGCTGTCAATTGGGAAGAAAATATTCACATCACATTTATGATATGGTACTGATTTCTCAGGTATATAGGAATCTTACACAAATATGTATAAAACTAAGAACTATTCCCCAGTGTACAAGTGGATAGATGATTCAATAAAATTCTCAAAAGAATAGCAGACGATCAATAACCATATCAAAGATTGTTTCAGATTACTTCTAAGAGAAATTCCAATTCCAGATCTTTACCTTATTCCCAGCAAATTTACAAAGATGCTAAAAGGTGGAAATGAGGGACTGTGGAAAGACTGAGACAGTAAATAAAAACTCTGTTGGTAGAGCTGTGAATTGTCATTCAGGAAAGCAGTTAGTAATTACAGTAAGAAAAGCCTAACATGTCTATACTTAAAGATCTTTCTGAGTCAAGGTATAAACTAGGTTAAAGGTATAAACTAGGATTGCATATACACCAAATAGTCGTTGAAGCCCTTCTGATAAATAAGGATTAGAAAGCCTGCCAATAGGGGAATGGCTTAACGAATATTGGCATATGAATGTAATGAGGCAGCTGGATAGTAAAATGGATGGCTCTACATATACTTTCATATTAAACATTTTCACATTAGTCATATTGGTAAAGAAGAATTAGAACCAATGGGATGAAACAGTGGGTAAAGTTAGGAAGACCTGAGTTTAAATGAAGCCTCAGATACTTGTAAGCTTTGTGACTCTGGGCAAGTAACTTAACCACTAACTGCCTCAGTTTCTTTTTCTGTAAGATGGGAATAATAATAGCACCTACCTTCTAGGGTTGTTGTAAAGATCAAATGAGATACTGCTGAATTACTTTCCAAACATTTAAGAGCTATATAAATGCTATTACTTTTATCCAGATAAATCAGTGGATTATGTATTAAATGTTTGCTCCTGTATTATATGCCAGCCAATGGGCTATGTCCTGGGGAAATAAGCAAGTAAGATACCCTGCCTCCCAGGAGCTTACATAACAGGAGAAGACAACATATAAAGGGGAGCTGGAAAGTAAAGTTGGTGTGTATTGGGAGGTGTATTGGTGTACCTGAAGAGTTCCTCTTGCTCAGAGCAAGGTAGTTTTGTGATGAGAAGTCTGGGACCCTGCCCTGAAATAATGATTTGTCAAGCAGTCAGCAATCAGAAGAGTAAGGTTTCACCAGATTGGGAAACAGGAGGAAAAGCATGAGACATGGATGCGAACTGATTCAGAGGGAAGTAAACAAGAATGTTGACTCGAATATAAGAATGTTGTGCTCTACTTGTTGGCGATTAAGAACTTGGAGTGCAGAGAGACTACTTAGGCAAGTAATCTTGTAGCAATCTATGTGGATTGGGTACAGGGTTTGTCTAATTGTGTGATTTTTCAAGTTTAGTGTTCTGTTGACAACAATCCAGTATAAAGAAGCAAACGAAGGAATATTTTAAAGAACAAAAAGGAAGAACCTGAATACTGGCATAAGTAGAATGACCAGAAGAGGAGATGACCTATCTCCTTCCCTTCTTTGCCAGAGTAGGGACTATGGATATAGAACATTTCATATACTGACAGACATGTTGATGGGACTTGTCTAAGGTCATACCAGTGGTAATAAGTGGCAGAGAAATGGACCTTAAGTCATCATTATTTTGTCTCTGAAAGATTACCAAATCCCAGCCTTCCCTGGGATACTGAGTCACTTTTGACTCATAAATAGTATTGCTTCTCTTAGTCATTCATAGCTAAGTGACTCCTGATAGTGACTAGATAAAGTATTTGGCTGATGTGCCAATGTTGGGAAGGGGCACCAGACAGAACTCCAGTAGCATAGGAAAAAAAGAAGGTGCTGAGGTGGTTTCTTGATAGTTATTGCCTCTTTTGTAAGTATAGTCTTGATTACTTTTGATATTTCCTTTAAGCATGTATCATTTTTCTATTGTTGATAGGATGGAGGACAATAGAATTATTGACAAAAATTAAGATAAAATGTGTATGGTAGAATGGATTAAGGACCCATTCTTTATGGGTAGTTTCTAACATAGCTATGTCAAATGAGTAAAGAAAATCAAGGTTTTAATAATATAAATTTTTTGTTCATTATCAGATTTCTTCCTCTTATCAAAATGAAAGTAACACCATAATTCAAATTCATTTCCTTAGTTTTTAGGGGTTTGGATGGTTAATCATAATTGCATTAAATTATTTAAAGGAAAAAACCAACATTTTGAGAAATTTCATCTTAATCAGTCAACATTGTCTAGTTAAAATGTAAAAAAGAACTATTGTCAACACAGGACAAAAGAGTCCTTATCATCTGTGTGTGCTTTTCTCTTGTACTTGGAACTATGAGTACACCATTATCTGCTGACAACCAGCTCTTTAGGTGCTGGCTGTTCTCTTTTCTTAACAACAAAGTATTGAACTTTGATACTAATAGCTTTTGGTTGCATCTAGTTTGGGGAGAAGACATTTTTAAATAATCTCAAGTGAGAGAAATGTGACCATTAATAATGTGGAAGAAAATGCAATAATTTTTCTGGTAGTATCTAAACATGAGGAAAACTTTTAAATTAATACAAATTAATGATACTTGTCTGAAACACAGGTCCATCCTCTATATCAAAGAATAAAAAGTGGGAGAAAAAAGCTAAGTTCAGCAAAACTAGGAAAACTGTCATTCAAGACCTATAATATATGTAGTGTTCCACTTGCATAATCCTGCAGCTCTTCAAGGTATCTCTGTGGTGCCAAGTTTGACCATTATACTTACAAGTGTTGTTTCTGTTTTTGCTCTTATCCTTTCTATTTATATTATTATAGTCATCATTAGAGTCCTGGTTCTGTTACTCTGTGCCAGTCATGTCTTTTCCATGCTTACCTGTATTTCTTTTTTTCCATTTCTTACGGTGAAGTGATGTTCCATTACATTAAGGTGCCACAATTTGTTTAGCCATTTCACAATAAAAGGGCATCTACTTTGTGTCCAGTATTTTACTAAGCTAAATGTGCTGCTGTAAGTTTCTGAGTGTATGTTAAAGTGGAAAATAGAAAATAATGGTTTGGATATAGGTACATGCATATTTATACATATATACATCTGTCTCTCTGTGTGTGTAAGAGACTGGACCTCTGATAGAGACCTCTGGTGATAGAGACTGGACCTCTGATTTCATTGGTGTAAAAAGCTCCTAATAAGGAATTTCCTTATCTCAGCTAATGCAGATTGGTACCTTCTTTACAACTAAAGCTTTAGAAAACTGTCTGGGGAGCCAAGCAAGAGGTTAAATGACTTGCTCTTAGGGGTCAGATAACCAAAATGAAGTAGAGGAGAGACATTATGTATAATATGTACTATAATATCTATACATACATATTTCTAGTCAAAATAGTGTGATGCTGGGGCAGCTAGGTGGCACAGTGAATAGAGCACCGGCCCTGGAGTCAGGAAGACCTGAGTTCAAATCCCTCCTCAGACACCTAACACAAAAACTAGCCGTGTGACCTCGGGCAAGTCACTTAACCCCAATTGCCCTACCTTCCCCTGTATTAAAAAAAAAATAGTGTGATGTTCTTGCTGTTTGAGGTCTTTTTTTGTAGGTAAACATGGAAAAAATATAGTTTGGGGGATAATCTAGTTTGTATAAGTTGACATGTCTTTTGCTCAAAAAAATCTTCAGAGGCTTGCCCAAGATCTACTTGGTAGAGTTAAAAACTCTTCTGCTTGGACTTTAAAGGCCTTCCTTTAAAGGCCTGATTTAGCCACTCTTTCCAGCTTAATCTCATGTTACTACCTTCTACTCCCTCCACGCTTAGCCAAAATTGGATAAGCACTGTTTTTACTCTCATGCCTCCATGCCTTTGCACATACTATTCCTTGCCCTCCTCCACTTTGCCTTTTGGATCTATCCTTTGCAATCCAACAGGAAGCCTTCCTTGGTTGGTAAACTAACTTAATCTCAGACCTCACATAGCACATTTTTGTTTGGGTAACGCGGTACTGCACTTAGATAATATTACATATTATACTTGTTTAAGTCTTGTTTAAGTCAAATCAATATATTTTGATTCCAGTGCTTACTATGGTCCAGACACTGTGCTAAGCACTAGGGATAATACAAATGCAATCTAAAAGAAAGAAAACCAGGTGAAGAAATAGGATTGATGAATGTTTTGTTGAATCCTTTTTTTTTTTTTACAACCAGAATTGACACACACACACACACACACACACACACACACACACACACACACACACACCCCTTGTAAACTGTGAAATACTGTAATACCAAGTGTTATCATAATTATAACCATCAATTCTAAAATTTAGCTTTTTCTTTTTCTTTTTTTTTTTTTAAGCAGTTGGGGTTAAGTAACTTGCTCAAGGTTAAACGGCTAGTCATTATTTGTGTGTGGGTGCTTATTTTCTGAGGCCGGATTCGATCTCGGGTCATCCCAACTCTGAGGCCAGCGCTCTTACTCACTATGCCACCTAGCCGCCCCTAAAATTTAGCTTCTTTAATGATATCATGAAGTATTTATTAGTGTTTCATACATATTTTTACACAAATGTCATCTTTGGCTTACTGCAAATAATCTTTATAAGGTTCACTTCTTTCATTGTAATATGCCTTCTATCTTTGGGAAATCCCAAGTATTTTTATTCTTTTTGGTCCTGGACATTCTTTGTGATAGGCATATAAGAGTCATATTTTTCTAAACCAAAAATTGGGACATGTGTTCTCATAAAGGAAATTCCTCTGGTGAAGCCTTTTTAGAATTTGTTTTCCTGACCATAGTGGAAAATCTGAGATGTATGGTCATTATAATTAAGTAAAAGATAGGTAGTGTTCCCATTTTACAGATTAAAAACCAATAGAAAATAAAAGTAACATAAAATTATGCTGTAAGTTATGGCACGATGAGGAATATTTAGCACCCAGGATTTTTCTTACTTTCTGTTGAATATTTTTTTAATGAAAATATTTTGAAACCTCTTAATGACTTATCCCATAGAAGCAGTAACTATGGGACTAAAGTTCATCATTTAAAGTTATGTTGGTTTATAGGATTGTGAGACATGTATAATTTATATAATTTCTCTGATTGAGATTTCTATTTTCTTTTCAAAGAAAAATATTGATATACATTATATACAAGTATAAACTTTGTTTTTAATTTGTGCTAAGGTCTTTAAAATACTTTCCATTTGTATTGTATGTCAAAGTAGTAGGACAGATAATTTTTTAAAATGTTGAAAACATTTACTTAATTATTCTACCCCTTTATTTTCTTGCAAAGGAAAATAATTCTTTCTACATTTATTTTTCTGCTTTGAAATAACAACGACTGGATCAATCAAAACCTTAAGTGGATTGTACTTTCTTTGTCAGAGGGAATGAAAGGTTGATTCAAATTAAAGGAATGCCTAGTTTCTTGCCACTGATTGCAATGGCAAGAAGAGCAAATTAGCGCTTCTTCCTCTACCTCTTTGCAGCTGCTTCTTCCTTCTCTACCTTCTCTCTTAAAATCACTATCACTAGAAACCGTTTCATCTCCAAGATCTTGAATTCTGTAACATTCTCCTCTGATCAGATATCTTTTCAGTGTCCCTCTCCTCCTGGTCACCTTCATTATGATAATCTTCTTAACATTATAGTCAGCCATTTCAACAATGTATTGTCCTTAACCCTTGTCCTGTTTTTGTGCTAACCAGTGCTGCTGCTGCGGGGAGGCATGAAACTTTATTGAGTGAGTCCACGGCAAGCTCATTCTACCTAACTTCTAGCCCCTAACAGATAACAGACACAGTCCTTTGATTCCTCTCTGCTTACTGCTTACTCTCTTGTTCCCTACAGTGACTTTTCCAAACCTCTAAGACTGTAAATTCACTTCTAACCACTTACTCTTCCCCTCAGCCTTTTTAAGATTGCTACCTGCCTTTGAAATCTCATTTCTCACCTTCTCTGTACTTCTCTTATCCAGACCTTTTCTTTTTCTTCCAGTTTCAGAAGATAACATGGTTTCCTCTTTGAATCGGCCTTACATATGCCTTTCACTCAAGCCCTTACAGGATCACAGATCTGTGAATCATCTGTTAAATAAACACCTACTGTATTCCAGGCAGTTAGCATGTGCTAGGCACTGGGCATTCAAGTACAAAGAAACAAACAAGCCATACTCAGAAAGTTGTTACATTCTACTATGGAGAACAAGTATCTATAGAAATATGTATAGCATAGAGTTGAATAAATAAAAATATATTCAGAGTAGTTAAATGCAAGGAAAGTTTGAGAAGGAGGGCAGTAGGAGCTGGGGAGATAGAAAAGGCTCCATACAAAAGATGGTACCCAAGCCATGTCTTAAAGGAAGAGAGATTCTGAGGCAGGGGAGGTAAGGAGGGAATGCATTACAACCGCAGGGACTGACCACCACCACAAAGGCAGGGAAGAGGAAGGAGAGGTGTCATGGAAGAACAGAGAGCAGGCCTGTTTGCTTGGTTGGAATGTGGGAAGAGGAAGGGACCTTAAAAGCCATCAAGTCCAGCCCTTGAAGAAACAGAGTCAGGAAAGTTAAGTAATTTGTCCAAGATTGCACAGGTAGTATAATAACATGTGAATTGACTGAGACAAAATCAAATAACTGTATTTATTGACATATACAATAAATCGTAACAACTTTTTACATCCTAAACTTTGCAATTTTAAATTTAAATTTAATTTTTTTCAGTTAACGAAAATCTTAAGTTCTCTCCCCCACTGGAGGAAAATAAATAACAAAACAAAACCTTGTATGAAATGTGGATAGTCAGACAAAACAAATTCCTCCTTTGATCATGTACAAAAAGTACACATGTCAATCTGTACCATGTCGTCATCTGTTAGGAGATGTGGGCATCAGGATTCATACTAGGTCCTCTAGAGTTGTGCTCAGTCATTATATTTACCAAAGTTCCTAAATTTTTCAAAGTTGTTTGTTTTTACATTTTGTAAATTGTTCTTCTGATTTTGATCAATTTACTCAGCATCAGTTCATGGAAGTATTCCTAAGATTCTCTGCAACTATCTCTTTCATTATTTCTTATAGCATAATATTATTCCATTACATTCACATATCATTGGTTCAGTTATTCTTCAATTGATGGGCACCCCCCCCCCTTCATTTCCAGTTATTTGTCATCACAAAAAGAGCTACTGTAAATATTTTTGTCTGGATCTCTCCATTGCCATTGTCATATTTCTTATAATATGCCTTACTTATTTGTGTATATATTAACCCCTCTATTATTAGATTGTAAGCTCTTTGAGGTCAGGGGTTCTTTTCTTTTAATCTTTATATTTTCAGTACCTTGTATATATTATGCACCTGATAAATGTTTATTGGATTGGATTCTTAAAGAATTATCAAGGTCTTTATTAAGAACCCAGCTGCCTCCTCCTTGTTCTATACTAAAAACATTAAGGGAAAAATCTTGCAAGTAAATATTGTTTTGGTTTGACATGCATTGAGTGACTTTTAAAATATATTTTTATATATATTATATATAATTTAGAGGATGGCTGTGGTGTGGTGGAAAGAGAACTGGACTAGGAATTAGATGATTTGGGTTCTAGTCCTGAGACTAGAACTTTTTGTCTCTGTTACCTTGGGCAAATCACATAATATTTCAAAGCCTCAGTTTTCTCTTGGGTAAAATAGAGATAATATTCCCCTGCCTACCTCACAGAATTAATAGTGAAGAACAAATATGAATAAATAAAATATGTGAATGTTATACAATGTATTATTTGTCAGTAGTGCTACTTTTCCAATTCTGTTGTCAGTTCCTTGTGTACATAGCAACTGATATGATAAGCAACCCAGAAGCATTTGTGGTGCCCACTAGGGAAAGCAATATTAAGAATTTTCTACCAATAATCCCCAAAGTAGATAATCCATAATTAGAAAGTTGATGGTTGACTGCTTTTGGAGACTTGTAGTTTTTATTTTATTTATATTTATAAGTATTTATAGCCAGCCAATTTCCTTTCCAAATGAACGCCGATACTCCAGTGCATCTTCTTATGAAGCCTTCCTCAGACATTCTATATCTGTAATGTCTCCCCATTAGGATTATAAATTTTTTTTATTTGTTTTTTTGTTTTTTGGTGTCTACCTTGTACCCTCAGTACCTGGTACAATTCCAAATCCAGGGCATATTCGGTAAATACTTGCTGAGTTAAATGTGTAGGGGAAAAAGAAAAATTATCCCATATATGTGAACCACTTAGGTGTATAATAATTGAGTTATTTCATTTCTGGATCCCTGATGTAATTTACATAATGTAATAACATACATTATATAATTCTGTTCATGAGTTGTTCTTTAGCAAAACTACAAATAACCTCAATAATACCACCTGAATGTATTAAACTAATTTGGAAAAAAACATTTTAAGGGGTGCGTATAGAAGAGGAAGAGAATAACAAATTGTGAACTTCCCTTTTGAACAATTTGGATCAAAACTGGTTGCTTCTGTGCCATAAAATACAATCCTAAGATCATATAATGATATAATTATAGGACATGTTCTTACTTGAAACATCATAATAGGCTAACTACAAGATCTGTCATGTTTTCAGGGTACAGTAGTAACAGGCTCAAAGGAGGTTTCTGTGAGATCTGTCATAACTTTTAGCAGTCAGATAGGAAACATCAAAGGTTCTTTGTTAGCAGTGTGTTGGTAGAAAGGAAAACTAGTTAATCAAGTCAGAAGAAAATGTTTGAAAGAGTAAAGGTTATTTGGCAAAAATATAAGGAGAAAGAAGATTGGGTACAAACTGAACTGGAGAAAAATCTTAACAATAATGCTGTAAAAGGGTGGGAGTGACTTGGAACACATTGGTAGTAAGCTCTTTTGTCTTTACTAGAAGGAAGATGGCTAAATAGGGAGAAAATGAAAGATGAAATTGGACCTTTATATATAGTATAAACATTTGTCTACATAGTACTACTGCATACTTTGAAGCATGTACTTGTGGTTCTCAAATCTGAGATAACCAAGCTAGGGTGCGTGAGGAGAGGTAGGTTTTGAGAAGGGTCAGATTTGTATGTGACATTCCCAGTATACTTAAAGTAAGCTGGCTGCTGATAAATTGATTGCAGGGTTTAGATCTCAGGTTTGAAAATATTGAAAACTAAATAGAGAATTATAGAATGTCAAAAAGATCTATTGCAAAAGAGAGATTTGTGATGAAACCATTAAGCCCTGTGAACTACAATAATATTTTGAGTCTTACTAGCCATAAATGTAAATTACATGTAATGTCATGAAGAAATCCTACCACCTGCACCCATTGGATGGTGATGTCTTGTCTTCTCAAAAGAGGAGTAGATAGAAGACTTTCTACTTCCAGAATCTCAGTATAAGTCAGAAACCTTTGATTAAAAACTCTTATTTACTCAATTTTCACTAGACTGATTGGAGTTACTAATTTTATTTCTAAACTGAAATTATGCTAAGAATTTATCCTCTAAAAAGCTTATTTGGCAGAGCCAAGATGGGCAAGTAAAGTCAGAGACTCTCCCGAGTTCTCCCAATTTCCCCTCCAAACAACATTAAAAGAATGTCTCAAAAAAAAAATTCTGAAGTGAATAAACCAACAAAAGGACAGGGTAATCAATTTTCCAGCCTAAGACAACTTAGGAGGTTGACAGAAAAATTCTTCCCACTGGGGTGAGTGTGTGGAATGAAGTCCAGCACAGACCATGCCCCAGAAAACCATCTGCAGGTCTTAGGGGACAGCTGAATTGGTGATGGCAACTTCTGAACCTCTTAGCCCACAGCTGGTAAGTGGGGGAAAGGGGCCTGATGTCAGACAACTGGTCAGGAGATTACAGGGGACCCTTTGCTATCACTAGAAACAGGACTCTATTGCATTGTTCCTATGCAGTTCTAGATTATAATCAGAGGGCAGGGAGGAGCACAAGCAGGAGTAGGGACCCTGGACACAGTTCCAGGGCAGAAAAGAGTTTGTTGTTGTTCTCAGGAAAGCAGTGACCAAACCTCTCCTTAAATCAGACCACCTTGGAAGGAGTAAAAACCTAGAAAATCTGCCCCCAGAACTAGCTCTGAAAATAATACAAAAAACCTGAAGCATGGAGCAGCACCCCCTCTACCCCAGGAGCAGAACCTAAGTTTTACATTCTTAAAAAGTCAGGTAATAAGCTGGAAAAATGTGCAAACAACACAAAAGAACTAGACCATAGAAAGTTACCGTGTTAACAGAGGATATCAAAACACAAAACTCAGAAGAAGACAGCAAAGCCAGAACTGCTACATGCAAAGCCCCAGAGAAAAATGTGAATTGGTCCAAAAAGAATTCCTGAAAGAGCTCAAATTATTTTGAAAAGCACGTAACAGAGTTGGAAGAAAAATTGGGAAAAGAAATGACAGTGATGCAATAAAATCATGTGAAAAGAACCAATAGCTTGGTAAAGGAGTCACCAAGAAAATACTGAAGAAAATAACACTTTAAAAAACAGAATAGGCCAAATGAGGCACAAAAATCCATGGAAGAGAAGGAATTCCTTAAAAAGCAGAACTGGTCAAATTGCCCTAAAGAAAATCATTCCTTAAAAATAGAATTGGGCAATTGGAAGCTGACTCCATGAGACATCAAAAAACAAGAAAACAAACTCAAAAGAATGAAAAACTAGAAGAAAATTTGAAATATCTCATTGGAAAACAACTAGCCGGAAAATAGATCCAGGAAAAATAAGTTTAAGAATTTAAGAATTGCCTGAGGGGCGGCTAGGTGGCGCAGTGAATAGAGCGCCGGCCCTGGAATCAGAAGGACCTGAGTTCGGAGCCGGCCTCAGACACTTAACCCACACAAACAAAAACCTAGCCGTGTGACCTTGGGCAAGTTACTTAACCCCAATTGCCCTAAAGGGGCGGCTAGGTGGCGCAGTGAGTAAGAGCACCGGCCTCGGAGTTTGGATGACCTGAGATCAGATCCGGCCTCAGAAAATGAGCACCCACGCATAAATAATGACTAGCCGTGTAACCTTGAGCAAGTTACTTAACCCCAATTGCTTTAAAAAAAAAAAAAAAGAATTGCCTGAAAGCCATTAAAAAAAAAAAAGCCTAGACATCGTCTTTCAAGAAATTATCACGGGGCGGCTAGGTGGTGCAGTGAGTAGAACGCCAGCCCTGGAGTCAGAAGGACCTGAGTTCGGATCTGGCCTCAGACACTTAATGCACACACAAAACAAAAACCTAGCCATGTGACCTTGGGCAAGTTACTTAACCCCAATTGCCCTCCAAAAAGCCAAAAAAAAATTTTTTTTATGAAAGAAAACTGCCCTGATATTCTAAATCTACAGGGTAAGATTATTCTAAATCTACAGAGTAAGATAGAAATTGAAAGAGATCCAAAAATGAAAACTCCCAGTAATATAGCCAAATTCTGAAGCTCCCAGGTCAAGGAGAAAATATCGCAGGCAGCCAGAAAGAAACAATTTGAATATGTTGGAACCATGGTTGAGATTAACAAAGATTTAACAGCATCTACATTAAAGCATTGGAGGTCTTGGAATATGATATTCCAGAGAGCAAAGGAGCTAGTGTTACAACCAAGAATCATCTACCCAGCAAAACTGAGCATGCTTCTTCAAGGGGAAAAATGGATATTTAGTGAAATAGAGAATTTTCAAACATTTCTGATGGAAAGACCAGAACTGAATAGAAAATTTGGCTTTCAAATACAAGACTCAAGAGAAGTATAAAAAGTTAAACAGGAAAGTGAAATCATTAGGAATTCAGTAAGGTTAACCTATTTATATTCTTATATGAGAAGATAATACTTGTAACTCCTAAGAACTTTCTCATTATTAGGGCAGTTAGAAGGAAATGTACATAGAGGGCATGGGTATGAATTGACTATGGTGGGATAAAATCCCACTGTAAATAATTAAATATAATTTAATATTATGTTATATTTATATATAATATAAAATAAATATAATATAAAAATAAAAAGATAAAAATATAAAATAATTTATATATAATATAAAATAATTTTGAAAATCCAAAAAAATAAAATTAAGGACTGAGAAAGAGGAATGTAGTGGAAAAGGGGATAAGGGAGAGAGAGAATGGGGTAAATTATCTCAGATAAAAGAGCTTAGAGGAGGAGATGGAGGTGGTGGTGGATAACTCATGAACCTTACTCTCATGAAAACTGGCTTAGAGGGAATAACAGGCATACTCAGTTGAGTATAGAAATATGTTTTACCCTTTAGGGAAGAAGGGGATGGGATGGGGGTGAGGGGCTGATAGGAGGGTAGATTTGGGGAAGCAGTGGTCAGAAACAAAACACTCTTAAGATACGACAGGGTGAAAGGAAAGAGATAGAATGATAAATAGGGGAAAAGTCAAATGAAGGGAAATACACTGTAATCATAACTGAATGTGATAGACTCATCCATAATACGGAAATGGATAGCAGGATGGATTACATGATTTAAACATAAAGGGTGATGCCATAAGCAAATTAGGGATGCATGGTAATACCTGTCAGATCTATGGATTTATGACCAAATAAGAGAGAATTTTATAGGATGTAAAATGGATAGTTTTGATTGCATTAAATTTAGAAGTTGGGTTTTTTTGTTTGTTTAGTTTTGTTGCACAAACAAAACCAACACAGCCAAATTTAGAAGGAAAGCAGGATACTGGGGAAATTTTTTTTTTACAACAGCAAGTTTCTCTAGTAATACACATTTCTCAAAGTTTTAGAGAACTGAGTCATTTGTAAGGATAAAAGTCATTCTCTAATTGACAAATTAAGACAGCTCAGATTGAAACACATCAGATTGGCTAACATGACAGATGAGGAATATGACAAATGCTGGAGGAGGATGTGGGAAAATTGGGATACTAATATTCTGTGGGTGGAGTTGTGAACTGGTCCAGCCATTCTGGAAAACGATTTGGAACTATGCCCAAAGGGCTATAAAATTCTCCATACCCTTTGATCCAGAAATATTACTGCTAGATCTGTATCCCAAAGAGATTTTTTTTAAAAAGAAGAAAAGAACCCATATATCCAAAAATATTTATAACAACTCTTTTTAGGCTGGCAAAAAATTGGAAATTGAGTGGGGAGTGCCCATCAGTTGAGAAATGAATGAATAAGTTGTGGTATGTATTTGTAATAGAATACTAGTATGCTATAAAAAATGATACACAGGATAATTTCAGAAGAACCTGGAGTTATGTGAGCTGATGCAAAGTGAAGTGAGCAGAACCAGGAGAACAATTTACACAGTGACAGTAATACTGTATGATGATCAAATGTGAATGGCTTAGCTGTTCTCAGCAATACAATGAACCTTAAATTCTGAAGAACTTAGGATGAAAAATACTGTCTCCAAAGAAAGAATTGATATTGTCTAAATATAGATTAAAGCATACTTTTTTGTTTGCTTTCTCTCTTTTGTGGGTTATTTGGGGTTTGGGGTTTTGTTTTGTTTTTTTGGTCAGTGTTTTCTTTCACAAAATGACTAATATGGAAATATTTTTGTATGACTGCACTTGTATAACCCGTATCAAATTGCTTGCCGCCTTTTTTTTTTTTTTTTAAGCAATTGGGGTTAAGTAACTTACTCAAGGTTACACGGCTAGTCATTATTTATGCGTGGGTGCTCATTTTCTGAGGCCGGATCTGATCTCGGGTCATCCCAACTCCGAGGCCGGCGCTCTTACTCACTGCGCCACCTAGCCATCCCTTTAGGGCTACTTGCCTTCTTAATGTGAGGGAAGGGAAAGAATGTTTTTGTAAAAGAATAGAAAAAATTACTTTTACATGTAATTGGGAAAAATTTTAAACAAATTTTTAAAAGCTTGCTTTTAAAGCCTATCAGAAAGACTACTTACAATGCCAGTGGTAGAGAATTATAGGTCCTTTGAAATCTAGAGTTACAAGTCAGTGGCGGAGCCAAAATGGCAGTGTAGAAGCAGGAAAACTCCATTGAGCTCCCCATGTAACCACCTCAAATACCTATAAAATACGACTCTAAACAAATTTTAGAGCTACAGAACCCACAAAGTGACAGAGAGGAACAAATCTCCCCCTGAAGGCAGCCTGAAAGGCAGACAGGAAGGGTTCATCTCAGCATGCTAGGAGCCATGGAAGCCTGTGTGTTTTATCCCCAGGGCAGCCCCAACCAGCAGCTGGAGTGGACTTCAGGAGACTGGATCACCAGCAGCTGTGGCAATTTCCAGAATTATCAACCCATAAATGCCAAAGAAAAAGTGAGAGGTCAGCGTAGAATTCTGTTGAAACTAGAGAGAATGGAGGAGCGGGTCTGGCCTCTGCCCCCGGAGCTAGAAGTGGCAGAGGTGCAATGACCCTGCAGCTGCCTCCATGTGGCTGCTTCAGAGCTCCTGGCCTGCAGATAGAGGGAGGGCCAAGCAAATATTTAGGGGATAATTGTTCTTGCTTTAACCTGCCTGGATCTGGATCATGATCTTGGGTGGTGGTCCTGAGGTGTGTGACCAGTGAGCCAGAGTTTTTGGGGGCTGCAGAGAAGTGTCCTCCTAATAGCTCTGGTAGCTGCAGAAACCCCAGCAATTTGGGACAAAGCTCTCCTCTCTGGAAGCAGTTGTACTGTGGCAAAGAGCTCAAAAGTCAAGTAATTAAGTGGCAACATGAGCAAGCAAAGGAAGCAAAGAAAGCACAGCAGTTCAACTTTAGATTCCTTTTTGAGGTACAAAAAGGATCAAAACATGGAACAGGAGGACTAAGTCAGAACTCCTCTACCAAAAGCTTCCAAGAAAAATATGAACTGGTTACATGCCATGGAGCTCAAGAAGGATTTTGAAAATCTAGTAAGAGAAGTGGAGGAAAAATTGGGAAGAGAAATAAGAATGATGCAAGAAAATCATGAAAAGAGAGTCAACAACCTGACTGAAGAAAATAACACCTTAAAAAATAGATTAACTCAAATGGCAAAAGAGTCCCAAAAAAGCAATGAGGAGAATGCTTTAAAAAGGAAAATTTGCCAGATGGAAAAAGAATTTCAAAAACTCACTGAAGAGAATCATTCCTTCAGAATTAGGTTGGAGCAAGTGGAAGGTAATGACTTTATGAGAAATCAAGATACTATTAAACAGATCGAAAAAAATGAAAAAAATAGAAGGCAATGTGAAATATCTCATTGGAAAAACCACTGACCTGGACAATAGATCCAGGAGAGATAATTTAAAAATTATTGGGCTACCTGAAAGCCATGATCAAAAAAAGAACCTAGAAATCATCCTGAAGGAAATTCTCAAGGAAAATTGCCCTGATATTTTAGAACCAGAGGGCAAAATAGAAATTGAAAGAATTGACCGATCATCTCTTGAAAAAGATCCCCAAAAGAAAACTTCTAGGAATATTATAACCAGGTTTCGGAGTCGGAGTTCCCAGATCAAGGAGAAAATATTATAAGCAGCCAAGAAGAAACAGTTCAAATATTGTGGAAACACAATCAGGATAACATAGAATCTAGCAACTTCTACATTAAGGGATCTAAGGGCTTGGAATATGATGTTCCAGAGGTCAAAAGGGCTAGGATTAAAACCAAAAATCACCTACCTAGCAAAAATGAGTATGTTTCAGGGGAAAATATGATCATTCAACAAAATAGAGGACTTTCAAGCTTTAAGAGTTGAATAGAAAACTTGACATTAAAATTCAAGAAGCAAGAGAAGCATGAGAAGATAAACAGGGAAAGGAAATCATAAGCAACTTATCATAGTTGAACTATTTACATGCCTACATGGAAAAACGATTAATTGGAACTTAGGAAACTTTTCTCAATATGAGGATAGTTGAAGGGAATATAAATGTATATATATGTATACATACATATTTGTCTATATAGGAGGGTATATGTGAGTATGAATACATATGTGAGTGTGTGTGTATATGTGCACAGGTATGCATAGACAGACGGCACAGGATCAATTGAATGGGAAGGGATGATACTTAAAAGGTAAAATTGAGAGGTGAGAGAGGAATATGAGAGGAGATGGGGAGCGACAGAATGGGGTAAATTATCTCATATAGAAGAAGGGGGAGGGGAAGACAGGAAGGCAAAAGGGAATGGGTCAACCTTACTTTCATTGAATTTGTCTTAGGGAAGGAATGACATACACACTAAATTGGGTATCTTGCCCTACAGGAGAGTAGGGGGGAAGGGGATGAGAGGGGGGATGATGGAGTGGAGGGCAGGTGGGGTATTTAGTATTTGTTATATAGCAGTATACACTTTTGAAAAGGGACAGGGTCAAAAGTAGAGAATAGTGGGGGGCAGGATAGGATAGAGGGGGAGAAAAGTCTCAAATGATATGACCACTATGGAAATGCCTTGCATAACTACACATGCACAACCTATATTGAAATGCTTATCTTCCCAGTAAGGATGGGTGGCAAAGGAGGAAGGGGAAAAAAATTGGAATTCAGAATTGTAAAATCAAAGGTTTAAAAAATAAATAAATCAAGTCAGCAATCAATTATTAAATCCTGTGTGCAGGGCAGTATATTATGTCAGAAAACAAAAATAAGCAGAAAGTCTGTCCTCAAGGAACTTGTATAATAATAGGGGAAGACAATATTTAAAAAGGAAGCTGAAACAGCAGGGAGAGATACCCAGTAAATGCACAGTAGAGAAAATCCAGTGCCAGGGCAGCTATGTGGTGTCAGAAATAGAGCTTGGAGAAAACAAAGATTTAATTGGCCTGTGTGTTTTCCTTTAAATGGAGGTTCTGGGAGGAACTAGCCAATGAGAGGAAGGAGCCACAGGGGCAGAGATCACTTTCAATGTTAGAAATCCAGGGGGAGATTGAACTTCTAGGGTGAGGAGGCTTCTCTGATATGGTAGAGAAAGTCCAGAAGGTTGGAGTAGAGCCTGGGTGTCTGTACAAGTATCTGAAGAAACATTTTTTTCCCAAGCATTGATGCATGCTGAATTTTCAACTAGGACAAGGTTTCTTATTTCACTTCAGGTAAATGGACAAGGAATCCATGGAGAGATTTCAGGAGATCTATGAACTTGGATGGGGGGAAAATGTACATCTTATTTTCACTAACATCTAACTGGAATTTCACATTTCCTTCAATTAAAAAACTCTTTTTAAAACATGGAAAAAAAAAGAAATCTAGAGTTGCTTTTTAAGTACTTAAGTATCGCAAGGGAATGTTTAGTGTGGCATTTAAATCTGTATATATAAATTTATATATGAATTGTCTGCTTACTGCTTTGGAACCTCAATGGCAACAAGTAATGCTTAAGAATGCCCTTGTCACCAAGTGTCTTGTTATTTTTGAAAGCTTCCTATTGTATAACAGAGTAGAAGGATTTTCATGAGCTAAGGATTCAGATAAATGGGGCCATATTTGTCTCTGTGAATTTGGGGAACTATGATTTACTGCTTTAGGGAAAAAGGGAGAGTCTCAATTATTTACACCTTGAACTAGATGGCCTTTGAGGTCCCTTCCATCCAGACATTTAAAATATTTATAGATAGGTAACTACATATGTATATGTAATATACACATTTACCTGTGTGTACTCAATTTGTGTGTGTCTGCACAGGCATGTGTGTGAGTATGCCTTTGGCTTTCAGGTTATGATCTGGGAGTCAGTGTATATTACTATGGAAAAGAATGTAGACTTGGAATCAGGTAAGACCTGAGTTTGAATTCTCCTTCAGACACATGAGTATTATGTGACCATGGGCAAATGATTTCATTTCTGAGTCTCTTTCCTCTTCTGTAAGTAATAAACCTTTCATTTTTCTCTCACAAAGTTTTTTTTAAATGTTAAAAAAAGATGATTTATGTAAAGTATTTGTAAACCTCAAAGCATATATGTCAGCTATTATTTTTATTTTAAAACATGTTATAAATCCCAGTAACAAAAAATACTTAAGTCTCAAATGAATATGAGGGGAGAAGTATAGGATCAAAGCAGAGGAAAATGTAAGATGCTGAAATTTTTAAAACTTTAAAAATATGCATATAAAGTCTGATCCCTTAAACTTAAGACTTTAAATAATATTTTACTACTTTCAGGTGATATTAAAACTTTTAAATTTTAGTTCACCAAATACTCCATGAGGACAATTTTGGAAATGGTTTGCCCAGTAGAGTTGTTTTTTTTTTTGTTGTTGTTGTTGTTGTTTTTAAACTGGGTTTCCCTATCTCACCCAAGTCTCATGGCCCTGGTCCCAACCTGATCAGCACAACAGTTTGATCTGCTCTTGTTTCTGATCTGTCCAGATTCATCCTTTCCTTTAGGCAATCTGGTAGTCCCAGGGGCACACTATATCAGTTCCAAACTTAGTTCAATATGATTGTCTATCAGGGCATGTTTGAGAAATTTGATGTTCTTTATATCTTAGTCTTCTATATGTCTTGTTCTTTTGCCAATAGCCTAACTGATCTAAAATTGATTACAATCAGAGGTCTCTCTAATTTATTATAGTTAGAATATCCCAGCACATTGGATTTAGTTCCTTTGGCAAACTTATAAGAAAACATAGACAGATTGCCATCTGTACTTTAGAAGGAACACTTGCTTTGATGTGATCACAGATCTATTTGAGTAGCATATGCTTAACATTTAAAAAAAAATCTTAATATCACAAAAATGTATGCTGAGCTTATACTCCCTAAATTTAATTTTACTTTTAAGCCTTCTAGGAAGGAAGTATAGCATGTGGGTGAGTTGCTTTTTCTAGAATGCATACATATATACATACATGCATATCTATATCTATCTATATGTGTGTGTGTGTGTGTGTGTGTGTGTGTGTGTGTGTGTGTGTGTGTGTAGGTCTTGATGTAGAACCTTCACAATTCATGCTTAATTTGTTTTCATTTTTTTTCTAGGAGACAATGGCAGCGCATAACCAACTCTGCATTCGCCGTTGGACTACTAAGCATGTTGCTATATGGCTAAAAGATGAAGGTTTTTTTGAGTATGTGGACATCTTATGCAATAAACATAGACTTGATGGACTCACACTGCTAACATTGACTGAATATGACCTACGGTCACCTCCTCTGGAAATTAAAGTCTTGGGAGATATCAAAAGGCTGATGTTATCAATACGTAAACTGCAAAAAGTACATATTGACGTTTTAGAAGAGATGGGTTACAACTGTGACAGTCTCCTTGGCCCCATGTCACCTTACATCAGTGTTATGCAAAGCTCAGAGTGGCTTTGTAATGGGGAACTGCCACATGATTGTGATGGACTTATCACTGACTTGAATTCAGATCAGTACCAGTACATGAATGGGAAGAACAAACACATGGTTCGAAGATTAGATCCAGAATACTGGAAGACCATATTGAGTTGTGTATATGTGTTCATAGTATTTGGGTTTACATCCTTCATCATGGTTATAGTACATGAACGAGTGCCTGACATGCAGACTTATCCACCACTACCGGATATATTCCTAGATAGGTAAGTATTTGTTCATTGTTAATATAGTAATTGGTAATTAGTATTACATGGTAATATGGTAATTAGTATAACATCTCATTTGTGGTATACACCATTTGTTTTGTTTAGCATTAGTGTATTAAAGCATGCTTTTAGAAACCCAGTCAACTACTTAAAGCATGACTTAAAATTTAGCCCAGGTGACTGGATATATAATACCAACAATTTGTTTCCTACAAGTATATCTCCTTAGCAATGAACTCTGTTTTTTAAGGACCAGCCAGCCCAGCCTTTATAAGTTCTGGGAGTCTTGTCATTATCCACAAGGTGAGAAGTTTTCTGGACACAGCCACTCTCAGAAACCCTCTTCTAGCTTATGAAAGGGTTGTAATCCATATCTCAGTGTGAAAGTGTGTCCTGAAAATGTGACAGTGCTTTTGGCAATGAAAAATGAGGGAGTTATATTAGATATCTGAAGATACCTTCCAGATATATATCTGTGCTTTTGTGATTCCAGGTTTTGATGGTTAACAGTTTTTCTGCTTTTCAAGTAATCTTTGGAGGCCTCCAGGTTAGCCCAAATGAACTAGATATATCTAGTTATTAGAATTGTCACTAACAGAAATATTTGTTCAGTGATACTTAACTAAATTTTAAGAACAGAAATTCCCAACCATTTTGAAATTATAGCAACTTTGGTTAGCTTTGGTAAAAATCCTTTTCCATGGGGCGGCTAGGTGGCGCAGTGAGTAGAGCGTCGGCCCTGGAGTCAGAAGGACCTGAGTTCGGATCCGGCCTCAGACACTTAACGCACACACAAACAAAAACCTAGCTGTGTGACCTTGGGCAAGTTACTTAACCCCAATTGCCCTCCAAAAAAAAGCAAATAAATTAATTAAAATTTTAAAAAAAAGGTTTTAAAAAAAATCCTTTTCCATTTGTACAAAAACTCTATGCCTCATCTTTATTTCTAAAGTTCATTGGCTTTGGAGTTGGAAAGTACCTTTGTCATCTAAACTAACCCCTTCAATTCACAGTTCAGGGAAATTAGGTTACTGTACTTACTTAGTATCTGAGCCAGATATGGCCTCCTCTAACTCTAAATCAAATACTTTTGCGGGGGGGTTATTTTTGTATTTATCTGGTATTTTATTTTTCCCCCAGTTATGTGTAAAAACAATTTTTAACATTTGTTTTTAAAACTTTGAATTTTAGATTCTCTCCTTCCCTTCCTATTCCCTCCCCTCCATTGAGAAGGCAAGCAATTTGTAAATCAAATACTCTTTAAAAGTGAATTTAAAACAACTTAGTTTAGGGAATTTTAGAAGCATTTTTAGTGCCTCAAAAGTGATTTGATTTGTATTTGCCTCAAAAAATGTATAATCTAAGAGACAAGAGTTAAAAGTTAATCATTTAAACATTTATTAAGAGCCTGCTATCACAAACATGCTAGATGCTAAGAATGTAAGAACAATGGTAGTTTCTTCTTTCAAGGAGCTTACATTCTATGGAAGAGACAGTATACGATAGTGTAGGCATGTAAGCATATAGAAAACAGGAACAGAGTAAATAGAAGTTTTAGGAGGAGAGAGAGTGAGCACACACACCAGCAGCAGGGGATGTCAGGAAAAACCCTGTAGGTGACACTTGAGCCGAGTGAGGGGAGCTCTAGGGATTCTGAGAGACCAGAGGAAGGGGGGGACAGCACTCCAGGTATGGGGACCAGCCTTTGGGAAAGCATGGAGAGGGAAGGTGGAGGTACAGCCAAAAGGCCGGTGTGGCTGCAGCACAGAGTATGTGAAGGGAAGCAACGAAACACAGGAGAGCCAAGTTAGTTGTGAAGGGTTTTAATTTCCAAATAGAAGAGTTTATATTTGATCCTAGAGGCAATAGGAAGCCCCTGAGATTTATTGAGAAGGTGGTTAAGAAGAATGCCTTTTCTTGACTTCCTATATACTTTTTTTTTTCAATTTGTTTAATATCACTGGAAATTTTCAATAATTGAGTAATAAAATTAGCAACATCTAAAATGAGTTCTCTCAATAGCTGAGTGCTACGTGGAACTGACCTCAGTTCAAATCCGGCCTCAGACACTTAACACTTACTAGCTTGTGTGACCTTGGGCAAGTCACTTAACCCCTATTGCCCTTCCTTCCCCTCTCCAAAAAAAAAAAAAGGTACTGTAACTATGATTTTGTTGGTCCTGCAGCAGATCAAACCTATGACTTGGAATTAGAAGATTGGTCTTTGAATCCTGCTTTAGACACTTAACTAGATGGGTGATGCTGGGCAAGTCACCTTTGTGCCTCAGTTTCCTTATCTGTAAAATGGGAATAATAAAAGTGTCTACTTCTTGGAGTTGTTGTGAGGATTAAATGAGTTAACATATGTAAAATGCAAACCTTAAAGTGCTATGTGAATGCTAGCTATTATAGGAAACTTTTGGGTACAAAAGTTCCCTCCCTCTACTCATGTTGCTTGACAACTTCCCTAAAATTTAGTCTTATAGTTGCCTAGAGCACTAAGATGATAATTGGTGACTTGTTTAGGGTTACAGAATAGCTAGTATTTATATATCATATAGCCGATATTTGGGGGGGGGGGCAGGGCGGAATCAGGTCTTCCTGGTTTCTGGGTTGGCTCTTTATCCAGTCTTCTCCTGTACCATCACCAGCCCCATACCTTCTTACCCCAGGCAAATTATGTAGTGCTTCCAGATCTCACAACAACCCTGGGAGGTAGGTTGCTATTGTCATCCTCATTTAACAGATTAGGAACATAAAGCCAGTAGAGGTTAAGTGACTTGTCCAGAGTCACATACGTAGCCTCCAAGTGTCTGAGACTGAACTTGAACTCAATTATTCCTCAGTCTGTTCTCTTCCTTCTCTCATTCACTGACTCTCCTTGCCCCCTCTCCTTTCCTTCTTTCTTTCCTTCCTTCTAGTTTTACATGTTACATCCTTCTATTAGGATTTAAGTTCCTTAAGAGTAGGAACTATCTAATTTTTTCATCTTTGTATTTCTTGAACAGTTCATGGTACCATGCATGTAATAGGAACTTACTAATGTTTGTTGACAAAGTAGAAACTATTCAGAGGAGAGTAACCAAGATTGGGGAGGGGGGGGTGTTCTCAAGAACATGCATACAAGGATCAGTTGAAGAAACAGGAATGTTTTGACCCAGAGGCAAGAAGATTTAGGAGGGACACAATAATATATAATATCTATATATATATACACATATAGGTTATATATATATGTATGTATATATAGACAGATAGATATACACACACATATATATGTGTGTGTCCACTTTTAAAAACCTCTCTAAAATTCATCCCCCATTAAACATCTATCCTTGTGTTCCTCTGTGCATCCTGACCTTCCCCACTCTCATTTCAGTGTGCCTAGGATTCCATGGGCCTTTGCCATGACAGAAGTGTGTGGTGTTGTTCTTTGTTACATCTGGCTCCTGGTGCTTCTCCTTCACAAGCACAGGTAACTTGGCTGCAAGCAATTTAATGTTTTGACTTTTTAGAAACTATATGGACACTGTATTCTATCTAGCCTGGTTGTTAATAAGCTTGTTTTACTTTCTTGAAGTTTATTTCTTCCCAAGCTTTATTTAATAAAAAAAAATTTAAAAAGTGATCACAGTGTGATAACAATTAAGAAGAACACAATTTGGGTGGGAGCTATTGTAAGGGTTAGATTAAAATGAAATACTGCTGCCTTCATATTTGGGAAGTTTACATCCTTAAGGTTCTGGATCACATTTGAGTAGGGAGTTGGAGGACTAAGGTGGAGAAAGACTGTACAGCTACAGAATAATTGCCTAAGTCATCATTTGGCCAGTCTTTTGCTCATTTTTTTTGTTTGTTTTTTTTTGGAGGGCAATTGGGGTTAAGTAACTTGCCCAGGGTTACATGGCTAGGTTTTTTTGTTTGTGCGTGTTAAGTGTCTGGGGCCGGATCCGAACTTGGGTCTTTCTTACTCCAGGGCCGACGCTCTCCTCACTGCGCCACCTAGCCGCCCCTTTTGCTCATTTTTTACAGTAAACAGTGTTTCTTTTTTTTTTTGGAGGTCTTATTGGGGTTAAGCGACTTATCCAAGGCCGCATGGCTAAATTTTGTGTTAAGTATCTGAGGCCAAATTTGAACTCAGGGCCTCCTGACTCCAGAGCCGGTGTTCTTTTCACTGTGACACCTCACTGCCCCGAAACAGTGTTTCTTAAGAGTGATCCCCTTCAGAAACACATAGAACCATACATACAAAAATATTTATAGCAGCTCTTTTTGTGGTGGTCAAGAACTGGAAATTGAGAGGATGTTCATCAGTTGGGGAATGGCTGAACAAGTTGTGGTATATGAATGTAATGGAATGTATGGAGTGTGCTATAAGAAATGATGAACAGGCAGACTTCAGAAAAGCCTGAAAAGACTTATATGAACTGATGCTGAGTAAAATGAGCAGAACCAGGAGAACATTGTACACAGTATTAACCACAGTGTGCAATGACTGACTTTGATAAGCTCTTCTCAGCAATGCAAGATCTAAGACAACTGGAAAAGAGTCATGATGAAAAATGCTATCCACATCCAAAAAAATATATAGTTCCTTACTATGAGATGACATATTGAAGTACATACTGTTCTTTGGTTATTGAATTTTGAAGTCATGTTCAGTATGTATTTTAATATAAGTAAACACAGCACCACAATGTGGCTGTCCACTGTTATAGCAAATGAAAAGCTAGTTAATAACTATATGTTTATTTCTCTTTGGCTCTCTAAAAATCTCTCACTGGAGAAGAAATGTGAATCTTTTCTGCTTTAGGGAGTTAGAGGAAGGAGGAATGCCATTTTCTTTGGGTTTGAAGGAGGGGGGGAATGGTATAAGCATTGATATTTTGCTGTACATTTGGATGAATTAACAATCTTTGATGCTCTTTCCCTCACGTAAGGTAATTCACAGATATGTTTTGGGTCTGAGGTAGCAGTTCTTTTGGTTCTTTTAAGACTGTTGATAGGCAGTACAAGGGTAAAGGGACTGAATTTGGTGTCAAGATAACTTTGTGATATTGCATAAGTCCCTTTATTACCTGGGCCACAGTTTCTTCATCAGTAAGTAAAAGTATTGCCTTTCTGTCTAAGACCCCTTTCAGCTCTAAATCTGATGAATGTAGGAAAGTAAGCAGTTCATAATAGAAAGTTTCAGTTCCATGTACAGTTCTCTTTTCTGTTCTTCTGTGTATGTGGAAATGACTTCTTTTGGTTATTTGTTAAGGTTAGAGTAAAAGCTAATTTATAAAATCCTTTGATTCTGTAATTATCCATTCCGGTCATGTGAACTCTTAATATAGTTCTGCCCCATTTTGAAAGTCTGGATGTTTTACTCCATGTGTTGCTTGGGGCAGGGTGTAGTGTATATATACACATACACATCATTATTACTTTCCAGTTGACATTCCCATTCCATTGAATCTTCATGGACTTTTAAAAAATACCCATCAGAATCAAGAGTAGTTGGTTCTATAGGAAACTTCAAAAAGTTGGAAGTAACCCACTGCCATATTAGACCCAAGTACAGATATTGCTACAATAAAAAGGGATCAAGGCATGGTGGGGTCCTGAGATTACAGTCCTGGCCCTGTACTTAAGGAGCTCCCTTGTCCATGAAATATAGAGAGAAGGTATAACAGCAAAAAGTGGTGGCCCAGGAGTGGAAGAGCTGTACATTATAATCACCATTACAAAACAGTACCTGATTTGAGCAAAATGAGTGATATTCAATCTAGTTTTCCAAATAGAGAAAACATTAGGAATTAGATTTTATTGGGCCACACCAGTGTGAGAGGCAGGAGGCTTGAGATTGGGTACTAGCAATGGTCTTTCATATCTGTGTGATCTTTACTAGGCCTGGCTTCTCCTCTGTCAAAGGGAGATAATATTACTTAACACTGCATTCGTTTTGGGGTGGTTGTGAAGAAGCAGCTTTTCCTCTTAGGTTATTCATTCTTTGAGAGCAAGACTTGTGTGGGATCTATTTTTGTATTCTTATTACCTAGCACAGGATTTTCAGTCTCCTCAGTGCTTAATGAAATACTCATTTGAATCAACTATTTTGCAGTGTTACGTAGTCATACACCTGTAATGGCTAGATCCACAGGTACTTGCTAATGGGGTTAAGAAAAATTATCTTCAAAGTCTCTTCCATTCTAAGAGTCTGTGGTTTCTCTCTTCTTATTCTGCTTTTTAAATAAACATTCAAACTCCCCTTTGTGATTTTTTTTTCTCTTTTGGACATGCTATTTACAGGTCAATACTTCTGCGAAGACTCTGTAGCCTGATGGGCACTGTATTCTTGCTTCGCTGCTTTACCATGTTTGTGACTTCCCTCTCTGTTCCAGGACAGCACCTCCAATGTTCTGGAAAGGTAACTTTCTTTTATTATAGTGTTGGTATGATTGCATTGTTTGGAACATTTTTAATAGTTACTTCTAACTGTATGTTATATATTAACAAAATGTCTTTTCAGTATTTGCAGTGTACATTGTAAACATCCAAGTGGGTGAGACCAAACATATCTTTGGATCCATTTGAATTAGTTTGTCAAATGAAAAGTAGTTCATAAGGACGGCTAGGTGGTACAGTGAATAGAGCACCAGCCCTGGAGTCAGGAGGACCTGAGTTCAAATCTGGCCTCAGACACTTGACACTTACTAGCCATGTGACTTTGGGCAAGTCACTTAACCCCAACTGCCCTCTTAAAAAAAGAGAGAGAAAAGAAAAGTAGTTCATAGTACTAATGAAATACTGTGAGTGACTTCTTATATAAAATGAAGACTCATTGCTCCTTTGAACCTCTTTTCAGGATTAAGGCTCCCAGGTTCAGATCACAAGATCATAGGTAGAGTGTACTGAAAGGGACAGGAACTTCAGAGGTTATATAGGGTCCAACCCCCTTTTTATAGATGAGGGAAATGAAGCATATGGAAATTTAAGTGACTTGCCCATGGCTAAATAGGGACTCAGTGTTCAGAAACTGTCTCTACCCAAAGATACTAACTATAATTTGCTCTAGTTGAAGCAACATCCCAGCAGATAAATGCAGGAATCCCCTCTACAATATTCCTGGCAGTTGGTTATCTAGCTTTTATTTAAATACTTAGAATAATGGAAATTTTAGTACTTATTCCATTTTTAGACAGCTCTGATTATCATAAAGTTCATTCTTTGAGTGAGTCATGATATGAGTCCTAACTATAACAATTGAAGGAGTGCAAAAGTAGAATGATAGTGAGTTTCTATAGGTGTTAGTAGTTAGACTAACTAGGAGAACTTTAAGATAGTCCAAATATAATGAAAACTTGTTGCTTCTGGCAGGGGTTGATTGCTAAGGGAATGGGTAGTAATACAAAATATTACAGTGTATATTCCAAAGAATTTTATATTAAGTAAACTGCCAACAGAAACAGGTCTCTTTTCTGTCTAATGCCAGTGATTTGTTGCCAGTTTGTTAACTATGGAAACTTCTATTTTAATCTACCCTTAATACCGTTAATTGCTCTGAGTTTTGCTATAACCTACTTTTTGACCTATATTATTTATGGCATCATTAAAAATGGGTAATTGAGAAGGCATCCAGATCGCATCTTATTACACCAAACCCCCAGGGCCATTGTTAAGTGTATTGTCAAATGGTAGCCTCATATAACGAATAAAGGGCAAAGAAAAGGTTTAGTTCAGGATGAGGACGACACGAGTTCAAGTTCTTTCTCTGAAACACAGCTGGGTGACAGGTAGGAATGGGAGAGTTCACTTCAATTTACTAGCCATAAAGCTAAATAGTTAGAAATAATGGCCCTAGCCTGTGGGGAGTAGGAAGAAAACAGAATGTTTCTGTTAAAGAAGCTAGATAGTGAATTAGTCATCAGAGACCGCTCCAAACATCGGAAAGAAAACCCTGTAGCAAATGCCTATACCTGTCTTTGTCTGTGCTTCCTATTGCTTGTAATATAATATGGAAGATTTTGGTCAACTTTTCTGGGCAAGGGTAGTTGGGATGTCTGAGATGGAAAGTGACAAGGGGAACTGGAATGAATGAATGAAAAAGCATGTATTAAAGTACTTTCTGAGTGCCAAGCACTGGTGATACAAAAACAAAAGCAAAACAATGCCTTCCCTTGAGGGGTTTACATTCTAATAAAGGGAGACAACACCTAGGGAGCAGTGGTGAGCAGGGATGGGTGTTTGGGATTGGGATGTCACAAAGGATGGTGAGTAGGGCCAGAAGATCATTGGTTTACATTCCCTTAACAGTGCAGTGGCAGTATTAATTTGATTATGGTTTTGTAATCCAGGGTAGGAAGGAAGATGAAAGTGATTGGGATGGAAAGTGAAACATGCCTGGCTTGGGCTGGATAGCATAAGCCCCTAGGTCTGAGTTCTGGAACTGAGAGGCTCAAGTCCCTTAGGAGAATGTAGTCAGGGAAGTTAACGGTTCAGTGCTCTAAAGGTGCAGTGACAGAGCTGATGGCAAGAAGATGGCCACAGTAGAGATTAATTAGTGCTTTTTAGCTGTGTCATCACTTGCTTCCTCTCTTTTTGACTTGCAAACTTTTCCCATTTATTTCACTTCTTTTCCCCCAAGTAAATGCTGCTGCCTCCCTAGTTTCAAAATAGAAGACATGACCATTGAAACTAAAAGCTAGATACTGAATTAGCAATATTATAGGAATTGAGAGTGCCAATGATTAAAAGATATGCTAAAACTTAAATTAACCTTGTTCCCTGTAAGTACTTGGGTATTAACTATAAAGGTGGAATTCAAAGCAGACTAGAGTGGTAGTCATCTAGTACTGAGGAAACAAAATAACACTACCAGTAGGCATTGATACTCAGTAAATATTACTGATGAGATGTTTCTGTGGTCAGTAGCTAGCCTTGCTAATACAACCGGCTCATCAGCTACCTTTTCTTTACAAAGTAACTATGACTAACCCTTCCTTAGGATGGGTTAGAATTAGTCTCAAAAATTTTTTTGTTTTGCTCTTTGGAGGGGGGAGGGCAGGGCAGTGGGGTTAAGTTACTTTGCCCAAGGTCACACAGCTAGTGTGTGTCTAAGGTTAGATTTGAACTCGGATCCTCCTGACTCCAGGGCCAGTACTCTATTCATTACACCACATAGCTACCCCGTTCTCACTCTGCCTGTAGCCAGGCCTTAAAAATACTTTAGTTGGGGCAGCTGGATACTACCATAGATCCAGCACCTGTCCTGGTGTCAGGAGGATCTGAATTCAAATCCAGCCTCAGACAAGTACTTACTAGCTGTGAGACCCTGGGCAAGACTCTTATTCTGGTTGCCTCCATGAGCTTGAGTAGAAGAGCCGGATCTGTATAATGAGTGCTTTGAGATGATGATTCACTTCATACCTGTGTGAATTAATATATCAAGCACAGTTTGCTTAGTGAATTCTTAGGTTTGACTGGAAACAGACTGAATTTAGTCATTTTTACTTAGGCATCATCATTCCTCTGTTGAATCATTCTGAATCATTCAGCATTTGCATTTTAAACAAATACTTTATTAACTTCTGTTTTACATCATTCATTTCTGCCAGATTTTGAGTTACAATCATTTTCCCCCCATTATTCCCCTACCCAACCTCCCAGAATAGCAGTCCCACAAGATATCACTTCCTCCAATCTGCTCTCTCCCATACCTTCTCCCATACCCCCATCGACTTTTCCATTAGAGGAAGATGAATCTTTTTGTCCCAATGCCTGCATATCTTATCTCCCAATTATAGGCAAAAGAGTATTAATAATAGTATTTATATATATATTTGAAACATTTAATGTTACGATCTTGAATTTCAGATCCATTTCCTTCCTCCCTTGTCACCCATTCCTTCTTGGTATATAAGTAATTCAGTATATGTTGTACATGTCTAGCTATGCAAAACATTATCATAGTAGATATATTGTGCAAGGCTGCTTATAATTCCCTCCCACTCATCCCACCCCCACCTGGTCCATTCCCTACTTGATCCTGTCCCTCTTTTATAGTGGGTACTTCCAACCTCCCCTCACCCAAGGATGCCCTCCCATCCATCATCCCTCCTCTCATCCCCCTTCCCCCTATCCTGCTGCAGGTTGAGATATCCCATTTAGTATGTATGTCATTTTCTCCCTGAACCAAATTCAATGTGAATGTGGTTTTGCCTTTTTAGCCTTCCTTATTCTCCCCCTCCTTTGCACCCACTTCCCCTACATGAGATAGTTTACCCTACCATGTCTCTCCCCATCTCCTCTTGCCACTTTCCTCTCTCACCTCATAATTTCATCCCTTGAGTACTCTCCCTTCCCAACAAAATCAACCTATGCCCTCTATCCATATATAACTGTAACCATATACACACACACTCACATATGTATTCATATGACCACACCCCCTTCTTCCATTATTTTCATAGTGGGAAAGATATCATCAGTCACAGATATTGCTTTTCCATATAGGAATGTAAATAGTTCAACTTTGATAAGTTCCTTTCGATTTCTTTTCCCTGATTACCTTCTCAGGCATCTCTTGCTTCTTGTGTCTGGATGTCAAATTTTCTATTCAACTCTGGTTTTTCCTCAAGAATGCTTGAAAGTCCTCTATTCCACTGAATGACCATATTTTCCCCTGAAACAAAATACTCAGTTTTGCTGGGTAGGTGACCCTTGGGTTCATTCCCAGTTCTTTTGCCTCTGGAATATCATATTCCATGCCCTTCGATCCCTCAGTGTAGAAGCTGCCAGGTCCTGGGCTATTTTGATTCTGTTTCCACAATATTGAAATTGTTTCTTCCTGGCTGCTTGTAGTATTTTCTCCTTGATCTGGGGATTCTGGAACCTGGCTATAATATTTCTGGGAGTTTTCTTTTTGGGATCTTTTTCAGGAGGTGATCGGTGGATTCTTTCAATCTCTATTTTGCCCTCTGGATCTAAAACATCAGGGCAGTTTTCCTTGAGAATTTCTTGAAGGGTGATTTCTAGGTTCTTTCCTTGATCATGGCTTTCAGGTAGTCCAATAATTTTTAAATTGTCTCTCCTGGATCTATTTTCCAGGTCAGTGGTTTTTCCCATGAGATATTTCACATTGCCTTCTAATCTTTCATGTTTGTTTGGATCTGTAACAGCATCTTGATTTCTCATAAAGTCATTAGCTTCCATTTGCTCCAGTCTAACTCTGAAGGAATGAATCTCCTCAGTGAACTTTTGAGATTCTTTTTCCATCTGGCAAATTCGACTTTTTAAGGCATTCTTCTCCTCATTGCCCTTTTGGGCCTCCTTTGCCATTTGAGTTAGTCTATTTTTTAAGGTGTTGTTTTCCTCAGTCAGGCTGTTGACCCTCATTTCATACTTTTCCTGCATCCTTCTCATTTCTCTTTCCAATTTTTCCTCCACTTCTCTTATTTGATTTTTAAAGTCCTTCTTAAGGTCCTCTATGGCCTGCAACCCACTCATGTTTTCCCCTGGGGCTTTTGGAGCAGGACTTCTGACCTCACAGTCCTTTTCCCGCTCTATGCCCCCAAAATAGGAGTCTAGGGTTGCATTTTTCTGTTTCCTTTGCCTTGGCATGTTGCCACTTAATTGCTTGACTTTTGGGCTTGTTGCCACACTATGGCTTTAAGGCCAGATAGAGGAATTTTCGTCCCGAACGTGTGGGGGGCAACTTCCGTTTCTGGCAAGCTGTAAACCCACCCACAACTTCCACCCTAGATCACAATCCAGATCCAGGGAGGTTAAAGCAAGAGCGATTACCCCCCAAGACTGATCGCTGGATCTCCCCACGATTTGTAGGCTGGGAGCCGGAAATGCCTCTGAAAACTACAAAATGGCGTGTCTCCTCAGCGGCTTCTAGCCCCCAGGGGAGGGAGCTGACGCATTCCCCAAATACAGGTCCCAAAGTCCATAGGACACTAACCTCTTACTTTGTCCTAGGCAAGTCTATGTTGATAATTCTGGAGTCTCCACAGTTCCTGGTGTTCTGGGGTTCCTCCAGCCGGCTGCTGGCCCTGCCGCCCTGGGCGGCTCCCAGACCACTGCGCTGGTCCTTCCTGCAGGGTGCTGGGCTGTCCTCAGCGGGAGGTTAGCTTCTCTGTGTCGTTCTGTGGGTGCTGGGGCTCCAGAAGATTTTCAGAGTCCTTTTTTACATAGTTTGTGGAGAATCTGGGGGCAGAGAGGCTTGGACGAGCTGTTTCTACTCCGCCATCTTGGCTCCGCCCCCCTCAGCATTTGCATTTTGCTGAGAATTTCGTGTTGGAAACCTTAAGTCATCTTTTTGAGCTTTTTAAATACTAATCTACATTTTCCTCATCTTAGCTGTATGGCAGTGTTTGGGAGAAACTGCACCGAGCCTTTGCCATATGGAGTGGCTTTGGTATGACCTTGACTGGCGTACACACTTGTGGAGATTACATGTTCAGTGGCCACACGGTTGTCCTGACTATGCTGAATTTCTTTGTTACTGAATGTAAGTACCATCCCTTTGTCATCATGACTTTATTCTTCAAGTCCTTTGTGAAGGTTAGGGGAGTATTTCATATGTTAGTGTCCTGTCTGAGCAGATTTATGGAATATATGATGAAGTCTTGCTTGTGATTTTAAATTAAAATTTGTTGGGGTTTTTGTTTTGTTTTTTGTTTTTTTTCAGATACACCAAGAAGCTGGAACTTCTTGCATACTCTGTCCTGGGTCCTCAACCTCTTTGGAATCTTCTTCATTCTGGCTGCACATGAACATTACTCTATTGATGTGTTTATTGCCTTTTATATCACCACAAGACTCTTTTTGTATTACCACACTTTGGCCAATACCAGAGCATATCAGCAGAGTAGGAGAGCAAGGATCTGGTTTCCCATGTTTTCTTTTTTTGAATGCAATGTTAATGGCACAGTACCTAATGAGTATTGTTGGCCTTTTGCAAAACCTGAAGTAATGAAAAGATTAATTGGTTGAAGAATATATCTTTATAAAGAATTCATGATCAAATATACAGAAATGGTTTTAAAAACTAATAACTTTATTTTTCCCCTTTTGTGTTTCTGAATGCCTTGTTAACTTGGCTTGTTAGTAGACAGAGTGGGACTTTCTGTGCATATTTAGCAAGGTCGTGGTTGTAAAAAGTAAGCCTTGAATGGTCAAGAGTACTCAAGTATTTGAACAGAAAGCTCAAAGAAGCTTTCCTTTTAGGGGAGGGGCAGGGAGGGAGAATCCAGATTTTGTGTTGGTAATTTGAGATAGGTATATTTCCTGATTACGGCATGATTATATTCAAACAATTCTGTTTTGTGGAAGCTGCTTCCAGTTGTCTTCAAAGAAAATCCATGAGCAATACTGGTCATTTAAGCAGTTCTCACTCTTATCTCTCCATATACACAAACGCATATGCATATATATGTTCAGAAAGTGTAATTTTGAATGAATAAGTTTTATTGGCTAATAACTGCCTTCTGAGTCTGCCATCCCTAAGAAGATACTGTGTTACACCAAGATGCCTGAAACTAGGAGAAAAGAATAAAAGGGGCATTTGATGGGGTGGACAGAGTGCTGATGATAAAGCCATCAACAGATGCAAGTCACTGATCCCACTGCATTTGTGACCAGAGGAGGAAACAATATAAAATATTTCCTTTCCATTTGGGGGCCTCAGTTTAGCCTTCAGTTGGTAAGAAGAGATGGCCACATTCATTGAAAAATAACTATGGTTTGGTTTTAGTGATGTCATCTTGAACAAACTTGTATTTTTTAAAGTAAATTCTTTTAACTAGAGAAATGGGAGTTTTTTCTAGTACTGAACAAGATTTTTATGCCCTGTAAATAAGGAAAATAAGCATGTGATTATTTTAACTTCTGAAAAAAAGCTTAATAGCAAATTGCAGAATTTTTTCCCTTCTATTTTTGATTTTTGGAGTTTCTGGTTCCAGCTCATTGAAAAATGAGCAGGGTATATCTGGAGACTCAGAGTTTAGTTTAGTTTTTTTTTTTTTTTTAAACACAAATTTGTAAATACATTCTTTTTATAAAGTCTTATTTCAGCAGCGGGCACATTGGATTAGCTGCTTGTTTACAACACTAGAAGTTAAGTATACTGAATAATTTAGCTTCTAAGAGACCCATTGGTCACTTTTTTGGAATGATTCTGTTTTTGTGGTTGTGATTAGAGAATAGTTATAAAACTGGAGTTTTGAAGTCTTTGATGGGCATATGTAGTATGCCCTGCTCTTAGCCATCCTCTGAAAACTGTCTGGGTGAGCTTAACCACTTAAAAGCTTCATTGTGCAGACTGAACATTACTTTTTATATATAGAAAGTTGGAGAAAATACTTAGAGTCAAAGCATTTACCTTGAGGCCCTAAATGAGGCCAACCTAGTAATAACCTGTTCCTTCCTTGCCTTTTTCTTTTGGCACTTTAATTAATCTCCCGCCCATTAGCTGCAGAGGACCCAGGATGGATTACAAGGGGGAAGTAGCATTGTCCTAGCAAGACTCACCTTAGTACTAGGTGACCTCAATTTTTGTTGGCTCTGAACTTTACCTCTAAGTTCACCCCTGAATGTCCATAGGAGATACCAATGTGGAACAAGGCTAATTTTAAGTTTTGTTATGCTCTCTAGTCCCTAATACTTAAAATTCTTCTAACACCTTAGTTTGTCAGTCTTGTTATTGGGGGAAGGGAAGGGAAAAATGCTGACATTTCATCCAAGGCAATTGCATTATTTTGAAGGATGACTGTTTCTATGCCAGAGTAGTTAATATTAAACTGCTCTGCCCCCTCCCCTTTGAGGTCAAGAGATGGTCAGTGTTATTGCTTTATTTTCTGAGGCAAGAAAAATTGGACATTCCCTTTTGAACTCAGATACAGTATAGCTTAGCTAGGGAAGGTCAGATAATTGCTTCTGGAGAAACTTTTCAAAATATGTTGTAACATTAATTCCAATATGTTAAATACCTATTTAATGATCGATTTTTTTCCTTCTTTAGTCTTTTCTTCATTTAATTTTTAAGACTCATAAGAAAAACCCCAATTACCTTTTCAGAGATACTGACTTTGAGAGGACCTGTCAACTGCTTTTGAGCTCCATTAACTGTCAGGACTTAAAAATAACTTTTTACCTGGCATTTACTTGTATCTGTTGTTGAAGCAAAAGGTAGAGGTTTGTAATTTATTATTGTAGCTATTTTAAGACAGTGTTTACATAAACTAAAGTGATCATTTCAAAGACTCTTTCCTCAAAGACTTTGAGACAAAATTCTTTTCAGTTTTTTAAATGTGAAATATATGTATTCTTGTAATTTTTTTGTCCAGAAATTTCCGATTTTACCTCCAAATCTTTTTTTCCTTCTTAAAAACCAAGCCATAATGATGATAACATTTATGTTTACATTTTGGACTTCATATGTTTGGGCAGAAACACTATCCACTCACTAGGTCTACATTGTTTAATGACATTATGGTTCTGCCACTGTGAATTGGTGAGGCACTCATATCACCAAGAAATCAGGATTTAAGCTTCCCCATTTTCAAGCTGCTGTGGAGTCATGTGTCGAAGGAAAGACAGGGCTTTGAATTTGGCAAACAAAAGTAGGTAGTTTCCCTTTTGGCTCTGATGTAGTTGCTGGGATTCTGGGGTCTAGGGTTCCGTTTTTTAGACTAGCAAGGGTTGCAGTTTTAAGTCACTACTGAAGAACAGTGAGGCAGGAGGAAGCTTGAAAAAGGGAAGTCTACCATTGATTCGACAAATAATGGGCCCTGCTGTGCTACTGCCTTCCTAATGCCTCTGTTCCTCCCTCGCTCTAGTCTCATGTGGCCAAATAGAGCAAAATCACAACCAACTTTGTAAAAATTGGAAAAGGTTGGAGTCTCCATCTTTTACATCTTACCATGGTCTTTTGGTTTTTTTGAAGGAAGAAATCAGTACCTTAGATTTGGAGACAGGGAATTGAATAAGTGTGAGTTGTTCAAAGACAAAATTCACTGACTAGAAACTTGGTGTTTCAAAAACAGAATTTTAAGAATAACATTGAGTATTCTTCCTTTTTCCCTGTTGTTGTTTCATGGAACTCCAGAAAGCCAACAAATACAAAAAGAAAATAGTATAATGGACTTAGTTTTCAGGGGAATCTTTTTAGAAAATGTTAGTTTAATGTTAACTGAAATACCTAACACTAACCTGCTGTTTGTATTCAGCAAAAAATAAATATCACTATTTTATGTGAACTTTTTTTGTTATAATTACAAAATGAGTACTCTAACCAAATCCTTGTTTTAAACTTGCTAATTTAGTAAACTTAATTTTTATGGTCTTTTTTTTATAGACTTCAAATATCACTAATAAATTATAACAAGTCATAGCTAAGTCTAGAAGGAATGTTCAGTTATTTAAGATAAGTTAAAATGGACTCTGTTTAGAATAGTTCAGTTGCTTTTAAAATGGTATCAGTTTCATTTGGATGTTTTCAAAGCCAACTGAGGTATGCTAATTAGTATCCAACTTTGCTTAGCAGGTTAAAGAGCTTGTTTTCCATAAACCTTAAACTGAATAAATTGTGGCTGAAAAGGGGGTGAATTTGTCAATGACATCTAAGGCCAAACTATAAAAAGTAATTAACAAAACCAGATTTTTCCCCCAATGTGTTTGAACAGATTTGAAAAGGTTGTAATTAGTATGGGAGGAAAAAATTGGCATCACCCACCCCAACCTACTACCAATTTATGACTAAAATTTGATTTACTCTTTTTTGTAGTAAATCCAATAGTAGCCTTGACTAAATCTATAAAATATAATTCAGTCACCAGGGGCTGCTTTTTTTTTTTTAATCCTTCCCCAAACTAACTGAAGGGCATTTAGCTCCTTATTCAAAGTGTTCCACACTTCAGCATAATTTAGCTTGATCCTTGAAGGTGGGAGGAATATTGTGAAGGGGCATGTTCTATGCAGAAATCAAGGTAAATTTCTTTTCTAGACCTATATGAAAAGTCTAAGTTGCTGAGTTGACTAAAGAATGAAATACAGTTAGCCACATGACCAGTTAATCCATTGATAAATTAGTAATATCACCCTGTTGTTTCATTAAAAGTCATTTTTATTTTGAATTAGTCTGTTGGCACTATGGAGTACTTTGGTTGATAGCAAAAGACATGGAAACTGGTACTTAATGCTTTGGGGGAACCAATGCCAACTCACACTGAAATAAGCACGTTTTCCTTTGAGGGTTGTTCCCAAGTATCTCCCTAATCCACAAAGAAACTAGTGTTACTTGTAGGTGTGAGTCCCCATGGCAGCCGTACCTTGAAGCACAGTATTGTAAATAAGTAAATATTGTCTCGATTCAAAATTTAAATCCAGATTTCATTAATATATTATTTTATATCTTTGTTGTATCAAAACATATTTAAAAGAACTAAAAATAAAACATTTGAAAGCTGCATTGAGGTCTCGTTTAAAGACTTTTTCATTATTTTTGAAGCTGTCTAAAAAATTAGTCGTTTGTGCTGACAAAGCAGAGTACAGCAAGGGAAGTTGAATCCTTGCAAGTAATTCATGCTGGATATTCTTGTCTTACTAGGACACAAGGCACTTTCTGCACCTTCTCTTTCTATTTTATTGAAAGAATATTTCGTAAGGCTGTTGAAGCAGTTTTGATGTGAGGGGATGGGAAGGACTCAAAAAGGGGGAGGAAACTGCCTTAAGATTCCATTTAATTTTTTTTAAATTACTTTTTATTTTTGTTTTATTTTTATTTTTATTTTAAAAATTATTTCTCCCTCCTTCCACCTCCTCCCCCACCAATTGAGAAAGCAAAAAATATTATACCCATTATATATATATAAAGTAATGCAAAGCAAATTTCCACATTAGCCATGTTGCAAAAAGAAGAAAAATGAAGTGGAAAAAAAATGCTTTAAATTGAACTCAGAAGTTCATCAGTTCTCTCTTTGGAGGTGGATAGCAGTCCTTTGGAATTGTCATAGATCATCGTATTGACCAAAGTAGCTAAGACTTTATAATATTGCTGTTGTGTACAATGTTTCCTTGTTCTTCCTGCTTCGTTCTACATCAGTTCGTACACTGGTTTTTCTGAAATCATTCTGCTTTTCATTTCTTAGAGCACAGTAGTATTCCATCATAATCATATGCCACATTATCTCAGATTTCTAATTCTTTACCACCACAAAGAGTTCCTATATTTTTGTACATATGGGTTCTTTTTCTTTCATCTCTTTGGGGTAGAGATCAAATAGTATTGCTGGGTCAAAGGATATATATATATAGTTTTACATACTTTAAATATATATTTCGACATAGTTCCACATTGTTCTCCAGAATGATTGGACCAGTTCACAGCTCCACCAGCAGCTCATTAGTGTCCCAATTTTTCTATATCCCCTGCCTTAAATTCCATTTTAACATCTATTTTAAAAATTAGGAGTTTTATAGGTTTTCATAGTCTTGAGTCAGCAGCCAAGGGTAATAACAAAAGTACAGCAGAAAACCTTGTAAGAATGGGTCCTGGGGCGGCTAGGTGGCGCAGTGAGTAGAGTGTCGGCCCTGGAGTCAGAAGGATCTGAGTTCGGATCCAGCCTCAGACACTTAACGCACACACAAAAAACAAAAACCTAGCCGTGTGACCTTGGGCAAGTTACTTGGCCCCAATTGCCCTCCAAAAAAGAAAAAAAAAGAATGGGTCCTGATGCTTTCTTCAGATCTACAGAGCAGTGGAGATGTCTCACCTCTCAAGTCACCAATGCATTATTGATCTGTTCAACCACTGAAATTGTTTTGTAAAGCACAAATGCAGATGATCTATCCAGGTAGAGATACTTTCTCATCAAGAACTTTTCATCTTGGTATAAGGAAGATGCTACCTCTTAGAGGAATGGAGACATACCAGGCAGGGGCCAATAATATGTGTCAGGTACCATGCAAAGTGCTTCATAAATATTTCATTTGATCCTCACAATCCCTCTGAAAGGTAGGCACTATTGTTACCCATTTTATAGGTGAGGCAGGCAGAGGTTAAGTGACTTGCCCAGGGTCACACAGTAAATGTCTAAGGCTGAATTTGAACTCGGGTATTCCTGACTTCATGCCCAGCACTCTATTATCCTCTATAGCATCCAGCTGTTTCTAGCAATTTAGAATATGTATGAATTAGATCTGTTCATGTATATAAAAATTTCAAGTGTTTAAAGAGGACAATACCTTGCATTAAAAAATATAAATGTATACAAGGTGTCCCAATTTTATCCTTGTAAAACTTAAAGCCACACTGAGACTTTTGGGATGCCCTTTATAATACGGACGTGGAGACAAAGAAATGACGCTATTCAGCTATACAGTCTCTTCTGTATAGGATATTATTAAGTGCTGTGGATGATAAAAGGAAATCTAAAATAAAGTCCTTACCTTGATGAATTTAAATTGTGGTTGAAGAAACACACCAAAAATATTATTTAAAAGATAGTATTTAACAATTGACATCTTACTCATTTGTCTAGGTCCAGTTCAAATGCTACCACTGCCATAAAGCTTCCTGATCTCACTTTTCATCTATTATGGGCATTCTGTAATCTCCCTAAGTACTTAGATATATTACTCTTACTATATTTTAAGCTCCTTGAGGATGGTAGACGCTAGGTTGTATCACAGGATTTAGAACTGGGAGGGACTTTAGTTCATCCAATTAAAACCTCATATTTACAAGGTCACAGAGTAGGTAGTGAAGCCAGCTCTCTGATGCTGTTGCTCTTATATCGCTGTTCCCCTGACTTATTAATCATATCCCCTCATGTTTACTTAGTACAGTGTATACCTAGCACGTGTTTAGTGTTTGAATAAACGACTAGCAATGTAAGGTACTGTAGTGCTGGGGGAAAAAAAGCTTATATTTTACATATAGGAACATCAATTCATGAGAGTTGTAACCTGCTCAAGATTGTGAAGCCAGTAAGTTCCAAAGCAACAATTAGAACCCTTGTCTTCTTCCTCAGTCCAGGATTCTTGTCATTGTACCATTAGGAACAGGTTGTAGAAAGTCTGGGATGGCAAGCTGAGGAATCTGAACTTTATCTTAGTGGAGAACCACTGGGGAAAAAGATGTAAATTTAAAGGTAGAAATGCAAGGTCCAATTGTGGATGAGGCTGAAAACAGCTAGAGGGTGGGGCAGAGGACAGAAAAGTGAGTGAGGCCTAGAGTGAAGAATAGGATGGTTAGAAAGTCTCCAAATAGCTAATTGAAGAAACCCTAATTGTCTATGTGTTGCTTCAGCATCTTTGATTTGCCATTTTGGGACCTACTTCTTGTTTTCCCTCCTCTGTTTATAGACTTTCTACCTAAGGACTTAAACAAAGTTAGACTTCATTGTAACTAATATGCTGATTACTTGATCTATGCCCAAGAATTCTTCTCTTGTAATAAATCTAATCTTTTCTGTGCCTAAATTGATTGAAGTATTCTGGATTGTAATGGTGTAAAGTGGAAAATAATACTACCAGCACAGAAGCCAGCAAGAAAGACTTTATGAATTCAGAACCTTGGTCTTTGAAGGAGAAATCTTTTTTTACTATTCAAAGCTGCCAGCATCAAAGGAAACCTGAGATGTGCTAGGAATGGGATGGAGTGCCAGAGTGACATACAGTGTGTTTTGGCACACCTTTCTTTGCAAAGAGAATAATTGACATTTACATAGTTCTCTACAGTTTGCAAGGTGCTTTACATACATTATATTATTTGAGTTTCACAATAAGTCCATAGTCCTTATTTTACAGAGGAGGAAACAGGCTTAGGAAGGGTAAGTGATTTGCCAGTGGTCTTACAGGTAGGGTCAGAAGTGAAATTAAGACCCAGTGGTCTGAATCTATATCCAAATCTAATACTCTATCCACTAAGTTATCTAAAAAGTGCAATAAACCCTCCTTTACAGGATGATTTTGACTAATTATGAAAGTGAAAAAAAACCCCAAACATTTTTATGGAAGTGATATGTCCTTCAACACCCTCTTCTCTCAAGGCCTGGAGCCCCAAAACCAGAACTTCTAGGCCTCAGAGTCATGTTCACTTCTGTAGCCTTGCCAATCCAGAGTTCACTTTGAATGGAAGAGAGCTATACTTTTATTTAAAACTTTTTTGAGGGGAGAAGGCAGGGCAGTTGGGGTTAAGTGACTTGCCCAAGGTCACACGGCTAGTGAGTGTTAAGTGTCTAAGGCTGGATTTGAACTCAGGTCCTCCTGACTCCAGGGCTGGTGCTCTATTCACTGTACCACCTAGCCACCCCAGATCTGTACTTTATATATGGTGTGTGTGTGTATGTATGTATGTGTGTATATGTTTATACATACACATATATGTATATGCACACAGAGTGACCAGAAATGTTGATCAACAGGAGGTCAGACTACATGAAATTTGAATTCCACTATTCCATGAAGACTGATTTAGAAAAGGCTGATTTCAGTGGTGTTTGACAGGATGTATACAGTTTGAGGGACTTCAACCCAGATGAAATCTCACAGAGGCCATTTGATAGCTGTTAACCTAAACCCTGGGCAAAGATTTCAAACTTTCCAAAGCACTGATGGATGGTTTATATGCATTTGCTCCAGCACACTCTCACTCTCTTCCTCCCGGAAGGCTGCATAAGTACATTTCTTAACCAACACAAAAAAGGATTGGCTAGAACTCTATTGGGATCAATGTAGATCTGTTTAGGGATTTATTTGGAGATAGGGATAACACTAGACAAATAAGCAGGATATTTTACCACTAGCTTATTCACTGAGGGATCTAGTTTGTGGGCCTATCTTTGCAAGGGAAATGGGATTGAACTAGGTTATGAACTAACCCCAAAATCTTAGTGATGTATTAAGCTATTAAGGATTTAACAGCTTAATACTATGCTGAGACTGAAAATCATATGAGAGAGAACTTGAAGGGACCTTATCCAGCGTGGCTCAAAAGTGTGAATACTGCAGTGAGACTTTTGGGATATTCCCATATATGGTCTCTTCAAGCTTTCATAGGTTCTACAGATATTGAGTGGAAGAAATCGAGAGGCATAACTTGAATAGTATCTCTCCCTCTATTTGTATATAACTGTTACAGAAACTTAGCTGTTTGGATTGGTTTTAATGTTCATCAAGTGCCTAACATTCTAGTTCCTCTCTTGAACCTTCTACCCTATCTAGAAAGTACCCCTTCTGCACTTCTGCCTCTTGTCATCAATCCTTAGATCCTTCAAGGCCCAACTTAGTGGCCACCTCCTACTTGAAACTTTTTCAGATCCTCCTCAAATTATCTTGCATTTATCTATATCTGTTTTAGGTGTTGTATCTCTTAGTAGCAAGTAAGCTCATTGAATGAAAGAATGAAGCATTTATTAAGCCCCTACTATGTGCAGAGCACTCTGCTAAGCTCTGGAGATAGAAAGAGAAACTTAGGACAGATCCTGCCCTCAAAGAACTCAACATTTAAAGTGGGAGACAACATGGAAGCTTTCGGTTGCAAGTCAGGTTGAAAGATCCCATGGTTCTTAGGGAAGCAGATGGTAACACTTGTTTAATGTTATTTTTTCCACGGATAAAAGCAGGTCAGTGGTTGATATTGAACCATTTGACAATGCCAAGGGCTTTGGGGATAGCACCTCTCTTTTCTGGGACTTCACTAGAGCAGCTCTCAGGGTGCAGCTTGAATAGGGGTTGTTTCTCCCTATTCTGGGATGATGGTTGATGGCACTGGTCTGGAAGCATGGCTATTCCAAAGGCTCTAGTGTTCATGGCTCTAGACTATTTCCATTAGGGTCTGAGAGGAGGTGTGGTCAAGGTGGTGATTGGTGGTGATGGTGGTGGTTTAACCTGCCTGGCACATTTATTGTCTCTCCCCACCAGGGTGTCCCCACTAAGGGGAAGGGATGTTTGTCTTTTTTTTTTCCTCCAATGTTTTGAACATAGGTAGGGCATTAATAGGTGCTGATGATGTTTGCTGTTTCTCCAATAACAATTTATTAAGCACCTACTGTGTGTTAGTACTGCTTCAAAGTAGTACATAATTTTTTTTTTTTAAGTCTAAGCTGACAAAAGTAGTTTACTGTTTGGTTTCAATTTTGGTAACTACTTCAGCTATCGCCAGAGCTAGGAATTGAGGCAGAAATTGTACAGCACAATTTCAGTGGAAATGAGACTACAGTGGATGGAATAGTATTAAGAATTTGTTGAATAATTTTTTTTTCATTAACTTTTAAAAACATGGATACCAACCAACCAGAATTGAGACCAGCCAGTCCAGAATCTTGGTCATGGTCTATGCAGAAGGACACCAGTAGAGGGCGTAATGTACCTCCTTCAATCAACATGCTTCCTTCTCTATCTCTATGCTGTGCTGGCCAGGCACTAAGTAAGTGTATTTTGTTAAACACAGTACTTTAGAATAAAGTTTGGAAAGTGTAGAAAAGGATCATGGATTCAACGCTAAAGAGACTTATGAGGTCATCTAATCCAATTCCCTCATTTCACAGATAAGGAAATGGAAGCCCAAGAAGTTGCCCCAAGTTCACACAAATAAATAAAAAGAGGTAAAAAGAGTCAGAGATGGAATTCAAATCCAAGTCTTGGTACTCCAACTCCAGTGCTGGTCCCATCATGCTGCACCAATAGGCACCTTTACTCCCTGGTTCATGATGAAGTTGTCCAAGTGAGAAGATGTGGGGTTGGTAATAATGTTTGGCTGCACCTCTGTTCCCAGGTGAGGATCAATTCATTTTAGTCATTTAATTCATTTGGTCCGTTGGTGTTTCAGCAATTCATCATGTCAAGAATATTCATTCAATTCCACAAATATTAAGCTCATCATTTAGGCACTGTGAGATAGAGATAGCAACTTATACAGTTTCTCCCCTTTTTAAGGGACTTGGAGTGTAGTGAGAGATGAAATATGTGCATGGAAAACTTTCTTATCCTGAACTAGATGTCTCATTAAAACACACACACACACACACACACACACACACACACACACACACACGGGGGTGGCTAGGTGGCACAGTGAAAAGAACATCAGCCCTGGAGTCAGGAGGACCTGAGTTCAAATCTGACCTCAGACACGTAACACTTACTAGCAGTGTGACCTTGGGCAAGTCACTTAACTCCAATTACCCTGCCTTCCCCCCTCAAAAAAAAAAAAAAAAGAAAAACACACACACATATATACGTATATATAGACACACACACACATATATTAATCAACAAAAATCTGCCTTTTCTCCCTCCTCTTCCTCCTCCCCAATTGAAAATTAAAGAACTCTCTGTTATAAACACACTTAGTTAAGCAAAGCAAATTTCCACATTGGTCATATTCAAAACAAAAACACATCTTATTCTGCACTCAGAAGTCTTTCACCTCCCTATCAGGAGGTGGCTGCCATGTCTTACCATTAGTCTTCTGGCATGGGTTAGTGTTTACACTGGTCAGAGTTCCTAATTCTTTCAAAATTGTTTATCTTTACCATATTGTTGACATGTTTTTTTTGTTCTGTTCACTTCATTCTGCATCAGTTCTTATAAGTCTTCCCAGGTTCCTCTGAAACCATCCTTTTCATGTTTTCTTACAGCACAATAGTATTCCATCACCTTTATAAACCATAAACTGTTCAATCTTTCCCCATTTGATGGACACCTTTTCTTATCCCTATTCTCTGCCATCTCAAAAAGGGTTATAGATCTTTTTTGTACATTCTTACTTAGGGTTTATTTTGCTTAGAACTAGTCTGTCTCTTAATCTACCCTCTTTAATTTCCCCCTTCTCTTTTTCCCCTTTTCCTTCCTCTTGTTGAGTGAAACATATTTCTATACCCAACTGAGTCTGTGTCCCTCCCTTGGCTAATTCAAATGAGAGTGAGGTTCAACTGTCAGCTACTCTCCTCACCCCCTCCTTCTAGTTTGTGTAGAGGTCAACTTGTATACTCTAATTATGTAAGATAATTTTCCTTAACCTTCCTTTTCCTTACCCCCGTCCCAATATATTCTTTCCACCTCTTTCCATCCTTCTCTTAAAAGTCATGAAGACATAAAATCACTCCCAGGTCTTGTCTAATTAGAATCATCTCAGGCTGAGGACCTGTAAGCTTTCAGTACTCCAAAGTGGTCTGGTAAGCTGTGCTGGTTCAGAAGGATAGAGCTGCAGGCTCCCCTTTGGTCTGGGAGTCCAGCCCTGGTTATTCCTCCGCAGCTTTCATATTGGGCTAGAAGCTGGAACTAATACCCTGCTCTGCTCCTAGGATCTGAGACATACATCTTATGCTTGTTTTTGAACTTAGCTACACATCCTCTCTGGGGCTTGCAACTGCTTCTCACAGTGGGCACACTCACCTCTAGATTCAAGCCCCTTCCTCAGTGAGCCCTGGATGTGTGACTTGGAACTGGGCAACTAGGTGGTTCAGTGGACAGAGCACTGGGCCTGGAGTAAGGAAGACCTGAGTCCAAATCTGGCCTCAGACACTTACTCTCTGTGCAACCCTGGACAAATCACTTAACCCTGTTTGCCTTAATCCACTGGAGAAGAAATGGAAAGTCTCTCCAGTATTTTTGCTAAGAAAACCCCATGGACAGTTCTGGTGTAGTATGGTTCAGGGGGTTACAAAGAGTCAGACATGATCGAATGACTAAACAACAACAAAGTGGGTAACAAAGCTTTTATTACCTGTTTACTTAATTACCTGTTGTATTATCCTGGGATTGGTTTTAGGGTGCCCTCGTGTGTATGTGCATCTGGGACTTCTGCTTCCCCTGTGGATAGCCTCCTCATGTGTCAGAATGTGCCTTGAGCAGCACACTCCCCACCAGACCCCATTCACTGTGTCTGCAGACCTCTCTGTCTATCCCACTATGCCTACCTGGGCTGCAAAAATAGCTCATTGTGACTTTGTCTTGGATTTCCCCATCGGGATTTAGTCTGGTGAGTTTTCTAGATCTATTGGGAAGATTTTTCAAACAAATGCCTCTTCATGCAGCCTTGGATAGCATTAGTGTTTCTGAAGGTCACGCTGTACTACTTATCCATGCAGATAAATAGCCCCACTAAAACCTCCAGCTGTTTTCAGATGAACTTTATGAAACAGGATCCATCCTGTACTTTTGAAGTTTCTTTTTTTCCCTAAACTTAAGTGAAGAACTTTATCCCTTTTAAATTTCATCTTATTTAATTTGGCCCAATGTTCTACTTTACTGAAACAATTAAGTCACTTATTTTGTGTTGTGTAGCTTCCCTGCAGAAAACGTTCAGTTTCTGGACAACTTCAGAGTGTGGAAAGGAAGATGATGAAGAGAAAAAAGGCATCAGAGAGCCACTGCTCCTTCCTCTTCCTGTCCCCACCCCTCACCATATTCACAATCATTCAAGCCTCTTTTGGATCTGAGGCTGACTCTCCCAGAATCTCCTTGACCTTGTTACCAATTGCTATCCAGTAAGGATTGTGGCCTGACTTGCCATGCCTTCCTGTTGAGGTTTTGAATACAGTAGATTTCATCATCTTCTGACTTATGACCCCAGCTAGCTGTGCCTTTGGACTGCTGTTGACACTTGAGATCAGGAACATTTTATCTTTGCTGCAGAGATAGGCAGCTTTTTTTCAGGGGTATGGGGCTGTGTTTGGTTAATTTACATGATGTATGTGGAAAAGCCCTCTATTTTATTATTTTATATTATATATTATATTATATACATATGTCAGATTGACATCTGACAAATACACCATCTATGCCTTTATCTAGGTCCCTGATGAAAATGTTACAAAGCATAGGGCCAAAGCACAAATCTATCGAACAACCATTGAACATTTCCTGCCAAGTCTCCATTGAACTATTAGCTACTACTCTCGGCATTTATCCAGTCCCAGTACACTGAATTTAATTATCTATTCCATATTGATCCATCTTTTCCACAAAAACTTGGTAAGTCCCCAGAAAGCTCCATGAAGGCAAAAGTTGGGTCTTATTTAACTGTATATCTCCCCTAGTCCTTTACCCCTTACTTTACCTACTGTAGACTCTTAGGTAATGTTTACCAAATTTAGTTGAATTGAATGTTCGAGTGCATTTGTAAATAAGGCAGTGATTTGTTAAGTAAGCTTTTATTGATGTCTCTAGTTTTCATATCATCGTAGTTTCCCCAAGTATCTCTCCCTCCTCCCCTTCCAGAAAGACCGTTCCCTCTAACAAACTGTTTTTTTAAAAGAAAAAGAAAAACAAATATCAGTACACACAATCAATACATTAAAAAATTAAGGCGGTGATTTCTAAATGCACTCCCATATAATTTTCCTTAGTCTCTTGACAGAGTTGGAAAATCTGTTTTTTCCCCTTTTTTAACCCAACTCTCCTCCACCAAAGTCCATATTGCCTCATTACGACATAGAAAGGACTTTAGATTCTCCTATAGAGACAAAGTAGCCTGGTGATGAAAATGGTAGATTCAGAATCAGCAAGACCTGTTTCCACAGCAATCCAGTTGTGGTCCCTAGGCCACAGTGTGAGAACAAATCATTAAGCTCATTAAGTTTCAGTTTTTCTCATATTTAAATTGTGGGTGATACACTAATAGTACCCGGAGTTGTCATGGGTCTCAAATAAGACAATGTACATAAAACGCGTGGCAAACCTGAATACATGGCACTGCCTCATTTACTCATTACTCTATAGAAATGTCACATAGTATACTGGATTGTTGATTCATTCACTAAACCGCTAGCCCTGGGGTGAGGAACCTGCTGCCTTAAGGACACATATGGCCTTCTAGGTCCTTGGGTGTGGCCTTTTGACTGAGTCCAAGTTTTACAGAACGCATCTTTTTATTAAGGGGATTTGCTCTGTGAGGTTTGGATCAGCCAAAGGGCCACACTTGAGGACCTAGAGGGCCATATGTGGCCTCGAGACCCTAGCCCTTTTTCCATACGAACTACTCTCTGGTTTCACCTAACTTATTTTATACTTAAGATGCTGAAGTTTTTCATCCAAATGTAGGACTTTACATTTCAATCAGTCAATAAACATTTAAGTACTTCTAAGTGCTGACTTTGTGATACCTTTATCCCTCTTAAATTTCCCTTCACATTTGTCCTACCAAAGGCATGTCCTACCTACTTCTAACAGGACAATCTGAGTTTTACCTTGGGTTATTTCCCCTACTTTGGGCACTCTTCCCCATGATCCTAAATACTATTTATCCTTCAGTGTCAGATTGGGTTCTGCCTCTCCATCATGAAGCTTATGATGTTAAAAGCTGCTAAGCTGCTAAAAGAGCTCATTCAATCTTAAATTATATAGACAGAAGTATGGCATCCAGAGCTAGGAAGGTTCCACTGTACTTTGCTCTGGCCAGACAAGAGTTAGAATACTGAATTCAGTACTGGGTACCACATTTTTGGGAAAACATTAAGAAATTGGAAACCCCACAGGGGATGAGGAGACTGGAGACCATGCCATACAAATATAAGTTACAAGAATTGGGGGTGCTCAGCCTAGAACGACAATCGTCAAGAAGGTATAGGTGGGAGATGTAGTGTGATAGCTGACTTCTAGTATTTGAAGAGCTCCCAAGTGGAAGGAAGAATAAGATGTCTTTAGGTCACCAAAAAATATGAGATTTGTAATCCTAGGACCAGGGTTTGAATCCTGACTCTGCCACTTTATCTCACCTTAAACAAGTTATTTGACCACTCCGAAATCCTAGTTTCCTCATCTTAAATATAAAGGAGTTTGACTAGACAACCTCTAAACTTTCAACTCTAAATCTATTGGTCCTATTTGTAGCCATCTACACTAAGGTGCTTCTCAGTAAGAAGGTGGCACCTCTGAGCTGACTTACTCACATCTTTCTCTCATACTGGCAGATCTAAATTCCAAGTAAAGGACCACCACCACATAGTTATACTCACTTTTTAAGGGTTCTAGGGATAATCCTATTGTGAGAGATATGTACCCCTATTCTGCACTTCAGCTCTAGAGTCCCCATCAATGTGCTTCCATTTACATAAAACCAGTCACACAATAAGAACATTTTAAATTCTTAAACAGCCATTTACTAACAATAAGGCAAAATAAATATCGTTCTAGCATTCATATATTAGAACAAAAACAGGAATAATAAAAATATCACAATCCACACATAAACCTTGGTCACACTCTTCTACTACTACACTCATTATTTTGGGGGAAGAATCGGCACTCCTGTATAGAAAATTGCCAAGGAGGCACATAAGTGAGGAGAATTCATGTGTTTGGGATAACTAAAAGCTCTGGAATTGTAAACTTTGGTATCATTTTTCTGCCTCAGGAATTGTCCATGAAAGTTCCTTGATAACTGTAGGTCATGTGTTTAAAAGATGCTTCCACAGTTAAGCTAATAGAGTTATACTATACTTAATTAGTACCTTACTCAACATGATGCTTCAGCCAAACTAGTTGATCCTTTAGGCAACTTCTTTGATTCTCTGCTTCTAAGCCATTTTAAGCTGGCTGTCATTCTCAGCAGCAACAGTAGTACCCATCACTTCTAGCTTTAACCTTAGCTGATGCAGTTTTAGACTCTGTCCTTTCTAGCTTTCTCCTCTTATCTCTCTGAGTTCAGATTCTGGGTCCTTTCTGTAAACACTCCCACCTTAGCTTATATTTAGTAATCAAATTCTCATCTTCTGTCTGAATCAGATAAATTACCTTTGTCCCATAATCACAGAAGTGTTCTGATGTTCATGTTGCTCCAGTATACTATAGCTTATTGCCTTCAAAAATGAACAACTGTCTCAGAACTCTGAATCAGAGTAACTGTTTCTTTGGAACTCAAAGCAGACTTAAGAGGTTCCATATGCCAGAGCAGTATTTTAAAGGGAAAGTAAGTACCTCATACCAGGAGCAATGGGTGAAAGTTGCAGCCAAGAAGATTCAGACTTGATATAAGAAAAACTTCTTAACAATTAGATCTATCCTCAAGTCTTCTAAAAGTCTTCAAATGAAATCAATCAAACAAGGGAGAGAGCATTTACTAAGCTCTCTTACTACATGCCAGGTGCTGTGCTAAGAATGAGGAATACAAAGAAAAAAAACAAAAACAATCCCTATCCTCAAAGGATTGAACTAGGACACAACGATCTTATATTCTGATAAGGGAGACAACATATGTCAATTAGAACGTACAATATAATTAGAGAATAGATGGAAGACAATCTGGGGGGGGATGGCACTTAGCATGAGGGGACTGGGAAAGGTCTACAGGAGAGGGTGCTTGAACTGAGTTTTATAGGAAACTGGGAATTTTAAGAGTCAAACACTGGGAAGTTGGAAAGTTGGGAATTGCAGCATGAGGGACAGTCCACTATTACAAAGACACAGAGATGAGAGATGGAGTATCCTGTGGTAGGAATAGTGGTGAGGCCACAGTAGAGCCTGTCTGGAGGACAGCATATTAAGAAAAGTAGGAACAAAAAGGCAGCTGGGTGGCACAGGTGATGGGGTCCTTGGGATGTATATATGTTTGTAACATCAATCTATGTAACATCAGTTTGTAATATCAATCTGTAACACCAGTTTGTAAATGGGGTGCTTTGGGATCTATGTCTGTAAAATCAATTTGTAAAAGCAGTCTGTAAAGTCACACTCCCCCCCCCAAGTCTCAAAGCATTAACTCTGCCCCTTCCCCCTGCCAGCACTTTGCCTAGCAACAACTCATGAACTGTTTATCTCTGCTTGAAACAATAACAAGCTACCTATGAATCCTTCACTAAACTATCTATAAACATTTTTAGCTTAGACAAATGTTATCTCCCTTAGTTAGAGTGGCCAGCTGCACCATGAATTCTTCAGTACCTTATCCATAGGGTAACTCCTTAGGCAATTATACCCACACTGTGTCTCTGATGGCCTTGGTTCCCAACATCTATCTTGTCAAGCTTGACATTGATGGGTGGCAGACTGGGCACTCCTTAGTAACCATGACTGAGGATTGACTTTAGTGACGTGTCAGGCCTAAAACCACACCTCCAGGTAGTCCCCCCTTGGGCTATTTCCCAGTGAATCATGGGCAATACCCCTGCGCAGTTGATATTAAAAGTGCATGGTCCTTTAAGCACTGACCACTCCTTAACTCCTCCCTGATCCCACCTTTACTCACCTAGTTAGCATAATTGGCACCTGATTTACTGTCTTGACTTCATAAAACTATGCCTGTGACCCTTGGAAGTTTGCAGGTTCCATAAGAATCTAGCCCGCTGTCCTTGCACAGCGTAACAATAAACTTTATAATTTCGACTCCAAGTTTGCTTGAACCTGGTGAATTCCTTCCAGACTGGATGCCAGGGTGGGTCCCTGGCAGAACCTCTTACCCTTCCCTACCCTTATACCCCTTTTCCTCTTCACAGGGAATAGAGTGCAGGCCTGAAACCAGGAGGACCTGAGTTCAAATTTGGCCTCAGACACTTGATACTTACTGACTGTGTGACCCTGGGCAAGTCATTTAACCCAGATCCCTGGTAGCTTTGTGAGTTGGCAGAAGGTGTATGTAAGAGATGTTTAGAGAAAGAAATTGCAAGGTTAGACCACTTTTTTGGATATGAGGGATGATTGAGAGGGGAGTCAAAGCCATGTGACTGGAAGCACATGGGTGCTCTTGACAGTAAGAAGGAGATTTGAAAGAGTGAAAGCCAGGATGACCACTTGTTGGGTGTGTTGAAGTGATTTTTGGTCAGGTACAAATTGAACTCCAATAGCTTGATGAGACTTGTGAAATAAGTTCAGCTCTCCAGTTAATGGAGCGGAAGTGAGGCCTAAGTAATAAGAGTTAATAAAGTAAAAACGGAATAAAGTAATTAAATAAAATAAAAAGTAATAAAAAAACTAATCCTAACTTTTTTTTTTCTTGTAAGTACTTAGTCTGGGTCAGCTTGGGGCTGATCTGGTCAGAGAAGAAGCCACAGACATTCTGCACACCAGGGACAGATGAGACTGTAGCTTCTGGGAAAAATCTCTTTACTTTGGACCCTACTAATTCAGACTTGGTGAATACCTGTTAGCAGATAACCTGTATGTTGATTGAAAGTAAAATAGTTTAAATAAGATATTTAAACAAAATAAAAGGAGTAAACTTTCTAAGCACCTACACTTTTGTTACTGATCTACAGAATTATCATTTTTATCCTTTCCTTCAAGATTCATTGAAGACCTTTAATAAGGAAAGGTGTTAGCATAGTTCCATTCTCCCCCTAAAGTTAATTCTTTGCTGTTGTTTTTTGCTAAGTGCCCAAACCCTGTGGCCCAATTCACCTGAATTAATGAGGTCTTCACTATATATGCAAACACTGTGTGGAGAGGTTAAGTGAACTCTGGTCCTCGGATACGTTGCCCTCCCTCCAGAAAACTAGGAAACGTGCAAATAGCACTGTTGTTAGGGGTGGAGAGTAGGGGGAACAGAAGGGGCAGGTTTTGTTTCCATTTGACCTGTTTTTAGGCCTCTCAAGGTACCTGGCTTCTCCCCAGGAAGGGGCGCCTGACAGACCTTCCCCCTCCTTTCTCTCATTTTTGCTATCCATTCATGATAAGGACTTCTCTCCCAACAAAAGAGCAGGCTGGTGGTGGAAGAAGAGGGTTGTTTTTTAACAAAGGGAGGGGAAGGAAGGAGAAAAAAAAGAGGAATGAATGAGAGGAAAGATCCAGGGCCTTAAACATTGCTACCAATAAAATGGAGGCAAACAGCCAAGTTGAGAGAGCAGAGCCGTGTGGACGGGATTATTAGTGTTGTGCCGAGCTCAGCTCTGGGCCAGCCACAGTAAAAGCCCTTTCACAAAATCCTGGAAGAGCTTAAATATAAAGCAGTGACCTGTATTCTTTGGCAGAGCTTCCTGGATCTGGGGCTTATGAGGCCTAGGAAGGCTTTGGAAAGAGCAAAGCTGGAGGAGACAGGGGCTCCCTAATCCCCAGGCATGAGTATCAGGCCCCGGCTTTCTGTTCCAAAGGGTCTGTGCTTCTCCCAGAGGAACAAGCACCCCTAGAAGAAAAGCATTGGTGTCCTGGGTGAGCAGACCCCACTTTGAAAAGGTCTCTAACACAACATTCCTGAGTGAAGCCCAGACCAGGTTAAAATGTAATTGGGAAATAGTTAACAAAATAAAAATATAATAGAACTTAGATATTGTTTCCTAAGTCAATACGTACCCCCATTTCTATTTGTTTGACACCACTGGGGTGGCTGGGGAGATAAGGCCTTGGTTGATCTCTTCCTCCCTAAGAAAGGGCAAATAGGGCATGGGACCTGAAGGGCACATGGTCTGGGGTGGCTGTGGGCGAAGTTTCATTGTTCCTCATACCAGGATATTGGGGTGAACTAGAACATAAGCTCTCACAGAACAGAAATTTCTTTGTTTTTGTTTTTTTGGGTTTTTTTTTGCTTTTTGGAAGGCAATTGGGGTTAAGTAACTTGCCCATGGTCACACGGCTAGGTTTTGTTTGTGTGTGCGTTAAGTGTCTGAGGTCAGATCCGAACTCAGGTCCTTCTGACTCCAGGGCCGACGCTCTACTCACTGCGCCACCTAGCCGCCCCAGAACAGAAATTTCTTGAACCCAGAGAATGTCTCATTCACCTGGCATCCCCAGTACCCTGCATTTAAATGGTTGTTAAAATGAAGCTGTTATTTATAGACTATGGTGACAGCACATTTGTTAAGGGGGACAAACCTAAGACTAGACTTTGTCTCTCCAGATTGGCTCCTTCAAAATGTTTCTCATTAGCCCTCCTTTCTTTCCTTCCTAAGCTTTGCTCCTCCATCTTGTCTTGATTCCACTGAGAAGGCAAGGAGTATTCTAATGGAAAGCTGGTCATCTTTTCTTTGATACTCTTCCAACAAATATTTATAGTTATCCCTTCCATAATGGGGGTGGGGTGCCCCCTCAACCTGGAAAATCTGCATAAATCTTTTTGGCCCTCCCTTTGTACCAGAGATTATGGTATTAAAAGATAATATATGTTGAGATTATACAATACTAGACATATATTTTATGCATTTCTGAGTCTCTAAACTTTTCTGTGTCACCTGCTGGCCTTTGCAGTTTCTGCAAAAGTCTCTAAAGATTCCCATGTAATTTCTTATGCTGACCTACAATATATGGAACATGAAGGGGAAAGTTGTGATGTGGAAGGGATAACTGTATTGCTTTTCTCCTGTGAGGCACTAAAATAGGTCCTGAGGGGCATACACAGATGAAGAAGCCCATCCTTGTCCTCCAGAAGCTTACAGTTCAATAGGGAGGGATGACAAGACATACACCAATAAATTGAACTCAAAAGAAAGGGTCGTGTGTGCAAAGAGAGGCCCAAAAACCTGTTTCAGATCATTGAAAAGAGGAAAGTGAGTACTTGTAGCTGCAGGGAATCAGGGATAGCTTTGTAATTCATGGTCACCCCTTTCCCCCTGAAATCTGGAGCTCATATAGAATGGATTTTCTCCTTCAGACTGACCTAAGAGTGTCATTTTCCCTGTTAGGATCATTATGCACCTGTCTCAGGGAAACTCCCAAAATGAAGTTTAGGATTAACTGATGTGTAAGTTCCTCCAGGGGCAGCTAAATGGTGCAGTAGGTAGAGCACCAGAGCCTTGAGTCAAGAAAACCTGAGTTCAAATCCAGGCTCAGAAACTTCCTAGCTGTGCAAACCTGGGCAAATCACTTAACCCCACTTGCCTCAGTTTCCTCATTTGTAAAATGACCTAGAGAAGGAAATGGCAAAGCACTCCAGTGTCTCCATGAAGAGCAGGACACAACTGAACAAGTTTCCCCAAATGTGAGTACTAGGGAGCCTTGTTCTCATACAGGAACTCATATGATAGTAGGATACTATTCATTTCATTCGACAGAAAATACAAAGGACTCATGAGGACTCATTAAAAAAAATGCAGGAGACAAATCACATTCAAAATACTCATAGGAACCCACAAACAGATATAGGAAAGACATTAAGTACTCGTAATAGTTCTACCATTCCAGGGAATTGAACCCCAAAAAGAAACTCTAGGTCTTGGGCTACTTGGAAAGTAGTTTTTGCTAAATGGAACACAGTTTGGAATTGCTAAATGACAATATCTCTTTCCATTGGATCTTCCCTATCCAAATAACTCAGGGTAATAGTAGAGACTGGGAGGGTCCAGATTCTTATGAAATAGTTTTAGTCCTTAAGCTTCAGGGACCATTTGGACAATCTTCTTCCTCCAAGGAGCAACATTGTTCAGTAAATCTCCCCTTTTCCTTTAGAAACTTCAGCCTCCCTCCTCACCTTAGGGGTTACTCATAGGCAGGCCCTCAAGGCTGATGCCATCCAAGAAATCTCCCTTCTAGAACATTAGACTCTAAAATTATGTTTGTCTAGGAAATGGAAACCCCTGGAATGGAAACTCCTGTACACAGTAAATTTTAGCTCAGGGACACCCGTAAACTTCCCTCTCCTGCTTTGACCATGTACATCAGTGCCCTGACCACTTATAGCTCTTGGATTGGGAAAGTCCATTTTCAGGCATTCTCTCCAGCCAAGTATAAACATGTTCTCTGCCATATGCCAATGTTGGAAGTTGCTATCAACTGCTTCTGGGGAGTGAGAGGAAACAAAGAAATCCCTTTTCTCTTGCTCTAAAATTAAAGACACAAGTTAAAAAAACAACAGGGGTGGGGGCAAGGGACCAAAAAAGTGGACTATTGTTCTTTTATAGGCTGGCATAAAGGAACAGCTCCTATGACAAGAGCCTGATCCTCCTGAGTCTCAGCCAATCATCTCAGGGGCAGTCCTGATAAATGGAGACTATCAGAAGTTATCATTCATCTTCTTAACAAGGTCCCTGTATATACATCTATATTGTTTGGATATAGAGAGATATTCAAATTAATGGAAGAGAAGAACTCTCTGATCAAACCCCACTTAAAGCTACATGAAGGAGGTAGCCTTTAAAATAAACCTTTAAAGGATGAAATTAAGGATTTCAACAAGCCGAGATAAGGAGGCATTCTGGACAGAGGGAAGAGTCAGGGAAGTCTGTGGCCCATAGCACTGAATGCATGCCAAGTGACAGAACTAGGTGGCCCAAATGCAAGCAAGAGGGAGGGAGTCAAAGATACAGCAGGTATTTCTAGCCTGGGAGACAGGGAGTATGCCAGTTCTATTAGTAGAAATAAGGAAATCAGGAAGGAGGAGCAGATTTTGGAAGGGAAATCCAAGATAAACCAAATTGGTATAGCAGATGGAACAAAGAGGGGGAGTCTATTCTAACTAGAAACGACAGTCAAGGGAGGAAAGCTGGACAAATATATTTGGGGATTGCCCATTGTAAAACCACACACCAGCAGCTTTCCAGAGGACTTTTCTAGAGGGCAGCTTTCAAGATTCTGATTACATAGTAGAGTGAGCTCTCTATTTATTCAATAACAAATCAGAGCAAAACATTTCTAGAAAATCAAAATGGCCACGTAGTTTTCACCAAAGTGGTCACATAGTTTTAAACAAAGTACATTCATTTAGTCAATCACAAAATCCTTAATTCAATCACAAAGTACAAAAGTCAAAGTTCTCCACCCCTAGGTCACAGTAAATCATAATCTTCTCAGTCAATACACAATATCCAAGTAAAATCTTCTTTCAGCTTGACTTGAGGCTGCCTCTCAGCTTCCATGGTTCCTCTTCCATGGTCCCAGCTCCAACTGTCACCTGGGTTCAAAGGCAGGAAGCTCCCAGTTCCTTGTCCAGCTCCTTATCCAATTCTTTGTCCAGTTTCTGTTCCATATTGAAGTTCACAATGTCCAGTCCCCCTCAAGTCCTTTACAGTTCCTGTTTCTGGGAAGACAAAGCTTAACAGAGCCACAATAATATTCACGCCCATTGCCAGCCCCATCATCAATTCACTATCTGCCTGTGAAATCAACTCATACCCACCAACAAGGTCTGAGAACTCAACACAAATCATCAACATAGACATCAACACAGATCCAAAAACGTCTAAGAGGTCAGCACAAATCATCAGTAAAGTTCCAGGACCTCTAAAACCCTCCTCCAGGACTTCTGTAAACAAACCACCAAAAAATCCTCTTTCAGGGCTTCCAGTCAGGTCCCAGGGCTTCTGTACAAAGTATCACAAACAAACATCAACAGAGACAGAGCAGACAAACAGAGTGCCAGGATACCACAAGTTTTCTCTGTGACTCTGCCATCTCAAGAGTGCTCTTCTCAGTCTGTTGTGTCTAGGCTAGGCTTCTCCTTATATATGGTCATGAGCTCCTCCCCTTGCAGGAGTTCATGAGTTCTAGGGTTCACAAGTTGTGGGGTTCACATGTTCTGTTTCTTAAAAGACTTGATACAAGGCTCAAAAGAAACTTGAACTGAAACAAAGTGTTAATTCAATAGCTGAAACAAGGTGTGAACTATTTCTGTGCTTGCTATTACACCCGTATTGGAGGTGTTAGTTTAAACTGTGAGAGTGGACAAGATTATTGCCAAGGAAGAAGAGAGGGTCAATGGAAGGGAGCCTATTTATAAGGAAAAATGAAAAAGATACCATGGGTCTGTCTTAACCTCTTGCTCCTCAGCAAGAGGCATAGTTACTTGCAACACTGGAGCCTTTCATTGTACTTTTGTTTCCCAAGAGAATTTCCCATCTTCCATCTTCTGATTGTTGCCTTTCTGACCATGCCAGTCTCTTCTGTGAATCCACTTTTAAAAAATTGAATAATTCATGCCTAACATCTTAGACCTTTTCCAGTTCAGATTCTGAGTTCTCTGTTCTCTTCTCCCTAGGCCCCAGATCTATATAATTTAAGCTGTCAGAAATCTGTTTACTTTATTTTAAATACAAACCATAAGCAGACAAATCTGATTCAGGGGTAGAAAGGAGGATTTTGTATTAATGGGCCCCCAGGGGAGTCATTATGGAGCTTCTAATTTACTACATTTTTCAAATACCTCCATTGTGAAAGGCATATGAACATATAAATAACTGATGGGGAAAGGAAATTCTGGCTGGGGATAGTATCCCCAAATGCCCCCATGGCTCTGGCAGGAGGTCACCTAGCATCACACTGGCCTCCTTCCCTCCTTCAGCAGAGAAGAATGAGCCATTGTTCCTTCTGGCTCTTCCTTCTGTCCTGTTACTCTTAATGAGCTGCCAGAAGCAGGCAGCTCCCGGCCTTTCTCAGGAACTTAAGAGCTTTCTCTTCTTACCCCCAATATCCCCAAATACAAAAACTTACTACATCAAGACAGCAGCAGAAGGGTATAGACATAAGTTCTTCTCAACTTTGGCTCTCTGGAATAGTTGTGTTTCAATAAGCCCTCCCAAATTAGGGGCAGGAGTCAGGAAGACCCATCTTCCTGAGCTCAACTCTGGCCTCAGACACTTATTATCTATGTGACCCTGGGCAAGGCACTTAATCCCATTTGCCTCAGTTCCTCATCTATAAAATATACTGGAGAAGGCAATGGCAAACCATTCCAGAATCTTTGCCAAGAAAACCCCAAATGGGGTCACAAAGAGTTGGACTTGATTGAAAAACAACTGAACAGCAAAACCTGGCTGTTCTTCCACAAACTCAAATCACATTTAAATCAACAAACAGAATCCTGTTTTCTTCCTTCTACTCCCTTTCAGTCTGTCATTAGAAATAGCTACATAGCTCAGTGGATAAAGGGCTGGTCCTGGAGTTAAGAAGACCTGAATTCAAATCCTGCCTCAGACACTTATTAGGTATGTGACCCTGGGCAAGTCACTTAACCTCTATCTGCCTCAGTTTCCTCAACTGAAAGAATAGGGATGATAACAGCACTTACCTTGAAGAGTTGTTGTGAAGATCAAATAAGATATTTGAAAAACACTTAGCATAGTGCCTGGTATACAGTAGGAGCAATATAAATGCTTATTCCCTTCTCCTTTCCTTCCTCCATGTATACAAACAACATGTTAGAATATGATTTAAGTACATAGAAGACCTCAAATGGGATGGCATGAGAGATTCCCAGAGGAGAAGTATCATTTCAAGATGGATTCAGAGAAGGTGGGTGAAGGGCAGTACTTGAGCTAGGGTTAGGAAGGAATAGACTTTGAGCTATTAGAAATGTGAGGTTATAGTATATACCCAAACATGGGTGATGGTATATACATATGTAAAGGGTACAGTAAGAGAAGAGCAAAGAATGGCTGGACTGTGGAGTGAATGAACAGGAATGGGATGAAATAAGGTCAGAAAAAAACTGAGTGAAGCCCAATGGTGAAAGGCCTTTAATGCCAGACTTAAGGAATTGTGTGTGTATGTGTACTTAGGTATTTTCCTTTGGAAGTCACTCTATTGAAGGTTTCTGAGCAGGGAAAGAATAAACCTTAGTAAAATTATGTGGGCAGCGATGTAGATATGGGTGGAAGAGAATATTCAATTGTAACCAGGAAGGCTTTTTAGGATGCTGCTAGAAATAGTCCAGTCAAGAGGATGGTGATAAGAGGAACTAGAAAGGAGGGTTTGGATGGTAGAGACAGAGAGGGAGAATGGACAGCATTGGCACCTGACTGAGCCCTGAGGGGTCTGGCCTGGGGGCCTAGAAGGAGAAACAGGGGAAAGAATGGGGGGGAAATGATGGCATTCCTCTTTCAGACATGTTGAGTTTGGGGTGTGGCTGGGACATCCACACTAGCTCTGTGATCCTGAGCAAGCCGTTGGATTTAATGGGCTCATCTGTCCTGATTTGTAAAAGGAGAGGGTTATGCTAGATAATCTCTGATTGTTTTTTTTCCCAGATTCAGTGATGTTTCCTTCAGGAAGGTTAATGCTGGGTCCTCACATTTTAAGTTTTTGAGGAAGCAACTAAAGGACATTCGGTGGTTAGTTCATGTATGGCAACAACCTCTCAGTTACATTTGCTAATGGAAGGTGACCATGATGTCGAGAGTTCCAAGTAATGGCTTGATTCATTCACTCAACAAAAACTCATTGTGCTTTCAGGTGTGAGACCTGTTGTAGTAGTAGAAACAAAAGTGAGTAAAACATGCTCCCTGGCCCAAGAAGCTTAGAGAAATCTTTGAGGTATGTTCAGAAATTGATCTATGAGGTTGATTTGGATGCAATGTAGAGTGTGTTTGGGATCATAATGGTGTAGATTTTAATAATAACAATTGCTAACATTTATAGAACATGTGCTATGTACCAGGCACTTTATAATTATTATTGTGTTATTATTCCCATTTTACAGATGAGGAAACTGAGGCAGACAGCAGTTAAGTGATTTGTCCACAGCTAGTAAGCATCTAAGATCTGATTTGACCTCACATTTTCCCAACTCCAGGCCCAGCACTCTACCAACTGTAACACCAAGCTGCCTGGCTAAAGCAGAAACGTAATGGGAGATAAGGTAAGAAATAAAGTGAGGGGGCAGCTAGGTGGTGCAGTGAATAGAGCACGGGCCCTGGAGTCAGGAGGACCTGAGTTCAAATCAGGTTTCAAACACTTAACACTTACTAGCTGTGTGACCTTGGGCAAGTCACTTAACCCCAATTGCCCTGCTTTCCCCCCTCAAAATAAATAAATAAATTAACAAGTGAATGATTAAAAAAAGAAATAAAGTGAGACCAAATTGGTCTTGAATTTGAGACCAAAGAAGTTTTTTTGGCTTGGTTTTGGTTTTTTGTTTTTGTTTTTTGAGCAGAGCAATTTCTGCTTTGTGCAAGTTCTAGTTCTTCAGGGGGATATAAAAATTACCTGGGGTTGAAGCTTGCCTCAGACACTTACTTGCCACGTGACCTTGGACAAGTCAATCCTTCTGAGCCTCAGTTTCCTCATATGTAAAATGTAAAGACATAAAATATAATATATTTAATATATTGTAATAGAAAAACAACCAAACAAACCTGTGTTACAGGTTGCTTGAGATAACAGCAGTATCTGAGATAAGAGCAATATCTCAGATAAGGTGATATATGGAAAGTGCTTTGTAAACCCTAAATTGACTAGTTAATGGGAGCTAGTATAATCATTCCCCTCCTCGATCACTGCCTTGTCTAGTTCAGACAAGGGGCTTGTGTAGCTCAGTGAAACTATATGCTATGCATGGATGGACAGGTTACAGTGGAGAGTTCTGACAGAAGGTGATCCACTGGTGAAGGAAATGGCGAGCCACTTCAGTATCTTTGCCAAGAAAATCCCACAGACAATATTAAAAGGATAAAAAATATGACATTGAAGTTGGAAGATGCCCAACCCATTACTGGGGAAGAGGAGAAGTTCCAGAAAGGATGAAGCAGCCAGGCCAAAGCCAAAGGAAGCTGGACCTTTTCAGAAGGAAAGTCTGATGTTGTAAAGACCAATATTGCATAGACACCTGGGGTGTAAGATCTGTGAACCAATGTAAGCTGGCTGCGATCAAATAGGAGATGGGAAGATTAAACATCAACATCTTGGGCATGAGTGAACTTAAATGGATGGAAATGGGTGAATTTATTTCAGATGATCACTATACATACCACTGTGGGTAAGAATTCCCTAGAAGAAATGGAATAGCTCTCATGGATAATAATAGGTGAGAAAAGCAGTATTGGGGTCTAGTGTCAAAAATGACAAAATGGCATCTGTTCAAATCCAAGGCAAACTATTCAGCATCACAGTAATACAAGTCTATGCTCCAACCACTGATGATGAAGAGGTCAAAGTTAATCAGTTCTATGAAGACCTATAATATCTTCTAGAAATAAGATTTTTAAAAAAAAAGATGTCACATTTATCATAGGGAATTGGAATGCTAAAGTAGGAAATCAAAAGAGAATTGGAATAACAGTCAAGTTTGACCTCGGAGTACAAAATGAAACAAGTCAGAGACTAATAGGATTTTATTAAGATAACTCGATGGTCGTGGCAAACACTCTTTTACAATAGCCCAAAAGGAGACTCTACACATGGACACCACCAGATGGTCAATATCAAAATTAGATTGATTATATACTTTGCAGCCAAAAGTGCAGAAGCTCTATACAGTCAGTTAACACAAGACCTGGAGTTGACTGTGGCTCAGATTATAAGATTCTTATTGCAAAATTTAGACTTAAATTGAAAAAAGAGAAAACTTTCAGACTGTATAGGTATGACCTAAATAATATCCCTTCTGAGCAATGCAAAGAATGGGAAGGCAACAATAGAATGTGAAAGACAAGAGATTTCTTTAAAAAAAATAGAGATATCAAGAGAAAGTTTCATGCAAAAATGGGCATGATAAAGACCAAAATGGTAGTGACTTAACAGAAGTTGAAGAAATTAAGAAGAGGAGGCAAGAATATACCAGAAAAAAAAACTATACAAGAAAGATCTTAACCATCACCAGTAACCATGATGGTATGGCTACTGATTTTGAGCCAGACAGCCTGGAAAATGAAATCAGGTGGACCTTAGGAAGCATTGCTAACAAAAGCCTAGTGGAGGTGATGGAAATCCAGCTAAACTATTTAAAATTCTAAAAAATGCTGCTGCTAAAGTGCTGAATATGCTAGCAAATTTGGAAAATACAATAGTGGTCACTGGATTGGGAAAGATCAGTTTTTGTCCCAACCCTAAAGAAGGGCAATGCCAAAGAATGTTCAAATTACTGAACAACTGAGCTCATTTCATACACCAGCAAGGTTATGTTTAAGGTTCTACAAGCTAGGCTTCAGCAATATGTGAACCAAGAATTACCAGAAGAACAGGTTGCTTTTTGAAGAGGTTGAAGAACTAGAGACCAACTTGCCAACATTCTTTGGATTATGGAAAAACCAAGGGAGTTCCAGAAAAAAAACAAACCCACAACATCTACTTCTTCATTGACTACATTAAAGTCTTTGACTGTGTGGATCACAACAAAAGGTGCTAAATCCTCAAAGAGATGGGAATACCAGATTATCTTACTTGTCTCTTGAGGAACCTGTATGAGGATCAAGAAGTAATAGAATCGAACATGATCTGATTGGTTTAAGATGGAAAAGGAGTACAAGACTATATGTTGTCACCTTATTTAACTTGTATGCAGAGTATATCATACAAAATTCCAGGTTAGATGATTCAAAAGCTGGAATTAAGGTTACTAGTAGAAATATTTACAATCTCAAATATGCAGATGAAACCAATCTGATAGCAGAAAGTGAAGAAGAATTCAGAAGCCTCTTGATGAGGGTGAAAGAGAAGACTGCAAAAGCTGGCTTGATGTTTAACATCCCCAAATCCTAAGATGGCCACTGACTTCATCACTACTGGCAGGAAAGAGGGAGAAGAAATAGAAGTGTCAGATTTTATATTCTTGGGCTCAAAGATCATAGCAGATGTGACTGCAGTCATGAAATTAAAAGACACTGGCTCCTTGGAAGGAAAACTATGGCAAATTTGAATGACCACTAAAAAGTAGAGACATCACCTTGCCAACAAAGGTCCATATTTTCAAAGTTAGTCTTTCCAGTACCAATGTATGGCTGTGAAAGTTGAACTATAAAGAAAGCTAAGCACCACAGAATTGATGCTTTTGAATTATGGTATTGGAGAAGATTTTTGAAAGTCTGTTAGACATCAAGGAAATCAAATCAGTCAACACTCAAAGAAATTAATTCTGGCTCTTCATTGGAAGGACAAATACTGGAGCTGAAGTTGAAATACTTTGGCCACACAATGAGAAGACAAGACTCACTGGAAAAGAACCGTATGTTGGGAAAGACTGAAGGCAAAAAGAAAAGGGGATGGCAGAGGACCAAATAGATAATGTCATGAAAGCAAGGAAGATGAATTTGGGAGATAGAGAAAGACAGAAGTGCCTGGTGTGCTATGGTCTATGGGGTTACGATGAGTTAGACACAACTGAACAACAAAAACAACATTATAATCACGATAATTATTATTCAGCCTCTCACAAGGAAAGAGGATAAGGACAGTGAGTAGACCTAGGGTAGGGAAGTAAAAGGGGGATGTTGCCTTGGTTGAAGAGCAGACAGGGACACATTGAAATCCAATTCACAAGGGGACCTATGGTTTTGTTCAGGGACAGTATATACTGTGGGAGCCTTCTTCCTTGAACAACAATTATGCTTCCCAGAAGCAAATCTTGTTTCAATGTAATGGGTTTATGGGAGCCCATTATGGGACCATGATAACCTGTGGAAAATATAGGTCCTTAATAGGGAACCCATCCTAAATAAAAGTTTTAGTATATTGCTGTAGCCCCATTGCTATGTTTTACTTAATGTTTTTTACACCAAGATTAATTAATGATTTTGTTCTATAATTTTGTTCTTTATTTCTCCCTGGTTTGGGTATCAGGATCACATTTATCTCATATTAAGAGTTTAGTAATATTTCTTTTCTCTGCTGTTGTGAACAGTTTATGTGACATAGGATTAATTGTTCTTTTAATGTTTGGAAGAATTAATTTGTAGGTCCATCTATACCTTTTTTTTCCCTTTGAGAGTTCATTTATAGCTTTTTCAATTTACTTTTATTTTTTTTTTTTAGAGCAATTGGGGTTAAGTAACTTGCTCAAGGTTACACAGCCAGTCATTATTTGTGTGTGGGTGCTCATTTTCTGAGGCCGGATTCGATCTCGGGTCATCCCAACTCCGAGGCCGGCACTCTTACTCACTGCGCCACCTAGCCGCCCCTCAATTTACTTTTCTGAAATCAAATTGTTCAAATTTTCTATTTCCTGCTATGCTAATTGGAATATTTTATATTTTTAAAAAATATTCATCTATTTTATTTAAGGTTTCAGTGTTGTTGTCATATAACAGCCTGCTGGTGTATCTGTGAGCCTTAAGTCTCTTCCCACCCCAGTCCTTTCTCCATTCAGCCACTAACATGATTTTCCTAAAGCACGGGTCCAACCATGGTGCTAAGCTACTCATCAAAATCCAGTGGTTCCCTTTTACTGCTAGGATCAATTAGAAAATTCTCTGACATTCAAAGCCTTTTATAACCCAGGTCCCTCCCACCTTGCCAATCTTCTTATACCTTACTCCCCAACAAGTACGATTTGATTCTGTGACATTGGTGGCTTCATGAATAAGACACCACCTCTCAGTTCTGGGCTTCCCCCATGTCTAGAATTTTTTCCTTCCACCTTCCAATCGGACTACTGACCTTTCTGGCTTCAAGTCACAGCTAAAATTCCACCTCTACAGGAAACCTTCCCCAACCCTTCTTAATTCCAGTGATGTCCCTTTATTAATTATTTCCTATTTATTGTGTATATAACTTGCTTTGTATATATTTGCTTGCATGTTGTCTCCCTTATTAGATTGTAAGCTCTTTGGAGGCAGGGACTGTCTTTTTCCTCTTTTTGTATGTCTAGCACTTAGTACAATGTTGTACATAGAAAGCTCTTAATGTTTATTGAACTGAAATATATTTGCTGTCAATAATTTATGATAATCCTACTTATTTTCCATTATGAATTCTCCCTCTTCATTTTTAATTTTGGCAACTTGGCTTTCCTTTTACCCCCTGTGTAATAAAATTATTTAATTGGCTTGTCTATTTTTTTTTAAATGACTCTTTTTAATTCATCTCAATAGTCTTTTTGTTTTAAATTTTATCTCCTTTCATTTTCAGGATTTGTACTTTTATGCTTGTTAGGAGATTATTAAGACTTTCATTCTTTGTCTTTGTATGTGCACCCTGAGCTTTGCATGGTAACTTTCATATGAAAGCTGAATAATGAATTTTTTTTCAATGCTAAGCTTCAAGTCCGCTTTTACAATCTTCTTTTTCACTCTCATCAAGAGGCTTCTTAAGTGTTATTCACTTTTTGCTATCAGAGTGGTATCTTCTAATATCTGAGATTATAGATATTTCTACCATTAGGGCAGGACAAAGTGCTATGGGGGGCCCAAGGGACGGAGAGATCACATTTGGTAATTGATTAGGTAAGGCTTCCTGGAAGACAAGTCATTTGAACTGGACTTCAAAAGATGGGTTGACCAGCAGAAATTGCAGGGAGATCATTTTGAGTGAAAGAACGGTATGAGCCAGGCAGTCAGTCAACTATTTGGAAGAGTATGTCTTGGACTTGATTTTGTTGAAAATGAGAAGCTATTAAGGATTTCTGAGTAGAGACTGTTTGGGATGAAAAACCTTATCCAAAATTTAATCAAGAACACAGAGATCTCTTAGGATAAGAACAGGAATTCTCTTCCCCCCAGGGGAAGAGGGCAGTCTTCCCCATGACTGGTCATGAGGAAGAGGTGAGCAATGTTGGGGTGAACAGGGTTTTTAAACCCTAATACAACCCCCTTCCCTGACTGTCCCTCTTCCCATTGGCTGAGAGGTGGGTTCAGGTCTCGGCTCAAAAATCTTCACCAATGGCACATAACAGGGGAACCCTGCCATTATCCCTCAGTGGCTGAGAGCTTAATGCTGATTGACAGCAAGGGAGGGGTAGGGAAAAAGGTGGCCCAGGCTGTAGTAAAGAAGGGTGGAGATCAAAATGACTCCTGTAAGGGCTTGCTGCTGATTGACAGCAGAAGTGAAAGGGGGGAAGGGTGAAGTAGACAGAACTGAAGATCCATTCTGAGAAGTTTTCAAGTTTTCACTCCCCAGACAAGACTAATAGGATGGGTTGTAATAAAGTATGGCAGAGTGGAAAGGGGCACTAGGTCTGGAACCAAAGGGCCAGAGAGAGTTGGAATCCTGACTCTGTCATTACCCAGCTGCGTGATTTTGGACAAGTCACTTAATCTCTATGAGCCTCAGTTTCCTCACCTATAAAAATCAGGGGGTTTAACTAGATTGGAGGTTCTTACTTTTAAAAAACATTGTGATAATTAACATTATTCTCAAGAGTGATCCACTGGCTCTCCCAGACTGCCAAAGGAGGTCATGACATAACAAATACTAAGAACTCTGAGGGCCCTTTCCAGTATAATAAACCTATGATTCTATAACAAATTCCAAGTCTGCTGTGGTCCACCACACCATGAATGACACTGTGGACCACATTCTCTGCCTTGATACTCTCTTCTCTCTCTCTAGGTTTTCCTTTACAAATCTGATCATCTTTGTCAGTCTCCTCCTTCCTCTGAGGCTTGGCATTCTCTCCATCCTTTCTAGTCTTCTCATGCCTTACTCTCCTCTCCCATGCTCTTCAATCCAGTGACATGGGCCTACTGGCCATTCCATGAAGAAGACACTACATCTCTTGGTCTTGGCCATTTTTACTGGCTGTCCCTCATGACTGGAATGTTCTCCCCCCTTACCTTAGCCTATGGACTTCCCTTAAGTCCCAACTAAAATCCTCTCTTCTACAGGGAGCCTTTCCCAACTCCTCTTAATTCTCATGTCTTCTTTTTTTGTTTGTTCTATCTATATCTACCAATTGTATACAGTTTGTACACATTTGTTTGCTTATTCTCTCCCCCATTAGATTATAAGCTACTTGACTGCAGACTGTCTTTTTTCTTCTTTTTGTATCCCGAGCACTTAGCACACACAATGCCTGGAACATAAAAGGTGCATAATGTTTGCTGACTAAGAGAAATTAGGGTTAAGGTTAGACAAAGAATTGTCTAGGTAAATGAGGCCTCTGTGGTCTAGAAAGAGAGACAAGGAATGGCTGAACAAGTTGTGGTCTAAGAATGTAATGGAATACTATTGTGGTATAAGAAATGACAAGCAGGCGGATTTCAGAAAAACCTGGAAAGATTTATATGAACTGATGCTGAGTGAAATGATCAGAACCAGAACACTGTACACAGTAATAGCCACCATGTGCGATGACTGACTGGTAGACTTAGCTCTTCTCAGCAATGCAAGGATCTAAGACAACTCCAAAAAGACTCACAATGGAAAATGCTGTCCACATCCAGAGAAAGAACTTTGCAGTCTGAATGTGGGTGGAAACATACAATTTGGTCTCCTTTTCTTTTGTGGTTTTGTTTTGTTTCTTCTCTCTCATAGTTCCTTCCATTAGCTTTAACTCTTCTTTAGATCATGACTAATGTGAAAATATGTCTAATATGAATATATAAGTAGAGCCTATGTCAGATTGCATGCTATCTTGGGGAGGGAGGAGGAGAAGGAAGGGGAGAAAATGTAAAACTCAAAATCTTATGGAAGTGAATATTTAAAACTAAAAATAAATAAATTATAAAAAACAAAGAGAAACAAAAAAGTCTGAAGTTAAGAGTAGGTTAGGGGTGGCGGAAGCTACAGGGCAGTTTTAGCCATATTGAGTTTGAGGTGCTGGTGAGAGCTATCCAGGTAGAAATCATTCAGATGTTTCTATTTGGCCATGGAATAGAAAATTACTTCTTTTCCCAGCATCTGTTACCTTCCTAATTATGTTAGCTTAAGTCATTATTACAACTAGTTTACGTCCCCTAAACACACAGAGATTGTCAGGAGGAAAGAAATTGAGAAGTGTATGGAGGTTGTTACAGGAATTTAGCCAAGAGGATCAGTTTTATTTAGATAACTGAGGTGGAAAAGTTACTTAAGATCCTTAAAAAAATGATAACAATTGTAAAACATTTATGTAGCACTTCAAGGTTAACACAGTGTTTTGTAAGCATTAGCCTTGTCAAGCTAGGTAAAAAAATATTATCCTCTTTTTAACAGGTAAGCCAGGATTGCAGCCCAAACTTACTGACTTCGAGGGGGGTGTGTGTGTTTGCATGGGGCATCCTACAAAACAAATCCTTGGTTTATTCTTGCTGGTTGCTGGTTACCCCGGCCTCACCTGCCCAGTTATTCCACTGGTCATGACCAAGGACAGGTGAGTTCTATGGCTGACAGTTTGTGTACAACATTAAGTTATTTGTTTCAGCTGTTCCTGACATCTTTCTTCCCAGTGTTAGGTCTCATGCTTATCATACCTGATCCTTTTAAAAACCAAAAAACCAAAAGCCCTGCTGGTGCCTAAGGAAATGCTCTGGTTTTATGCCTCCCAAGGGGAGATCTATCGGACCTTCTCCCTTTTCTGTTTCAGGATGAGGTTGTAAAAAGGAGCGGTTTTCAAAATCCTACCCAGAGAGCAGGAAGGACCCAGGGTAACCCTGTTTTATGGCCGGGGGGGGGTGCAGTTGGCATCGCGAGAGATGCAGAACTACAAATCTTATGTCTCAGAAAAAATCCGAGCAGTCTGAAGAGTTTGTGTCATCAAGGCGGACCCTCGGGGCAGAGGAGCCGGGCACAGGAGAGACGATGCGGCAGCGCGGACCGAGTTAACGTGGAGACCCGAGTTTGAACCAGGTCTTAGCTATGTGGCCCTGGGGCGGGGCTCTTAACCTCGTTTCCACATCTGCCAAACGGGGCTGAGAGCAAGTGCTCTGCAGACCCCACAGCCCAGTCTGAGGGTCCGCAGCCTTGGGTGAGCGCGGGAGGAGAGGCCCCTGTGGGGAGGGGCTCAGGCTGGGGCGGGGAGTGACGCACAGGCCAGGGCTGCGGCAAAGGGCCGGGGCGGTAAGCCGAACCCAGATCTGTCCACCCTCTTCTAGTCCGAAGGTCCAATTCAGGACTCGGGGATAAGACTCTTCGTCTGCAGAATGGGCGTGGTGGTAGCTCCCAGGGTGGGGGTGAGAGAGGTCACGCGCTCGACCGCTCGACGCGCGCCGGTCAAGGTTATTAGAGCTTTTTTTTCGGGGTTTCACTGGACACAAAAGCTATTATGTAAATAGCCCTCCAGTCCCGCCTCACATAAGCCCCCAGAGGCTGGATTCGAATTCACCCTCGCAGGTGGCGGGGGTGGGGAGGAGGGAGGTGTCTTCCTACCCTGTGACCGCAGGGAGAGAGGCTCCCAGAGAGGTGGAAGGGCTGGGAAGCCCCGCCCCGCCCGCTCGCCAGCGGAGACCTGCTCTACGTGCAGAGTGAAGACCAGGCGCGTGGGGGGAGGAAGGGGGAGGCGGGCCTCCGCAGCTCGGCGAGCCCTCGGCCCCGCCCTTCCCCTCCCCCCAGGCGCGCTCCGGCCCCGCCCCGCTCCTAGCGCCGCGGCCACCGCGCCGCTGCGGCTCCCGCCATTCCCCGCCCCCTCTGCACTCGGGCTGCCCTGGCCGCTGCCTGATCGCTGTCCCTGCGCCCTCCGGGTCTCTGGGAAGCAGACGCAGAGGCGGCCTTGGCCCAGCGGGAGCGGAGGGTTTTCGGACCGGGAGGGAGGTCTTTCGGAGGCCGGAGCGGTCGGAGGGCGGCTGCGGTTGGGAGCCGGCGCGGCCGGCAGCTGCAGGGGTCCTGGCGGGCGGAACGGTGGTGTCTCCTTCACTTCGCCCTCCAGCCGTGGCAGCTACCCCCGGACCTGAGCGCCGCCATCGGCCCGAGCAGCTAGCGGAACGCCGGCGGCCCGAACCCGACCTCCAGGTATGGCCGCCCCGGGCCGGCCCGGAGTCCCCGCTGCCTAGGGCGCCCCCAGGCCGCGCAGGACCGGGTCGGGCTCCTCCAAGATGGCCGCGGGGCTGGGAGCGGCCAGAGGCGCCCCCTGGCCTCGGCCCCACGCCCACCCCTCCCCGCCCCGATCTCCCCGGGCTGCCCTGACGCCGCTTCTCGCGTCCTTCCCCGCAGGTCACCCCTTTGCTCGGCCTCGCCATGTCGTGTCCGCCGGAATGTCAGCGTCAGTGTAAGTGGGGCTGGGGGCGGGGGGCCCCTCCCAGAGTCGGGGCTTCCCGGGCTCCGGACGAGGGCATGGCCCGAAGCGCTTCGGAGCAGGCGAGCCGGGGACTCCGGAGCGGAGGCCACCTTCCCTGCCCTCCTGCACTTTGGGGGGCCCTGAGGGGTGCAGGGGGCGCAGGTGGAGCCGGGAGTGGCCTCCGCAGAGGGGTCTGGGGTCCGCGGAAGCGCCGGGGAGAGGGGTGCCTGCGGTGCTGGTGCTGGAGCGGACCGAGACCCGGAGAACCGCGTGTTTGGGTTTGGAGTTAAATGTAACCCACGGGGCACTTATCTTGGGGGAGCTGGAAGCCCCCCTGGGGAGAGCAGGGCACAAGGTCACCCAGGGTCCGAGGAAGGGCGTGGAGGCCGCTCCGGGGAATGAATGAATGGGCAGGTCCGAGGGCTGCACTTCCTGCCGGAGTTGGCAGCCCTGCCACGTTGAGCTGCTCGCATTGACGCCCCCGAGCGGAACTGTAGAGTCCCCTGAACAGGCCTTGTCCCTCAGCCCTCTTTTGTCCTAAGCCGGGTAAGGGAATTGGATGAACCTCCTGCTAAGATTTACTCCTCAGTCTTTTGTGGGTTTTTTTTACTCACTGTAGCAGTGCACCAATATTCTTTTGTGGATATAATCACCCGGAAGTTTTTCTGGTAGAAAAATACAGTAAGTATAGGTTAAATTTAGGAACTTGCACATCCATGATTACTTCTGTAGAATTTTCAACACTCAGGTAGTTACCTTCAGCCCCTTTATTTTGAAATAAGGTATGGCTTGAGAGCAATGAGGAGCCCCAGAGTTCATTCGGATTAGGATTTTAAAACTTGAACAGTATTTGTTTGGGGGAAAAAATCCGAGAAGAACTAAATTGCGGTGGAATATATGAATGTTTGTATTTTCAAGAGCCAGTAGAGAACCATCACTGTAGGTTTACTGCCCCTGTATATTCAATATTTAGGAATTGGGTGGAAGAAGGAAGACCCCTAATGCCATGTGTTCTTTTTTTCTACCAGCAATGTGTATTCCTCCTTCCTATGCTGACCTTGGCAAAGCTGCCAGAGATATTTTCAACAAAGGATTTGGTAAGATCCTAATTTAAAAAATAAAGGGATGAATCCCTTATACTAACCTTTTTTAAAAAGGGAACAATGTAAATACTTAATGAGCTTCAGAATTTGAACAAATTACCCTATTTTCCTATCTCTACCGTGAAGTATCCATTATTAACAACCTTACTATGCTGTCAGATTAAAAAACCAACCTGTATGTATGCTGTTCTTTTACCTTCAAGCCCAAATTTGTAATTTTTTTTTTCAAACTTGCAACTTGCCAAATGAACTGTGTTGAGCTCTGTGCTGAAATTTTTTTCCTTCTCTTTTAGGTCAGGTCTGATTTTATAGATCAAACTTTTTAGAATTGTGAAATCTTACATTCTTTGACTTTAGGGAAGTTGGTAACTGAAGGCCTCCTACATTAAAGTAAAAATTTTTTTTGCTTTTTTGGAGGGGGAAGGTAGGGTATTTGGGGTTAAGTGATTTGCCCAAGGTCACACAGCTAGTTTTTTGTGTTAAGTGGCTGAGGCCGATTTGAACTCATGTCCTCCTGACTCCAGGGCTGGTGTTCTATTCACTGTGCTACCTAGCTGCCCCTAAAATAAAATTTTTTTTTTTAAATTCATGACTCCTCTGTCAATTAGAGACACTCTAGAATTAGACAAAGCTCTAGGTTTAAAATAGATGTCTGTACTGTAATAAACGATAATCTACCCCAAGGTTAAAGTTGAGTTAAATGGTTATTTTCTATATATGTATAAAACTAAACTTGTGAGAAAGCACAGTTGTGCCAATACTGTAGACAAAAATTAGTCTTGTCATAGAAATGTTAACTTCCTTTAATACTTCAAATAAATGTATTTGGTGTGAGTACTTATGTCACAAGTTGCAATCTCTTCATGTCTTATTAGGTAGATAGTATGTCAGGCTGAGGTCCAAAGAGTTAATCTTCAGGTGGTTAACCTGTTGATGACCCTCTCTGCAGTTTGCTTGGCTGGTCCTTATTGGACAAGTACTGTAGTCTGTCTGAATTCAAAGCCTTACTAGCTTGGTAGGGTATATTAGAGCTTGCATTTTGCTGACAAAGCCTTGGAGAACCTAGGGTCATTGAACACACTACAATGAGCCATCAGATACAGTAGGATTTTTGAGGAGGTATTTATCAGTTCCACCAGTCCAGTGCAGTTGAACAAAAATGAACTGAAATGTTATGTATTTCCAGCAAACATTTGGGTACCTATAGAGTATGCATGGACTCTCTGTTTTTGACCATGTTTTAAATGTTAACTTTGCTGGATGGGTAATTGATAAATTAACAGGTAAATTTATTGTTGTGCTTATTTTATACAACCTAGAACATTTTTATGATTCTTTTTTTCAATTTTAAATTAAGGTTTTGGGTTGGTGAAACTGGATGTGAAAACAAAATCCTGCAGTGGAGTGGTAAGTGTTTATTACATGTCTAATTGCAGTTGATAGACCTTTACATCATAGCGCCAACTCTAAAATGTACTGACCAGATATGATCTGTCTGAATCTTTTTTTCCTGCCAAAGCAGAGGCAGAAATGTTTTCTTTGTTTAATTTTTCTCAGGATTGGATATGATTTCTTCTATTTGCATGATTGGACTTTTACCATTTTGTGTCCATATACCTAAAGATCTGTACTACTTTTAAAATCATGTTACTCCCAATAAGATTGCAAGCTCCTAGAGGGTAGAGATTGTGTTAAAAACTACTTTTGTTATCTTTCTTTTTCCCTCCCCACCATCAATAAGTACTTGTTAATTTGAGTAGGCTACTTTTTGATACATATGTGGAAGAGCTCTGTTTTGGCTTTAATCAGTGGGGAAGATTTAATATCTGAATTTACAGAAATGTGCATTTTGGTGGATTAGAGATCTGGCTTTATTTTTTTAAAAGGAACATTTTGGGTAATAGAATAAAGATTTTTAATCTATAAAACTATTTAAGAAGGGAAATCTGAGCAATTGGTAACATTTAGTTTTGAATATGGTTTTTCTAACCCCAGGAAATTAAGTTTTTTGTCGGTATTGCTTGTGACAAAATTTATTTGATGGATTGGTGTCTTGGTGAACATGTGCTGACCTCTCAGGGCTTCAGTTTTCTTATCTGTGATGAGAGGAGGTTGGATTAGATGATTCCTAAGGTTCCTTCTAATTTTAATTATGACTAGATATTTGTATATATAATATTTCCTGATTGAATGAGTTTCTACCAGCGAGACAAGTAGCCCTTTAGAATTATGTAACTATCTTCTATACTGATTATTCTTTAGTTTCAGATTTGTTCTTAATTTTTTTCTTGGACTGCATAGTATCAATAGCTAGTTCCCGTTTTCTGTCTAATTTGTAACAAATTTAGCATTCTACTTTGATCACAAGAGTCCAAGGACCATCCTGTGCATGTGAGGTTTTGGGTGAGCTATATGTCAGTTAAGCACAAAGCTGATAACCAAGAATTGGGAGTACAGGATGTACAACTATAATTTTTGTTTCCAGAGGTAGGAGATGATTGTACCAGACTAGAAGTTTTTGAGTTTTATTTTGCTGCTTCTGCTTGATGATGAGCAGCTTAGTCTAGTGAAAAGTATACTAGATTTTGAGTCACAGGACCTGGGTTGAAATTCTTGCTTTCCTACTTGATAATTGAGAAAATAGTTTAACCTCTCAGGGGCTCTCTTCCCACTGTCTTGCCACAGACTTCACTACAGACCTTCTTTCTATAGAAAGTGTCCTCAATTGGCAGCCCCACAGCTTAGGGTAAATTTCAAGTCAAAATTGAAATTCATGTTACTTAAACCAGTTAGCATTTACTAAATGTCTATTGCATTTTAGCCAAACATATGACATTTCAGAGGAACCAAAAAGAAACAGAAGACAGCCTCTACCCTTAAGCAAGTGGCAGAAATAAGGAATAGAAATATGAAGCTATAAAAGTAATTTATTTTGATGTGATTGGAAACTGCACTGATCTGGCAGACCTGGGTTTGTTTGAGTATTGACGGATGCCTGGTCCTTTGACTTTGATCTCATTAAATTGAGACTGACTTGTTTGTGAAATGGAGATAATAGTACCTTTAAATATAGAGTTTTGGGAAAAGCAATTTGTAAACTTGAAAGTCAAACGTAAATGAATTATTATTAGGATCCTGTGTTAATAGTGAGAAAAAACAGACAAGTGCCCTGAGGGAAAGAAAAGTTCTGTGAGGGCTGAATGAGTTCGTCATTGCTGGAGGAAGTGTGGGCCTGGTAGTATTTTTTATTTGAATATGGATGAGTCACTAGTTAGTTGCCTTTTTTCTCTCTGGGTTACCTGACCAACAAATAGCTGTGGAAGGAAACTGGATGGATGGGGACAGAAGGGAACTTGTCATTCTTTCTTGAATTCCTATGGCTTTTTGTTCAGGGTCTTTCTTGGTGCTTTGATGAGCTGGCTTGGTGAATGACATTGCTGTGGGAATTAAGAGAATCTAAGAATCTCCATTCATTGAATTTGCATTGTAGGTATTATAGTAGGGGTAGGAGGGGATTGTGAGGAGACCTCTTCATTTTTTTGCCATAAACTTCAGATCTGAAAGATAGGATAAGTTTAAATTCATATTCACATTTAAAATTATTGGTGTCACACTCATACAGAAAGGAGGGTGATAATTAGTATGTTAAGATCCCTGGGGCTGCATATTGATTTAATTTTTAATGTAATATTACATGTGTTTTGTTGTATTTTTGTTTATTTTGTTAAATATTTTCCAGTTACATTTTAATCTGGTTTGGCGGGGGAGTGTTGTGTGCTGCAGTAGGGCCCATTTTTGATAACTTCTGGTTTAAATGAATACAAGGAGGCAAGAGACAGGTAGAATATGTTGTGTAGTGGACAGTGCGAAACTTAAGTAGACCTGGGGTCAGCTATTACCTCTGACAGTAGCTCTGTGACCATGGACAAGTCACATAATTTCTCTGAGTCTCTGTTTCCTCATCTGTAAAAATGAAAAAGGTTGGACTAGATAGTTCCTAAGATCTCTCCCAGCTCTAAATATGTGACCCTGTGAAGAAATATGGCCTAAGAATTATGGTAAAGCACGCCCAGTACCCTCCATCAACAATTCAGCAAAGAATTACCCAGCTTCTGCTGTGTGCTGGGGAGAGGCAGCTGGGGGTCAGCAGAGCACTGAATTTGGAATCAGAGATGCCCAGATGCTGATCTTTCCTTACTAGCCTGGTAACCCTGAGGAAGTTGCCTCAGGCACCTTCCCAGGACTTGTCTGTCTAGTTGCCTGTTGGTAGATTGAGCTCCCTCTGCTGTAGTAAAGTCACAGATCTTTCCATATTCTGGAATGTGCAAAATACTGACTCAAAGGAGATAATATTTGTAAAGCCTTAAGTACTGGGACTAGTATATAACAGGCCCTCAGCAAATGGAACAGCAGGTCTTGCCATGAAGCCGCTGTAGCAGCAAGCACCCCAGTATCCCCGGGGTGGCTGCCAACACAGGTTCTTAGATCTGCTTTTCAAAAGGAAAGCAACTCAAAATGGGTTAACAAGCTTACTTTAATCAAACAAACATATATTACTTAGTTCAGGGGAAAAAGGTCAGCACCCCAAACTTCAGAGTATACAGACAGATCAAACAGACAGGCTTCCAAACTGTCCAACCATTATCAATACCAAAATCACAGTTACCAGAGAGGGAAGCATCAACATCTGGGTTTTCAAAGCCGGGGGGCTCTCAACAACGGCTTCCTAGAGTCTCATCTGGTCAAATCACACAACACTTCTCAAAGTGAGCCCCAAAGCAAAGCCTCAAATCAGGGATTATATAGTCTTCTCCTGGCTCAGAGAATGTAACCACCCTCTTGACCCACTGCCCAATCACACAGCATCAAGGTGTGATCTTTCCTGAAAACCAAGCCTCCTACCACAGGCTCCATGTGAGCACATTCAGCCTATTAGGGGGCAGAGTATGCTTTCAAATTAAAGAAGGTTCTCAGAGTCACTTAAGTCAATCAAAGTCTCTTAAGCCAATCAAAGGGCCTAGGGGCAGGGAAGCTCTTCAAATCTGCATTTCCATTACAGCCTCTTACATCTTTAATATACTTTCACTTGACCTTGCCACCACTCAACTAGCCTCATGGTTTTTTTTTTTTTTTAAAGCAATTGGGGTTAAGTAACTTGCTCAAGGTTACACGGCTAGTCATTATTTATGCGTGGGTGCTCATTTTCTGAGGCCGGATCTGATCTCGGGTCATCCAAACTCCGAGGCCGGCGCTCTTACTCACTGCACCACCTAGCCGCCCCTTTAGGGCAATTGGGGTTAAGTAACTTGCCCAAGGTTACACGGCCAGGTTTTTGTTTGTGTGGATTAAGTGTCGGAGGCCGGCTCCGAACTCAGGTCCTTCTGATTCCAGGGCCGGCGCTCTATTCACTGCGCCACCTAGCCGCCCCCGAGCCTCATGGTTTTTTACCTAAGATTGTCAAAACTCCTGCCTGCCTTAACTTCCTCACCACCTTGACCACTTCTGACACCACCACTACACTGAAGCTGTTCTCAAAGGTTATTAGCCATTTCAACTGCTAAATCCATGACCTTTTCTCAGTGTTCTTTTCTTGGTTTTTCTCCATTTGTTGACTACTTCTAGATATTGTTTCCTACCTTGATTTCTGTGACAAACCACTCCTGTCTGGCTGCTTCTTCTCATTCTTTGCTAGATTATCCTTCTCCTTCTCCCTAGATGAGTGTTCCCCAAGACTTTGTTTTGAGGCCTTTTGTCTGAATTCTTCTCTTGGGGATCTTGTGTGCTGCCACATATTCAATTATCACTCATGCAGATGACTTCCAGATCCAAATATCTTGGCCTGATCTCTGTTTGGAGCCCCATTTCTCATTTATAGATATCTCAGATAGAACCTCTTTACCCCAAAATTAAAACTTCACACCTCCATACTTTGCTATTTTGTCATTTAAAAAACTTAAATCTGAACTAAAATCAGTATTCACATATGTAAACAGAGAAAGGATTATTAAAATTTTGAGTCTCTGTTATGTACAGTTTTCATTTTAAATATATCACCATTAAAGCTTAAAACTGAACTAAGATCTTTTGGGACACTAGAATAAATTCAACATATAGTTTTCAAAGCTGCCCTGCTTGTGTAAGTAATGCTTCATTGATGCTCCCTTCTTTCCCTTCCTCCCTTCCTTCCTTCCTATCTCTCTCATGACTATTCATTTGGGGAAAAGACTAACAGCAAAACCTTTGTAACATAAATGCCTAATAAAGAAAGCATTCCCGTATTAATGACTGTGTCCAAAAATAGGCATTTCACCATGCACCTTGAATCTCTCACTTCTGTCAGGAGGAGGACTAGCATTATTTGTTATCAAGCCTCTGGAATTGTGGTTGGTTTTATGATCAGAGTTCACACGACTTTTTGTTGAGGGCCTTTCTTCCTTCCAGTTACTTAGGTTTGTCACCTCACCCACATCCCTCTATCCAGTCTGTTGCCGAGTTCTATAAATTGTGCCTTTACAACTTGATTCATCAATTTACAGTTGAAAAGGACCTTGGGCATCATCTAGTCCATTTCCTCACTTTATTGGTGAGGCCCAGAGCAATTCTCATACAAGATTACACCCAGAAATAAATCAAATTTGATTCCTGATCTAGAACCCTTCAACTGTGTGTGCTGTTCCTATCAGTTCTCTTGTCTGCATTCACATGTCTACCATCCTTCATCAGATCCTCATCACTTTTTTCCTTGACTGATTTACTAGTTTCCTAAGAATTCCTTTCTTTTGGTCTCTCTGTTTTCCACACAACTACTGCGATAGGGTTCTAAAGACACCAAACACTGGCCATATTAGCTCTCCACTGGGGAAACATTTAGCAACTTCCCTTTGCCTCCAGGATAATAGACAACATCCTTAGTTGTCTCCACCTTGCCTTTCCCACCTTCTTTCACATTGCTTCTCGTTATATACTCTCCAGTCTAGCCAGAGACCACTAGTATTCCCTGAACTCTGCATTTGCAAAAAGCTTGCTTCCTTGCCTGGAAGATACTCCTGCATTTTTTGAGGCAGCCAAGTAGAACAGTGGATTCAGGAAGACTTAAATTCAAATGCAGCCTCAGCCTTGTAAACTGTATGACTCAGGGCAAATCACTTAGCCTCTGCTTGCTTCAGTTTCCTCATCTTTAAAAATGGGGTAATAAAACCATCTAATTTTCAGGATTGTTGGTATAAAATGAAATAATATATTTGTAAATTACTTTGCAAACCTTCAAGTGCTATTGCCATAGAAATGTTTTCTTTTGCTTTTATTAGCTACTGTTTTGTCTCAGAATCCTTATTCCTTAGAGACCTGGTCAGGGATCATGTCTACTGCGAGGCTTCCCTTCATTTCATTCATTGTTCTTGTTTCTTCACTACCTACTGGAGTGCCATAATAGGTACTTAATAAATACTTGTTAATTGATTTTCCCTTTCACTTGCTGTGTTCTTTTCCTGCTCAGTGTATTTACTTCTCTGTATGTGTTGTCTTGGTGGAATATAAGCTTCTTGAGGAGTTTCCTTTTTCATTGTATACCCAGGACCTAATGATGCTTTGTCACGTTTTGTTGGCCTGTCATGTCTCTTTGTTGTATCCTCATGGACTTATTCGTGGTGTTTTCTTGGTAAAGATATTGGAGTGGTGCCATTTCCTTCTAGTGTGGCCTCTTTTTTTGAGGAACTGAGGCAGATAGGACTTGCCCAGGTGAACTCAAAGCAAAGAACATTTTTTAGTCATAGGCAGGGGTTGTTGCTAGACCCGCATTGCCTACTTCCAGTCAAACATTGTTCCCCACACCTCCAGCTGTGTAACCAGTCATGTTGTCATCAACCTCATGATGTCACCTACTCTGTTCTGTGTTCCCCAAAACCCATACAAGGAGAGCTGTCCTTTTACTGGAGGTCACTGGCTAGAAAATAAACTCTTTATTACTAGGTACAATACCCTGTTAATAACCTGTTATCTTGTTCAAAGAAAGGTACCTTGCTTTAATTTTACTCTTGACAATATCTGAGATACTGTGGAAGTAGAATCAGCCTTGAAAATGGAGGGAAAAAAAAAAGATCAACTACCTGTGTCCCCCAGGGATAACAGTTCCTTGAGGCAAGGAGAGAACAGCGATTAGCAAGAGAATTGAATTTCTAAACTTGACCCTTTACAATCCAGCTGGATTCTGAACTGAGTTCAGAAACATTGAACCATGATGTAATGGGTTACAGGACAAAATCAGCTAATTGTAAATAGGATCAGTAAAAAATGATATAGAATCAATTTGATCTCTTCAGGATCTAGCTCCTCTCCACTCACAGTCACTGCATTGGTCCATAGCTTCATCCCTTTAGTCCTACACTCTTGGGGTAGTCTCCTAAGCATTTATCTGACCTCTGTTTTCCACACAGTTACTAGAGTAATTTTCAAAAGGCAGAGGTTGTAGAAATGTAATAGTAGCTGACATTTGTATAGTGTCTTCCAGCTTACAAAGTGCTCCCCATGCTTGGACCCTCACAAGGCTGCTACGTTATTATCACTTGTGTTTTACAGATGAGGAAGTGTAGGATTAGAGAGATTAAATGACTTGCATGTAGCCACACAGATAGAAATGTCATAAGGGGAAACTTGAACCCAGGTGTTTTCTCACTCCCAGTCCAGTGCTCATTTCCACGTATATCATGCTGACCATATGTATCACTCCCTTATTCAAAAATGGCCTGTTGACACCCTGTTGTCTTTAAGATAAAATACATGCCTCAACTTGGCATTTTTCTTTTTTTTAAAGATATTTTATTGATTCTGTTTTTATATCTCATTCATTTCCAAATATTTCCTTCTTCCCTACCTAGGATAAAGATTAAAAAAGAAAGAAAAGGAGTAAAAGCATTTCAGCAGAATCAGCCACTACACTGACCATGTCTGACAGTGTTTGCTGTATTCTGTACCCCTAGTCCCCCGTTTCTGCATTAACTCTTCAGCCTGCCTTTTAGGCCTTACACAGCCTGACTCCGGTCTACTTTTTCAGTCTTACTTGACAATGCACCACTTCATAAACTTTGTGTTACCACATAAACTGTACTACTGTTTTATACTTCCCTCTGTCCATTATCACAGGCTATTCCCCATTCCTGGAATGTACTCTTTGAGCCTCTCAGAATCTTCTTCCTTCAAGGTTCATCTCAGGAGGTTCATCTTCCATGTAAGGAGAAAGTGCTCTCTCCTCGTTTCCTAGAACCAGTTTTTCCATTGTGCCTGTCATTCCTTATGCCTCACATTTTAATGTGTTTTTTGCCTTGTGCACATCTCATACTCATCTGCTGTAGAATTTCAGTTCCTCAAGGGCAGGGACAGTGTGATTTTCTTTTTCCTAAAGAAATCATAACATCTTGCATAGCATCTTAACATAGTAGGCACTTAAACATGCTGATCAGTTTATTGAATTAGTATTTCATTTTAGTGACTGTTCAAACTAAGGACAATTAGGAATGTGAATATGATGATCTAAGGAGAAATTTTCTCTGGTGCTGTTTTAAATTGTCTATACCATTGCTCCTATCCATTAAGATAAAATAAATAATCTTTTTAATAATGGTGTAAAACCAGTAGGAAAGGCTTGTTTTTCATTATACTCAAGATTTCATTGGATCTGTGATCTGACTGTGCATTTCATCCATACATCTCATTCTTTTTGATTATTGTCCAGTCCTTTCATAGATCCTGTGCCAGGAGACTGCTCAGGGGTCTCTTAACATTCAAGCTGTCCATCTTTTATCTTTTCACTTGCTTTATGACCACAGCCAATCTTGATTTCAGGACCATATATCTCTTTTGATATCTTTTATGCCATTTCTTCTGCATAATTTGTTGTTGATATTATGGTGCTATCTGTTGGTGCTCCTCATGAGTCTTTCCATTATTCTTTGTGTGACTTATAATTAGAGTGACTGCAGTATTATAAGATTTATAGCCACATGGTATCACTGGAAAAATTGTTTTTAAAGCAAGTTTTTTGTTACAGAGAGAAGCATGGGTTTTTTTTACCTGCAAGTGAACAAATGCCTTTATTGTTAGTGGGTGTTTAAAACAATATAGAAGTCTTGAGTCTCCATTTTGGATGTGAGAAGATGATAGCATAACTGGATGGCAAAGAAAACTCTAAGATAGACAAAAGATAGACTTTAGACTCCTAAATATCATTTAGTCCAACACCCTCACTTTACACATAATGACACAGAGTCTAAGAAAGGAATATCTTCATCTGCAAATAATTTTGATAGCAAGAAATTATATTATTTCCTAAGTTGAATTATTTAATGATTACCAACAAAATAGTTGGTACAGCTCAGAAAAGGATTTGGATTCCATATTATAGTATTAGTATTTGAGAATTATTAATTTTTCATAGCAGAAATGTTCTTTGTTATCAGCACTGTTATACGTCTATATGTTTTTGTTTATCTCCGTATACTTATATTTGGAGATAGCAATAAACATTCATATTTATATATGTCTCTTGATATACAAATATATATGTACATACTGCTAAGTGTTAAAAACAAAAAAGGGGAGTTGCTTAGATTTCTTTCTTATATCCATAATTAGTATTATAGTATTATAACATGAAATTAATTGATTGGAAGTTCTAGAAATAAATGGCAGCTAATTATTTAAAAGTTAATCTGTCGATTCTTTGTGCTTTTAAAATATGACTTAGCAAATTAGGAAAAGGTACAAAAGGGAGTAATGCTCAAGCCATTAAGATAAAAGCATAAAGTGCTTCAGCATTTAGTTTTTTGGTTTTTTAAAAATTAACTTACTCTTAGGTATGAAAATTCATGAAAAAAATTTACTATCTTAATAGGAATTCTCATCATCGGGTTCGTCTAATACAGACACCGGTAAAGTTAATGGGACTTTGGAGACCAAATATAAATGGTGTGAGTATGGTCTGACTTTCACAGAAAAGTGGAACACTGATAACACTCTGGGAACCGAAATCGCAATTGAAGATCAGGTAATGGACAGTTTACATCTGTTTAGTGTGTCTAAGCTATCTTTATTCTTTATTTGCAAAACCAGATGAATCTGAATTAGGTCCTTTTCTCCTCTCAAAATAGATTTGCCAAGGTTTGAAGCTGACATTTGACACTACCTTCTCACCAAACACAGGGTAACCATGTGTGTTTTCTTGTTTTTTAAATTAAAACTAGTATGTTAAAATGCACTTTAAATTCATGATAAATTGCTCATCTACCATAATGGAAAGCCAATGTTCTTCTCCTCAAGTTGCTACTACTTACTGTCACTGACCTGAGTTAAAGTTTTTGCCTCATTTTCAATATGGTGCTAATTTTGTATACTCTCACAAGAGGCTTTTGTGGGCCTCTTGTTACCACTACTTAAAAAAAAAAATCCTAACCCATCATCATCATCATCATTATCCTTAGTTTGTGAGCTCCTTGAGGGCAGGGACTATCTTTTGCCTTTCTTTGTATCTTTAGTTCTTAGTACCATTCTCATAACATAGTAGGCAATTAATAGATATTTGTTGATTAATTTGACCCCTAGCAGTATGGGTTCTTTTTTGCCCTTCCCCCATTTCATTGAACTTGATTATAATATGGGCATTTGGCTTATTTTCTTATTAATCAGTTACATTTCAAGCAGTTAAAACTTTAAATAATTTTTTTGTCCTTTATTCAGGTTTATAATAATGTTGTTTGACTAGCATATATGAAAGTTTACAGTGGAATAAATTTTGAATTTGTTCTTATTCCAGAAAGAAAAGTGGTAAAATAAAGTCTGCTTATAAACGGGAATGTATAAACCTTGGCTGTGACATTGATTTTGATTTTGCTGGACCTGCGATTCATGGGTCAGCCGTTTTTGGTTATGAAGGCTGGCTTGCTGGCTACCAGATGACCTTCGATAGTGCCAAGTCAAAGTTAACAAGGAATAACTTTGCAGTGGGCTATAGGACTGGAGACTTCCAGCTGCACACTAATGTGTAAGTATTTCTTTAGGATGTTTATACATCTTTAAAATGTAGCATGGCGGGCAAGAGAGCTAAGAGCCAGGATCACATGTAGCTGTGTGACCCGGAGTAATTTAACCTCTGAGTGATGGAGGTAGCCATCTGATGCTCTTTAAGTTGCAGAGAAGATGATAACTCACATTGGGAGAGGGTGTTTCCTCACTTGGAAATTACTTATTTCAGTGAAATCACACAAATCCAATATTTATTCCCATCCTTAAAAAACAAAACAATAATAAAACCTCTTTCTAGTCACACAGGGTACTCATTTTTTCATCATTTGCTATTTCTGGATCTCCATAAAGTGAGGTGGATCTTCTGGTTGGGTTTAACATAAAAAGAAGGCAGGACAGAAATCTAAATTCAGATTCACTGCTGAAAGAAGGAATGCTCATTTTGTCCTAAGCTTTGGCTTCCCGGGAGTGGCTAATTATGCCAGCCTGCTACGTTTTACTTGACTGAAATGTCTTTGTGTTTTCCAGTTGTGATAGGAAAATGCAGACCAGTGGTAAGACATTAACAATAGGAAAGTTTGCTGTCATTTTTTGGTATGTCTTAAGGATGTGACAGAGAATTTTCCACTGCTTTGTCATACCTGATAACTGCCACTCACTTCTGGTTCCCATGGCCTCAAATGATATTGCCAGAGGAAGCATTGGGAAAGAGCAGTGTGCTTTTGAGCAAAAGACCAAACCCCTCAGGAGCATAGCAGTGTTTTCATCATTGCTGCTGATGCTTCCAAGGGAAGAACTTAAGGAAAAAGGCCTATTTGGGAAGTGAATTACCTGGTTAAGACATTGAGTTGTTGAGAACAGAATTTGGATTTCTGGACTTCAGTTTAAAACATACTTAAAATGTGTTCTTGGCTAGAGAGAATGCAGCTAGCAAGGACTGGCAAAATAAATTGCCCTAGAGATGTGTGAATCTAATGAAGCTTTTAAGCAGAAAAGAGAGAAAACCTTGCCTATCTCCACCAAGCTAAATGCAAGAGGAGATAGAATCTAGCATTAGATTAGGCCTACTCTGGAGGGATCGGGAGGGGAACTGTCAACAAAAGTATTCTCAAAATAAAGCTAAGGAAAGAGACTGTAAGGATCTCATTCACCAAGTTAGGTTTTTAAAAGATGTGCAGAAGACTGAAGCAAGGGCAGGAAACAGGATGAATCTAAAAATGGCATGGCCTATGAGATTAGTGTCATAGGTACTAAATAAAGGACAGAATTATTTGAGGCTGACAAGAAGAGCTCAGGATAAGAAATGATTCTAAACTTTTTTTTAGCTATGTTGGGAGAAAGGATCAAAGAAGGGATAGAATCAGGGCTTCATGAGTAATGGGAAAATTATTGTGGATAATAGAGAGAAGGAAGAACTTCTCAACTCTTTTTTTGCATTTTCTTTTCCAAAGAGAATCTAATGGCTAAATGGGGCATTGAACTTTGAGCTAAAGAAATAGAGTGATAATAATGCACATCTAGCTGACTTGGGTGGGTTTGGGTCCCTAGACTCAGGCTCTCAGTACCTCTCACAATATGTGATTGCTGATCATTCATTATCAGTGATTTTTTAAAGATTGTGACGTGAGCTTCAGAGATTTTCAGGTAAAACCTGGGGAGCATTTTTCTGCTTTGTTATAAAGGATGTTCTTCATATATGAGTTGGACTGGATGGTGACTTCTCAGGTTCCTTCCAACTCTGAGATTTGGTGTGATAGTTATTTTCCAATTAGCTTGACAAGACTTTGCATCAAAAATAGAAAATGATGTTATACTCAAAACAACATTTTAAAAAAAATGCTTTAAAATTGTTTATGAAAGAACCAGTATGCATTTTAACTCTTTTGCTTTATTGTTAAAAAGAATTTCTTGGTTGTGTATTTAATAGCCAAATACATCCAGAGATCACAGTCTCATAATTAAAAATGGTTGTGGCCTTTGTCTCAGATGCACTTAAAATTGGTGTACATTCTTTGGGCTGGGGGTAATGACAGTGAGTAGTGTCCTAGTTTCAAAATGTGAAATAATGTGAAAATAATTTTACAGCAACGATGGAACAGAATTTGGAGGTTCAATTTATCAGAAAGTATGTGATGATCTTGATACTTCGGTAAACCTAGCTTGGACATCAGGCACCAATTGCACTCGTTTTGGCATTGCAGCCAAGTATCAGTTGGATTCCACTGCTTCTATTTCTGTAAGTAATATTATGGGACAGGTTTAGATTGGGGATTTATTTTTTGGCTATTAGAATTCTCAGATTGATTTTTTTTCTTCAGGTAATGATAAAGTTTTTTTTTGTTAGTTTAGTTTTGTTTTTTAATAGTATAAGGAGCCCTCAAGTTAGAAACCAGTTGTGTTCCAAAAGTTCACTTGAAATTCAGAATTTATTTTTCCATAGAGCATATTAGTTTTCCCGACTAACTTTTCTATAATGTAGCTAAAGTAATAATACTAGTATTATTGTGATAATACAATAATATTGAGTGATGTTATTTGTTAGAATACTAGAAGTACCTGTGAGCCTTGGGTTGGGGTGTGTGTGCTCGCGTGCACGCGTGTGCAGCTCCAATAACAAACAGATGCCTTTCATTAAGTGAAATTCACCAGGCAATGATTGCCCTAGGAGTGAAATAGCTTTTTGAATGAATTGTTATATGAAATTGTCCAGTTACATTGAGTGGTAGTAATTTAGTCAAGTTTTGGCTGATCTTATTTCAGACTTAATCTACTCTAGTAACACAGGAGACAGGAAACCTAAGTTAGACTTCAGGAAAAGGAAATTAATCATTTTCTAGAGTGAATAGTATATGTTTTTTAGTTTGTATGATAATTGAACAATGTCTTTCTGTTCATCTAAATAGTAAATCTTATTTCCCACTATATTCTTCTACAGCAGTAGAGGCCTTAGAACTTGATTAAGATAAGGTAGTCAAATGCTGTTCTATGTCACCATGACACGTCAAAATAAACATGAAAGAAAGCCAGTTCCCATTCTGATATTTCTGGCTCCCGTGGTCAGTGGTCTCTTCTTTATTAAGACTTTATTTTCTTGTCTATACTCAGGCTTACTCCATGGTTCCCACAGTACTTAATATTGAGGTTGCTCAAAGATTCTCTGATCCAAATGAGAAGAAATTTAAAAAATAGTGCTTACTGGTCTAGTAAAATTTTACCTCATAAAGAAAGCTGGACTTATTTAAATGAATGTGCTCATATAGGGTTCAATTTTTGTATTCAGTCTTCTGTAGGACTTGGCTTTGTTTTTGTTTTTAGGTGGGGAAGGGGAGGACTCAGTTTCTAATATTCTTTCTAGTTTTAAGATTCTACAATTGAGAAGAAAAATCAAACCCATTTGTGGTAAACTTTTCTCCTGAAGCACACTTGTGGACAGGTAGAACAGTTATATTCTGTGTGATATGTGAATGCAAAATGAGTTATTTCAAGTTACTTTGAACTAATTCAGTACTTGCAAATCCAGCCTATTTTCATCTGAATCAGTGAGAACCGATTTTTTGTTAGATTTGGCTCAACACGCAAATTTGTTTGGGGACATTATAAAATGGGAAAAAGAAAAGGGATATTTTTCCATTTCTAATTTCTCATAACTTTTTTTTCTAGGCAAAAGTCAACAATTCTAGTTTAATTGGTGTGGGTTATACTCAGACCCTGAGGCCTGGTAAGTTTTCTGCTTTGATAAACTTTGGTAATAAGTTTACAGATCCTGTTTTCTAGACTATTTTAGTAGTCTTATCAGCATACTGTTCTGCTGTCTTTGTATATTAACCATTTTGATGCAGTTTTTTTAAACCAACTTAAATCTAAGTTAACATAATATTCACAAATTTTTCTTGTCGAAAATGTTTAAAAACACTGTAGTACCTACTCTGCTTTGTTTTGTGGAGATGACTGCTGGTTAGTGTAGTGTAAACTCTCACAGTTTCTACTAAGCTGGAAAGTTTTTAAATATGAACCTAGTGTTGGAACCAAGTACAAAGACTCATTGCCAGGTTAGCTATAGTACAGTGTATTTTTTGGCTACAGCAACTCTTTATAGGCAGTCCAGAAGATGCCTTTTAGTTTCTTAATTGGTCTCACCTTTGCTGTGGTCTCACACTCTTGTTTCCTTTGCAGTCTTAACCCTGTAATTAGTTAGTTCAGCTACATGTTGTGATTCTTCCAAATCCTTTAGTCTTTGTCCAGTTACCATTCTTGTTTTGCCAAGCCCTAACCCTGGGTTATCCCTACTTACTTAATTACCTTACTGCTTGCTCACTGATGCTGGAGGAATTAAAATACCTTACTAGATGGATCCAGTCAAAATTTGCCTCAATTTCACCCTTATTACCACTAAGTAATATTTTTACTTTAATTGGTTCCATATTGTATCCCCACAGCTGCTTTTCCAAACCTCTCTTTGCAAGCCTCCTTTGCCACCCCCCTCCCTCAGCAGAGGACTTTGCCTTTTACTTTGCTGAGAAAGTAGAGGCTGTCCATGATGAGTTTCCTCACCATCCATCTTTCTTAACATCTGCTGAAGTCTTTAAGAGGTGATTCTTCTCATTCCTTCCTGAAGTTTACCCCTTTCAATTGCAGTATATTGACTTTTTGCTGCCTATAGACATTCTTAGGGGGTCCCATAGGCTTTTCAAAACCATTGCTTGACCTTGTCATACTTTAAAGATTTCATCCTGTATTTTTGCTTTCAACCAAAAGTTCTAGGAAAAGCTAACTCACCTCAACTTTCACTCACTTTTCCACCCCTTACAGACTGGTGTATGACCTCATCAACTCAAGGGAAACTTACCAAGGATTTTAAGTAATAACTTTGATGTAAAATTTGATGACTTCCCAATCCTTATCCTTCTTGACTTCTTTGTAACCTTTGGCACTGTTCAGTTCTCTTCCTGAGAGTTTCTGGAACACTGATCTCTGCTGGTTTCTTTGCTCCTCAGTCTCTTTTGCCCAATAATTAGCCACATCCTACCACCTGTGGTTTTCCTTCAAGGCTATCTCATCACCTTCTGTGGGCTTCATTATCACCTATGTAGATGACTATAGCCATCGTGTCCCACAGGTATTTGGTGATGCCAGATATCTGACCTGATGTCCCATTGGCATCTCAGACTTAAATGTGTCCTTATTTTCCCCTGAACACCTCCCCTCTTCCTAACTTTCCTGTTTCTCTTACCCAGGTTTGAAACCTTAAAGTTTTTCTAAACGCTTCCTATTTTCTCAGCCCACCCTCTGATAATAATCATTTGCTAACGATTATGTATTCTGTTGCCAACCCCATCCCCTTCTATCTGTTCCCATGGCCACCATCTTGTCACTTTTTGCTATGATGCTTTTAATAGCATCTTCATTAGGTTCCTGTCTTCTAGTTTCTCCTCTCTTTGGTCTATTCTCTATATGCTACCAAAATAATTTTTCTGAAGTACAAGTTTGAGCATGGATTTAAAGCCCTTCATGGTTTGTTTTTTTAACTCCAGCATACTCTTCCAGGCTTATTCTACATATTCTTGCCAAACTGTTTGCTGTTCCCTGAACTTGGTGTCTCATCTCCTGCCTCCCTCTCTTGGAGGACATTTATCTTTCACCTTCACCTTTTAGATGATCCCTCCATTACTGGAAGGCTCCCTGAGCTTCATATCCGGGAAAACTTCATACTATGAGAAAGAAGTCAGTTTTGGACCTTTGGGTTTTCTTAGTGCCCTTTCCTTCCTGAAACCATTGTGCATACTCACCACCTTCTGTGTTTTATTCCCTTCCTGCCTTCTTTCCCTCAGTAGAGTATAAGCTCCTTAAGGACAAGGGCCTAGTTTGTATTAAATTGAGCAGAGATCACACACTTAAATCACTGCTTTTTTGATTGGTAGAAGGAATGCCAGCTCTCACTAATAGAATCCATTGCTCCATATTGCCCTCTCGTGGCTCACGTTTGTATTCCTTATATTTAGACCATCTGTCTTGGCTAGATGAGTACTAAGAGAATCTTGAAGAGGGATGACAGGAGGAAGAAAAAGGTGTAGGAACTGTCATGTTTCTGTTCATGTCCTTGCAGGTGTGAAGCTTACGTTGTCTGCCCTGGTGGATGGGAAGAGCATCAATGCTGGAGGTCACAAACTTGGACTTGCCTTGGAATTGGAGGCTTAGTACAAAGAAACTGTGGGGAAGGGATAGCTAGCAGATTTGGCCTTAAAATATATTTCCAGTGTGACCAGCAGGCTTTTTTTTTTCTAAGAGGGATGATCTAAACAAGGGATGATCCAAACAAGAGCTGTATTTTAAATATTTAGACAGTTACTTGTTGGTTTCTAGTTAAATTGTTTATCTATCTAGTTACCAATGCTGCAGTAGTGCAGTCACCTATACATTATTTAAATGTATTTAACTGTTAAATGGCGCTACCCACCAATAATGAAATAGACCTTTATGAAAACTGTGCAATTGTGTGCATGTTTGTTTTTATGTTACTTTTAACAAATTTGATATTACCATTGGATGAGATGGATCAATGGATGTTTTGAGATGAGGTACAAAAATTTTGTTAATTTACCATCATTAGAAATACTTTTGGTATCCCAGAACAATACAAATTATGAATAAAACAAATATGCCTAATTGTGCCTCCAAGTATTTGCAGAGTTTAAGCTTTGATAACTAACGTCAGATGAGTCAGTTTGCAAGCATTCCCTTTGGTCTCCTTGTCTAGATTATAATTTATTTTTCCACAAGCTCTTCACTCATATCTGTGCCACAAGTCCTCTTTGCCCTTAGAGTAATCTCATAAATTTTTTTTAAGAATAAAATAACATGAGGATATATGATTTTCAACTCTTTGTTGTAAGTTTTTGTAAATTTTATAGTGTCTTATTGTTGGGACCCAAGGAAGGGATGGAAAATAAGCTCTGCAGAGAAGGAAAGTTGAAATGGTACTCAGAAGAGCTGTATTGCAGCCTTCCCATATGGGATGATTGTAAGGCATTGTCATTACAGGTATTTTGAAAGATGTACTAGGTGATTCAAGAAAGGGGATGTTTGAACAGGTAGGATGGCAAGTAGTAACAGAGAAGACTTGAACATAGCGTGATTGTAAGCACTGAATTTGGAGTTAAGACTTGGGGTCTGCTGTGTGACCTTGACAAGAGTCACTAGATCTTCTCATTTGTTTCCCTCATTTGTTTTATAAAAGCATCACATTAGGTAACCACTGAGGCCCTCTCCAAATCCTACAATGCTTTATTGTCACACACCTTCCCAAACTTATTTGGTGGGGCCCACTGCCCCCTTAAAAAAATACTCAGCAGCTGGGGGATTAGGGTAAGCCTTTTGGTCAGTGTCCCCCAGTTGCATCTGAGGCCACTACTGCCCTCCCCCCCCCCATTGTTCCAGCACCCCCAGGAGGCAGTATTTCCCGCTCTGGGAACCTATGTGTTATGATAATGCATCAGGATTATTCTGGGTCGGCTGAATAATGAACAGCCTAACTTTGTATTTGAACAAAGCTTGGCAAATTTCTACACTAAAAGTCATTTACAAACAATGAGTGGAAGGAATATATTGTTTTGGGTAGGGGTACTTTCTGAATGGGAAAGTGGAGTCAGGGCTCCCTGAATGGGTAGAGGTGTTCAGGCAGGAAGAAGATGGACTAGAAGTCTTGACTACTGTTTCACTCTTGAAGAGAGATACTGCTGCTGAGTCTTTTCTACTTAAAGTCTAGAAAACTAAAGGGTGTAGGGTTAAGATATCTTGGGGCAGCTAGGTGACACAATGAATAAAGCACCAGCCCTGGAGTCAGGAGGACTTGAGTTCAAATCTGGCTTCAGACACTTAACACTAGCTGTGTGATCTTGGGCAAGTCACTTAACCCCAATTGCCCTGCTCCCCCCCCCCGCAAAAAACAAAAACAAAAACCTCCCACAGTACAAGAACTTAAGGGAACACTTTGGAGCCCTAAGAAGTCATTGGACAAATCTAAGACTTGTGTAGGTGGAATATAGGGAAAACAAAATGGTTTGATCTGGTAAGGGAGGTTGGGGCCAACTGCTCTTTGTTCTATTCCTCTTTACTTTTGATACCTTTGGCATCAACCACGAGGAGATTTTTGGAGCAGTTTAAGTGAAATAGCCAAGGCCCTTTGACTGAATCCCAACTTCCCTGAACAAATCCCCTCAATAAAAGGGTTTGTTCTGCAAAACTTGGACTCAGTCAGAAGGCCACACCCAAGGACCTAGAAGGCCACACAAACTCCTGAGGGTTCAGGTGCCCCACCCCTGGGCTGAGCTTAAAAAAAAAAAAAAAAATGATAAGAGATAGCTAGAGTCAGCCAGCCAGCCAGCCAGAAAATGAGGCTGGAAGCTTGACCCTTGTTATGTGAATCCAGGCAGGAGCCAAGTCTACCAAAATGGGGGTGAATGCTCCAAGTGAAAAAAACAGCCAAAAGCCTTGATAGCTGAGCATGTAGAGGCTTGTGTGGGCACACAGCTCAGTCTCTAAATCTATGTAGAGCAGCTGCAAACTTTTTGGTCTTTTAAAACTCTCAAAACTTAACGAGGCCACTCCCCGCTCCCCTGAACTTTTGTTTACGGGGGTTCTATCATGATACTTTCCATATTAGAATTAAAATGTCAGTACTATGAAGAAAATAGTTTTGATCTTATGTGTTCCGGAAAGGATTTTAGGGTCCCTGGACCCTTCTGAGAACCACTGAAGTTTGAATTTACATAATTAGGCAGACACAAAAATGAAAATTCTGTATGATCTTTGCACCTAGCGCATATGAATAGTATCCGGTAGGGCAGACAATAATACAGGATTCATTTTTACCTACCACCTGTAGAAGACCAGTAAAGGTTTCTGAACATCGCTGGTGCCACATTTCCTTCCTGTGGTTTACAAGTGGATATTGCCTTTAGGTAAGGAGACAGCAAGCATTTATCATCTCCTATGTGCAGGGCACCTTGATAAATACTACAGATGGCTAGAACAGCTTCTCTGGGTGTTCAGTGTTGACAAAACCCCATCCCTTGAGGCTCGTAACCTCAACTGTCAGGTTTGAGGTGAGTCTACCTGGTTGTAGATCTGATTCCTTTCTCCTCCTTTTACAGGTTAGAAAGGGAGCTTTGGGCAGGAAAGACCTTGTCTAAGGTCACCTGAGTAGGTAAGGCATAGCTCAGGTCAAACACAAGTTCCATGTCAAGCTGTCTAATGTCATCTTTAAGGATGGAGTATCTATACACCCTGAAGAGGCATGCAAACAAATGTGTCAATATCTGGGGAACAGGTTCCAAAATGAGGGGCTCGCTGTTTTTAGTTTTGAGAAAGGATGAAAAACATAGTTCTGAACACCTAGATCTTGATGCTGTTTAATGCCAATCCTTCGGGAACAGTTCTAGGTAAATGTACTACCTTGGTGAAGCTGGTTAACTGAAAACCGCAGGTATTTAAGCCCCCCCCCTTTTTTTTAGGGGGGGGGTGTGCAACTGGGTGGTACAGTGGATAGAACACCAAGCCTGGACTTGGGAAGATCTGAGTTCAAATGCAGCCTTGGATACTTACTGTGTGACCCTGGGCAGGTCATTTAACTCCTTAGATCTGTTACTTATAAAATGGGGACACACTAGAGAAGGAAATAGCAAACCACTCCAGTTATCTTTGCCAAGAAGACCCCAGGAACAAATCATCGGGTCATAAAGTCAGACAGAACTGAACAAGTTTGGGCTTGGCGCTCCAAACCAGGGGTGGGGAACCTGCTGCCTTCTGGGTCCTTGGGTGCAGTCTTTTGACTGTGTCCAAGTTTTACAGAAATCCTTTTATTAAGGGGATTTGTTCTGTGAAGACTTGGTTAAAGGGCCTCAACTCAAGGTTGAAGGTTCCCCACTCCTGCTCTAAACCTCTTTCCCCAGAACTACTAGGGAAATCAGATTGAATGGCCACCCTGTTTTGGCTACCGACTCTGCTTGTAGTGCTTGCCTCTTTTCTGCCTGCTACTCTGGGACATGAAGAAAACACACAGGAGGCTCAGAGGGCCCCAGGTCCCAATCCCTCATTTTTATTGTCCTTTTAAAAATGTGTCCATGAGCTCAAACTCCAAGCTCTTCCACTTCCAACATACAACACTGCCAGCACTGGTCTTTTCCTACCCTGACACTGTGGGTTCCCTAGATCTTGAAGGTCAAGGTGAGACCATCTCCCAGGGGCAGGAGGCTGACGTGGACCCGGGAATCCCTCAGGATTCGCTCATTGAGATCTCGGACACACTGAGTAGCCACATCTCCCTTCTTCGGCTTGTTGAGCACCTCCCCATTCCATAGGACCTAGGACAGAAGCACAGGACAAATGAAAAAGCCCTGTGAGACACTGACAAAGGAATTTAGGGCTTAAAAAACAGTCTCCCCAGGAATAAAGAGAGATCTGGGGTATGTTGGAATCAAACAGATTAAGCACTTTCATACTAAAAATCTGCCAAGTATACTAATATTTTGGCTACCTTTTAGAGGAGCAGTCATGAACAACTTGTGTTTTTGATATTCTAAAAATGAAATTTTAATATAAATTCTGAAAAAATATTCTCAGAAAAATGCAGTGGAATCTAGAAGACCCAAGAGATTCAGAAGAATACACAGGTCTTTCAGAAGCATATTGCAACAATAACAGTATTTTTCTTTGTATTTCTAATTCTTTGTCATTTTAATGTGTTTTATTTTATGCATTTAAAAATACTTTTCTGAGAACACTTCAGCAGACTACCAAAGGGAGAGCAAAAAACATGGTCAAGAACCTGTTTTAGGGGAACACATGAAATTAAATTTTCGTCATGCTGCCAGCAATTTTAGGAATCCTGCCTTAAGTAGAGCACATGGAACTGTCTGGATCAGCTGCTTAGCCATTAGGGAAAGATGGGGTGTTATTTCTCCTGGCATGAGAGGGAAACAAAGTGGGATGGGGTAGGTGTGGATAGCTAGGGCCAGAATGCAGATGGCCTAAATTCTAAGCTACAAGGGGAGGCTGACCTTCAGACAAAAGGGGGCAATCAATAACAAGACATTTATATAGAAATGGCTCTAACGTTTACAAGGTGTGTTAAAATCTAACATTTATCTGCACAACTTTGTAAAGTGCCACAGATTCTGCCCAGGCCCACACAGCTAGTAAGATTCCAAATCAGACTTCCCTGATGCCAGCAGTCTATCCACTATAGCTTAGGGCCCTGCCATGATGTTTTACCACTTTCCTGAATGTCCCAGCCCTTCCGTGAGATCCCCCCCGCCAACATTCCAAGCCTCAGTACCAGCTATGGCACTTACATTGCTAATAGCAATGATCCCACCAGATCGAACAAGCTTCAGACACTTCTCATAATAGGTGCTGCAGCTCTCCTTGTCAGCATCAATGACTGCCACGTCAAAGGTGCCAGCTGCCCCTTCAGCCAGTAGTTCATCTGAATGGAGGAGACAAGATTTAGTCCAGCAAACACCAACTCGGCCCCAGCTGCAGCATCCCCTAGTGTTTATTTGTAGAGCCCTGTATACAGTTTTTAAAGCTGCTGCTCATTTCTCACATGACCTCTGAAAGGATCTCTGGACTGTTCTGAGAGGAGTCCTCCAGACCCCGCTTAAAATGTGACTGAATTGTAAGAGAAAACTACTGTTTGTTGTTTACCCGTGGATCACCCCAGGGATACACATCACACATACACTTTGTACAAAGGACCCTCAACAGCTCAGTTCCTAGGCAGGTAGTGTATGAACAGGGGACCTACGTGCAGGACCAGGGAGTGCCTTCACAGATGCCGCTGCTGCTGCTGCCCTAGACAGACACGTCCTTCTCTCCCCAGGTTCATGGCTTCTCATGAACCTACTTAGGATACTATGGCCTTCTTGCCTGGCTGCCTTGGGAGGGGGGACCCTGTCTTATCTGCCAAGGTGATTGTGCTGCTCCTGTCCACGGATGCGACCCCCAAGGCTGTGGAGGAGCAAACAGCATAATTAAGACTCCATTCAAGACTGACCTAAGGGTAGAAATTTTCTCTTGGACCTGAAATCAGGGGTTTCCTGGTTGGTCTCTTTCCCATGAATAGGAAGTCTCTGCTGGTGGAGCCAATTATTGTCCTCTGACTCATTCTTTCCCCACTCAGCCAAGCACACACCCCAGGGGTGTGACATACTTCATGGTCACCCCTCCCCCCCTCATCTCTGGGCCCCAGAAACATCCTTGGCTCGTATCAGAGAGGGCAAAGTTCAGTACTGGATGGGTCCCCCTGCTCCTTGCTAGCTCACCAACTGGGTCTGACTTCTGCTGCCTTTTGCTGGGAAATGGGTCCAAGCTGCTCACCAATCCATGTTACCTACCAAGGGTCTGCAGAGCTGGCCTCACCCGAAGGTCTATCTTCTGCTCCTCACCTGCCTGAAATGGTGGAGAAATAAGCCCAGGTGGGGAGGAGTCCAGGCCCTCCACTCTGGGACAGCAACCAAGGGGAGAAGGTGGAGCCTGGCCCCTTTTCCAGGTCAACCTGAACTCTTGCACAGAATGGGGCATGGGCCAAAAAGGACACAGGCTCCTAGAATTCTCACCACCCCTCACCATCCTCCCAGATCCCCAAGTCCCGAGCAGAGGGACTCACAATCACTCACCTCTCTCCAGAAGGGCCTTCCCAGCTCGGTGGGAGCAGCATCAATTTCACAGGCTACTACCTGCCCAGTGGCGGGCAATGCCAGGGCCAAACTCAAGGCAACATAGCCTGTAAAAGAGCCTGGGGGACACACGGGCAGCGTTAGGGGGCTGGGGCCTCCGCAGACAATGGGGCCCAGTTGGCGATCACATGAAACAAGTGCCCCCAGCGGGCCCCCCCCCCCCCCCCAACGCACATACTTACCAATATCCAAAACCTTCTGCGCTTTGATAAGTCGGGCTAGGTTGGCCAGCAGCTGTGCCTGCTCACAAGTCATCGTGGAATCCCCCTGTGGCTGCTCCAGAGTGAGCTAGGGGAATGAGTGAATGCATGACCTTTGGAGTGGGGAGGGTCTCCTCTTCCCCCCTGCCCCCAGGCCACACTGCATTAAAGCCCCTACAAGCTCTAAAAGGTCCCGTCTCCCCACAGCACGTACAGCCCGGGCCCCTCCGTCCCCCCAACCCGCGGGGGGGCTCCCCTCCTCTCCCTTCCCAGCTGACCTTCCGCAGGTTCCGCAGCGCTGGGTGCTCCCGCATGGAGCGGCTCAGCACGTACTGCCATAGGGGGTCATCTTCAGGGGGCAGGAGCCGCCGCCGCTGCTGGGGGGCCGACAGCCACTGGGGCACCCTCCAGCCTGCGGGGAGGGGCAGGGCACTCAGCCGGGCCCCCCCCACCCTGCGTCCCGCCCTCCCTCCCTTGGGGCGCACGTGGGGCGCACGCCGCAGCCCCCACGCAGCGGGGAAGCGTGGGGAGGGGGCTCACCGAGGAAGACTCCGGTCACGAAGGCCGCTCCCAGCACGGCGGTGCCCACGCCCAGCTCGGCGGGCAGGGAGAGCCGTGGCAGGATCATGGCTCTGACACCGAGCAGGACGCATGGGTCAGTAGAGGAAGCTCCAGGCCCGAAAAGCCTGGAGGGGCAGGGCGGAGGCGGGGCTATGCTAGGGGGCGGGGCCGGGGCGGAGCTGCCGCGGGGCTCCCTGTGGGCGGGCTTGGCCATGCTGGCCAAGCCGCGGCCTTTGGCGCCATCTCGTGGCTTTTGTTGGGAACTGCGGGCACGGGGGCGTTCCCCAGCCGCCGGGGGGACGGGGCACGTGTTCCTTTAGGAGGGAGACCCGCTACTTCATGCTCTCCAAGCTCCCCGCGTGTACTTGCTTCTCTGTGAAGGACGCCGTGGAGAAGCGGGTGCATATATGCGGCGAGGTCCTGTGAAGTGTGATGAAAATATCGGTGGCTCTGGAGGCACCTGCAGGGGTCAAATCCAACCTTTGCCACTTCACCTGTGCCTCCGTCTCTCCAGCTGTAAGATGAGGGGGCTGCAGCAGATGACTCCTAAGCGCCCTTCCAGCTCTAAATCCGTTAATCCCCTCTACAGAAGGACTCGGATAAGTGAGATTCACGAAGACTATAAGATTGTGGTCAACTTTAGCCACCACTCCCCCCTTTAACAGAGCCCCTTCCCCTCAAAGCCGGCCAGCCACGGACACGCGTGGGTTTGGGCTTCCCAAGCAGTTTGTACCAACGACCTACGACAGTTCCGAAGGATTTGGGATGAAAAATGCTATTCACCCCCGGAGAAAGAACTGATGGGTGCTGGATTGCTGATCAAGGCATTCTTTCTTTAAACTTTCTTTTTCCTTTCTTTTTTTTTTTGGAGGGGGCATCTGTTTTCTTTCACATTATGACTGATATGGAAATATGGTGTGCGTGACTGCACACGTGTAACCTATATCGAATTGCTTGCCTTCTAAATGAAGGGCCAAAGGGAGGAGAGAATTGGAACTCAGAATTTAAAAAAAACAAATGTTAAAAATTATGTGTCACTGGGGGGAAAAGCACAAGCCAAGTAGTTTGTGCCATCGGAGGCGTGAGGTGCGCAGCTGCATGTCGTTTATCCAGGTCAGACTTACGGGGGTGACCCATGGACTCCCCTGAAGTCTTCTCCAGAACCCTGCCACGCTGCCAGGGCCAGATTCCAGGAGCCAGATTCGGGGCTGCGCTGCCACCCGGTGGCCTGTCTGCTGATTGCACTCGGGTCTAATTGAAATCTCACTTACACAGACCTAACATCTTTTCCCTGGAACCAGTCGGGTCGGGCTGTTCTTGATCTCAGCCTCCTCCAACCACAGACAGGGAAAAAGAAGGTGACCTGCGCAGAGTGAATGGGGTGTTACTCTTCTTGGCTCCAGGGGAACATAATTTCTATCCTCACAAACCCAATACCTTGCACATAGTAGGGCTTATTAAGTACTTGTTGAATTAAATCAATCAAAGGATTATGGGATCATCGATTTAGCAATGGAAGAGATCTTGGGGTTCTCTAGTCCAGTCTCCTTATTCTGCAGATGAGGAAACTGAGGCCCAGAGAAGTTAGGTAATATAGCCTTTGTCACACATTATCAATCAGTCAGAAAATCCTTATGGGTCACCTAATAATGATCATTAGGATTTATACAGTGTTTGAGACAATTCTGGCAGGTACGTATTATTATTGTTCCCATTTTATAGATGAGGAAACTGAGGCAGACAGAGACCAGTTGATATGCTCAGGTTCTTTGTGACTCCAGACCCAATGCCATATCTGCTGTACCACTGAGCTTCCTCTGTCAGTTTCTTTGTGAGAGGCAGCCTGCTCTAATGCCTTAACCTTCGTGGCAGTCTGGTGAAGCCTATGAACAAGTTCACGGACCCCAGATCAAGACATCTCAGTTTAGTGGCTCTCACTGGATGTGAATCTGATGTCTGCCTCTTGTCACTTAACTGGCTGTGAGACATTAGACAAGTTATGGGAGCTTCAGTCTCTTCATCTGTACAATGAGGCTGAGGAGGCTTGATTAGAATCAGAGGTGTCAAACTTTCTGTCCCACCCCAACCCCCCCAACTCCGGAGTGCCACCAAACCAAATTAACATGTAATTGGGAAATGTTTAACAAGATAAATAAAAATACAATCTAATCTCTATAATGTTAATTTGTGGTTTTCTAAGGCAATGTGCTGCCTGCAAGGTTCCCTTTCTATGTGTTTTACAACACTGGCCTAGGGTTTCTTCCAACTCTAATCTCTGACCCCATGACCTGTTGGGTCCAGTCTGCTCCATAGATTAAAGGCTTTGAGCTGAGTTTTGCAGTCCTCTTAAGGTAAGGGGTAGGAGGTCAAGGTCGGTATTCTAAGAGATTAAAAGAGAACCATTCCAGATGTGGTGGGTAGCCTGTGCAGAGGTACAGGGGACAGGATATAGTGTTGTGTGGGAGTAAAAGAAAAGCCAGTTCGTCAAGCCTAGAGTATGTATGTGGGGAAATAATCTATAAAAAGCCTAGAAAGATAGGTTGGAATCAGGTTATAAAGAGCATTAAATGCCAAACGGGGTGGCTTGGCTCTAGTGCAATAGGGAATCATGGGAATTTATTGGTTGGGGGTGGTGACATGGTCAAACTTTGGCAGATATTTGGTAAATAAATTGGAGGGAGGAAAGACGAGCCAAGGAGACCAATCAGAAGGATGTTGCAGCAGTGTAAAGAAGAGGTGATGGGGATCTGAATTAGGGTGGAGAGAAGGCAGTGGATGAGAGAGATGGAAAGTAGGGCTGATGAGACTCAGCAGTTTGGGTATGGGAAGGGAGGGAGAGAGAACTATCAAGAATGATTCTGAGATTGCACACCTGGGTGACTGGGAGGATGGTGGTGCCCTCAGTAGAAAGAGGAGTTAAAAAAAGTTGGGGGAGGAGTGAGTTTGGAAAGAAAGGCCATAAGTTAGGTTTTGGATATGTTGAATTTGAAAAGCCAATGGCATTTCCAGTTCAAAATAACCCATAGGTGGTTGATGGCTCAGGAGAGAGACTAGGGCTGGATTTATCATCAGAGAGTCTCTGCATAGAAATTACACGTGAATCCATGGGGACCATTGAGGTTACCAGGAGAGAGAGAAGAGAAGATCCAGGAGACAGCCTTGGGGTCAAATCCATAAGTTACACATCTAGATAATTTTCCAACAAAAAAACTGAGAAGGCACGGGCAGGCTTGTAGAAGGAGAACCAAGAAAGAACACTGTCACTTAAAAAAAAAAAGAGAGAATATCCAGGGGGAAGGAGGTGGTAAATATCCCACAGAGAGGTCAAGAAGGATGAACGAGGATTGAGAAATGGCCATTTGAGTAAGAGGTCACTGGTAACTTGAGATAGAGCAGGTTTGGTGGCACAACCAGGACCAAAATCAGATTGCAAGGAGTTCAGAGTGAATGAGGAGAGAGAAAGTAGAGGTACCAGTACACATAGATTTTTCTAGGAGTTTTGCTTTCAATCCATCAATAAACATTTATCTTAATAAATCTGTGATATGCCAGGCACTGTTCTAGGTGTTGGAGATACAAAAAGGGGAAAGACACAGGCCCTGCCCTCAAGGAGCTTACAATTTAATGGGAGAGACAATATGAAAATAAATCTATACAAAGCAAGCTATATACAGGATAAAAAGGAAACAATTAGGAAAGGCACTGGAATTAAGAGGGGGTTGGGGAAGGTTTCCTATAGTAGGTGGGATTTTAGTTGGGACTTAAAGGAAGCCAGGGAGGTCGGTAGTGGGAGCAGAGGAGGGAGAGCATTCCAGGCATGGGGTAAAACCAGAGAAAATGCCCAGAGCTGAGAAAGATGAGTGTCTTGTTCCGGGAACAGTCAGGAGGCCCATGTCACTGGAGGAGCAAAAAGTGGGAGGAGCCTTTGAAAGGGAAGAGAGATATAGGATGGCTGACAGCTTGAGGAAATGGTAAAGTGAAGTGAGTTCTGTGTTTTGTTTTGTTTTTTAAGGATGGGGCACTTTTGTAGGTAACAAGGAAGGAGCCAACAGCTGGGGAGAGAGATTGAGAGTGAGAAGGGGAGGGGTGAGGGCAGGACTAGGACCAGAGGAGACAAGAGGGGCTGGGACCAAGGGTAGAAACAAAGGCTCCACAGTTGTTTGTGGAATGATTGAATGAACAAAATGAGCACTGGTGTATGTGACAAACTTCATCACAGGCAGGGTGTAGACTGGCATTGATGCTCTTTGTCATTGTCAGCGTTCTTGGTGTGCCCCCTCATGCCTTCCCTGCAGGGGCATCATGCATACTGAGTTGTCCCCTCCAAACCACATCCTCCTTCCCCTCTACACCAGGAGCTTTCAACCTGGGTTCTGATCCAGAGAGAGATCTTAGGGGCTCTGAGAACCTAGATGGGAAACCAATGTCTTCCTAAACAAGGATATGGTTGGCCTCTTTATATATGCACTTGGGAGCATTATTCTGAGAAGGGGTTCCTAGGCTCCACAGACAAAGGGGTCCCTGGGAGACAGCAAAGGTGGTTCAGTCCCTTCTCTTCTCCCATGCTCTGCCCACCCTCTCTTGCCCCAGCTACCGACCCCCAACCATCTTGGGCAAATTGTGAGGAATATAGGCTAGCACAGGGGTGGGGAACCAGTGACCTCAAGGCCACACGTGGCTCTCTAGGTCCTCAAGTGCAGCCCCTTGACTGAATCCAAACTTCATAGAACAAATCCCCTTTATAAAAGGATTTGTTCTGTAAAGCTTGGACTCAGTCAAAAGGCCAAAGCAAGGACCTAGAAGGCTACATGTGGCCTTGAGGTCACAGATTCCCCACCCCTGGGGTTAGCAGAAGCCAGAGAGATCTTAAAGCCTGTCAAGTCTAACCTATTTATTTATTTTTGCCTTTTGGAGGGTAGTTGGGGTTAAGTGACTTGCCCAAGGTCACACAGTTAGTAAGTGCTAAGTGTCTGAGGCCGTATTTGAACTCAGGTCCTCCTGACTCCAGGGCTGGTGCTCAATTCACTATGCCACCTAGCAGCCCCTAACCTATTTATTTTTACAAAGGAGGAAACTGATGTGGCAGCTAGGTGGGATAGTGGATAGAGTCCTGTACTTAGGAAGACCTGAGTTCAAATCTGACCTCAGGTATTTATTAGCTGTGTGATCCTGGGCAAGTCACTTAACCCTATTTGCCTCAGTTTCCTCATCTGTAAAATGAGTTGGAGAAGGAAATCAAAACCATGCTGGTATCTTTGCCAAGAAAACCCCAAATGGGGTCAAGAAGAGTCAGACACAGGTGGAAGATGACTGAACAATAAAAGGAGTGACTGAGGTCACCCGGCTAGTTGCCTTGTCTTCCCTTCCTGGCCTAGTAAGGTGAGGATCATGCTGCCTGTACTAGGCTACCTCGAAGGGAGGTTGTGGAAGGGAACAGTGGAAGGGAACACTGGAAGGAAGAGCAGAGCCGGCAGGCTGTGTCAGCTCTGGGCCCGGCAAAGGGGACTAAATGGGAACTTAGGAGAACATCAGAAGAGGAAGGAGTCAAATGCAGTCAATTAATTTATGAGCATTTATTGAGTAGCTACTATACCCCAGGCCCTGTGCTGAACCCTGGGGTGAAAGACAAAACAGTCCCTGCCCTCAAGGGGCTTGTGGTCTGTAGAGGAAAGATAATACAGACACCTGGAATTTGATATAAAATAGATGCAGATGAGTAAAAGGTAAAGGTGTTGGAGGGTGAATAACTCCTGTGATTTGCCTCACCCTCTCACTGGCAGCTGGGGAGACAAAGGTGAGCCTAGGAGGACACAAGCCTGAGGGGCTAACAGAGGCTCAGTGCATAGAGCACAGGGCCTGGAGTCAGGAAGACTCATCTTCCTGAGTTCAAATCTGACTTCAGACACTAGCTGTGTGACAGTGGGCATGTCACTTAACCTTGTTTGCCTCATCTGTAAAATGAGCTGGAGAAGGAAAGGGTACATCACTCCAGTGATTTGACTTTGCCAAGAAAATCCCAAACAGGGTCACAAAAAATCAGATATAACTGAATAACAACTTAGGATGGTCACATGAGTTAGCAAATACAAAGTTCTTTCAAACATTAAAGTGTTATATAAATGCTAGCTATGCTTATTATTGATACTAACGTTAAGTAACGGCACATTTATGTTGTATTTCTCTGACACTGACTCTTGGCATGGGCGAGATGGGCATTATTAGTCCCATTTTACAGGTGGAAATATTGCCATTCAGTGAAATTCAGTGACTTGCCCAGGGCAAAATAGGATCCCCTGCTTCCTCTGAACAGACTCTTCTTGCAGAAGGTGGAACTTGGGGCCAGCCTTGAAGGGTGGGTAGGATTTAGAAAGACAAAAGGGAGGAAGGGAAGAAGTCACTGCAGTCCTCACTATCCTCCATGAGCACTTATTGAATACCTACTATGTATAACCCCTACTATGTGAGAGTATAAAGTATCTGCCTAGTGAGTGAGAGGTGCAGATGGGAAGTGCTAGAGGAAGTCCAGGAAGGGAAATTGTTATGGTCCTGGGCAGGTAGAGAGTACTGGGCTGGTAAGTATTTAACAATCAGCTCTCCAGGGGGAAAAAGTATGTACCTCATACTTGGAAATTTAATCTGCCTTATTAACATTCTCCCCATCACTTTCTAGACAATCCAAAAAAAAATTAATAAATCAAACCTTTTCTAGCATTTGACAATTTTTTAGGTATACTCACACTGGAAATTTAACTATTGGCTCTCCTGAGCCTGTATGAGCTGTCTCTAGTACATCCTTGAAGGTAGGAGGAGGGGCTTCAGTTGGACCTTAAAAGATGAGAGAGTTAAGTAGGGGGAGAAGATGGGGCCATACTTCATCATAGGCTGTGAGAGCAGCCAAGTCAAGCCCAGGAGGTGAGGATGGATGTTCGTGCTGGGTGAAAAGACCAACTTGGTTGAAATGGAGGATCGACTTAGAGACTGTTGGAGGGCCTTGGAGATCTAGTCCACCTTCCTCATTTGTAAAATGAGGAAACTGAGGCTGAGAGGAAATGGCTCTGCCAGTGGCTGCACCAAGAATCAACAGAGCCCAAATCTTCTGATTCCCAGTCCAGTTCTTGTGGGGAGCGGCCAAAGGTAAATATGGATGGGGGAAGGGATAGGGGCCCAATGATCAGGGGCCTTGAATGCCTTGAGCTGGCGGCTCAGCTCTCTTCCCCTGAGCCCTCCATCCCCTCCTCTTGGCTCCCTTCCTCACCATCTGTTTATACATTGTGCTCCAGAAAGGTCGCCATTGCTGTTGCCCCCGTGAGCCAGCGGGGCCCAGGCGGCCTGTGTCTGCCAAGGCTCACTCTGCCTTTGAAATTAATTTTTAATAGAATGAAACTAATGATGTGTTCTGGGGTTCGCAGATTTGAGTAAAACATTAAAACAACACCAAATTGCCTCACTGCTTGAGATTATTGGATTTTCATAGTAATCATATAATCATCTACTAATGTTCTTCCAGGAGGGGGGTGTACAGGGGCAGAGAAACAGGCTCTCCAGTTAAAGGGCCAACCATTCCCAGCGTTGGAGGTTCCCACAATATAAAGATGACTCCTCAGTTCTTGTACATGAAACACTGTCTGGAAGGGCTCTGGGACCCTTTCCTTCCCATTCTGTAGTACCCCAGGTTTTCCAAATTGCTCTTCCCACACCCATCCCTTTTGAGGTAAGCAGTACAAGATGTACTTCTATTTATACATGAGTAAACAGCAGTGAAGATGGGTTCCAAAGAGCACAGGCCGCAGCCAGGACTTTCCCTGGCCAAGAATCAAAATAACTTTTGTTTTAAAGAGTACAATCAAGATGAAAAGGACCTTAACCACCGTTTTTGTCCATTTTATTTTATTTTATTTTTTGCTTTTTGGAGGGGGAAGGCAGGGCAATTGGGCTTAAGTGACTTGCCCAAGGTCACACAGCTAGTAAGTGTTAAGCATTTGAGGCCTGATCTAAACTCAGGTCCTCCTGACTCCAGGGCTGGTGCTCTATTCACTGTGCCACCTAGGCACCCCAATTTGTTCATTTTAAAGAGGAGAAGAGGGAGGCTGAGAAAGGCTAAATAGATCCCACAAGTACTAAGCTGCAAAATTGGGGTTTGTGTTCTGGCCTCCCATCCCCACAGGCCACACTGTTTCTGTGATCAAACATAACCAAGATGCAATTAGACACCCACTCCTGGCCTAAGGCTCATGTGCATGTGGGCACGGAGTGGCTGAGGATGTCTGGAGGCCTTTCTCAGGTATTTATTACATGTATGACCTTAGATAGAAGTGGGGTGAATGCCTGCTCTGGGCTCCGAGGAGCTGGGTTCCATTTTAGGCACTGTCACTTAGCACTTGTGAGTCTTCAGCCAAGACACTACATACACCTCCATGGGCTTCATTTTTCTTATCTGACAAATGGGGGGGAGGGTCTAGGATGCCTTTGAGGTCCTTTCCAGCTCAAATTCTGTGATCCTAAAGGGACTATGAAGGAAAACATAGCCTACTCTCGACGGCGACAGAGATTAGAAAGTATGTCCCATGCCCCCCCCCCCCCATCATCTAAAGCATGGGAGCCAAGGATTTTGCCTCAACTCTCTGACCAACCAGATTTGTTGTTTCTTCTTTTAGTCCTCCTCATCCCTCCTGGAGAAGGGCTCAAGCAGAGAAGAGGGGTGGGGGAGAGCCTTATGGGAGAGCAGCAACTTTAGGGCCCCAGATAATTCAGAAACCAGTTAATGGAGAGATGGCCGGAGGTGGAGAGGAAGCCATGACTCCTCAGATTATCAGACATGGTAATCCATGAGTCACCAGATTCTGATGTCCTTGGATATGGACCAGCCTTCTTTCTCTGAGCCCATCTTCTTTCCCCCCAGAGGTGACTCCATGAACCCAAACCAGCCTGGGAACATAACTAATTGTCCTCCAGATTGTTCATGGCCCACCATCCAGCACTTCTGCCCCTATCCTCTCCCACCCTCCATCCCTGAATGGAAGGAAACCATGTAGACACAGACCCGTGTCTGTGCTCAGACGTTATTGCCTAAGGGATTTTGGATTCAGTGTCTTGGGAACACACCTGCCCAGTAAATGGGACTGGCTGCCCTGAGCTCTGGGATGGGACCTCCCCCATCCCCACTGGTGGGGCTGGCCAGGACGTGACCCTAGGCAGATAAATCTGTTCCAGAGTGGCCATGAAACATCCCCCTCCCACTGCTGATCTTCCCTGCTGCTTAGACCTCCACCAGGCCCTGCCTCTGGCCAGTGATGGGGTGGCTGGTGGGGAGAGAGAGAGTGGGGGGGGGGGAAGGAACGTCACGATATATCCCCGTCAGATTAAAAAACTAATTTGAAAAGATTAATGTATTCCATTCCTGTTAGGCTGGCTCCGATACCTCTGGGCCTACAGCCTCTCTCCCTCCTGATTATTGAATTTTTATGGCCTGGTAATTAATTGCGGATTCCCTGTCTTTGTTCCATTTCTTTTTCTCTGACATTTTAATTCCAACAAAAAGCAGTGGTCTCCATGCAGGCTCTCTCTGGAGATCCTAATGGTCTATAAAACAAAATGACTTATGGATGGGGCACCCACTTCAGTTGGCGAGCGATTGTTGAAAACCTTGCTGATCACGCAAAATTTAATTTTTCCACCTTCCCCCCCTTCCCTGCCCTCCCCCTTATTTCTTGTCTATTACAGGCGGCCCTCAAGTCTCACTAACAAATGAAAGTAACAATGTTAAGCCTTCTCAGCGGTTACTGTTGCTACAAGGAATCTCTTTGAGGAAGGGGAGAAGGACCGATGTAAAAAAAAAATGTCTCCTAGCTGGTTTCATCTAATTATAAATGAATAAATGTCTCTGGCCCAGCAGATACGACCTGGTTATTGGTGCAGGCAGAGGTTAGGGGAGGTGGCTCCACAGATTTGACTGGGGGTCCCTGGGACCCAGGCTCCATCCTCACTGCCCCCCCATCTTTGTCATCCCTCAGCTGAAGAAACAGCTTCCTTCCCACCTTCTCCAGGGGTCTTTTTGGGCGACTTGGCACCTCCCAATTAGATAACAAAGAACTACAAGGATTACAAGGGCAGGAGGAACAGGGCGATAAATAAAATCTCACTCTGCCAGGGCCTGGAAGCAAGGTACCTAACAAATGCGGCTCCATTGAACTGCCGAAAAGACAAATTCTCCTTCTAATTGGGTCAGCTCGACTGGCCGCCCTGAAAAATAGCTTTCAAATAGTTCAGGCAACTCTCTCCCCCTGGCTCCACCCCCAGACTCTGCCCTGCTTTCCCCCTCCTCCCCCTTCATTCCTTGCCCAGCTGGCCCTCAAGCCTTCCATTAGTGGAACGAATTTTGGCACCTGGGCAAAGTGGCCCAAAGCTCACCCTTATTGGGGTGAGAGGGTAGGACTTGTCTTATGTTGGGGAAAGGAATAAGCAATCCCAGGATACTTTGTCAAGACTGTCTGTAGGGGGACTGGGAGTTGAGTAAGGTAGGGAGGGTTGAGAGGGGAGTTCACCCTAGCCCTCCACCTGGTAGCTTTCTATTTTAACTAATAATTCTTCCTAACCAGATGTTGAGCTCTGTTCTTTCTGCTCAAGTGAAAGACTGCAAGTGATGTCAGAGCCCTCTAAATTAATGGCTCTCTAAATTTAGCACCCTCAGACAAAGCACTGATTGCCCTACCCTAGTTTTGGCTCTGGCCCTGGGCAAAATTTTGGAATTGGTAACCTCCAGCTACAGTCTTATTAGAGCCCTCAAATGTAGTATTCCAACAAGACCTTTCCTCTCCCAACCCTAGCCCAGAATTCCTTGCTCTGGACCCTTCTAGCTCTCTTTCCCCAAATATTCAATTTATCATTCCTCTCAGTGCCTTGCTTTACGCTAAAAGATCTTGTCCCTCCCTCCCCACCCCCATTCCTTACTTCTTTTCCCTAGAGAGTCCTGTATTTCATAGGATCATTGATTTAGGACTAGAAGAGAACCTTCAGACCATTTGGTTCAACCTCCTCATTTTACAGGTGGGAAAACGGAGGCACAGAGGAGGGAAAATGACCTGCCCAAGGTCACCCATTTCATACATGGCAGAAACCTTATCCAGTGCTTTCATCACTATTTTCATCATTTTCAGCAAGACTGACTCTGAAGGTGAAGGTTATAATGGGCACAGGAGGCCAGGGTATTTTTTTTTTTAAGAACTGGGGCCTTTTGGAGCTTTAAAGTGAGAAAAAGATGACACTCATCTAGTGTTTCACCTTTTTCACCTTTGGCAAAACTGTGATCATGTGAACCTATTTTAAAGATGAGGAAACTGAGGCCAAGAGAAATCACACAGATAGTGAATGAAATAGTGTCAGTGAAAGCACTTTGAAAATGGTAACTTGATCAACTTGATAAACAGATATCAGGGATGGTTATTCTCATGGTTAGTGACTGAGCTGCTGGGACTTCTGGGTCCATGCAATGATCAGATTAATGGCATCTCTAAGTTGGAAGAAACCTCAAACGTCCTGGTACAGTGAAAGGAATGAATGAAGAAAGCCTTTAAATTTTTTTTCTTTTTTCCCTCTCACTTAATAGTGTTCTATTTTTTCCAATTACAGGTAAAGATAGTTTTGGGTTTTTTTTTTTTCTTTTTGGAGGGGTGAAGGCAGGGCAATTGGGGTTAAATGACTTGCCCACGGTCACATGGCTAGTAAGTGAGTCAAGTGCCTTAGGCCAGATTTGAATTCAGGTCCTCCTAACTCCAGGGCCAGTGCTTTATTCACTGAGCCACCTAGCTGCCCCTAAAGATAGATTTTAACATTCATTTTTATAAGATTTTGAGTTCCAAATATTTTTCTCCTCTTCTCCTCTCCTTCCTCCCCAAGATATCAAGTAATCTGATATAGGCTATACATGTACAATCATATTAAATGTATTTCCACATTAGTCATGTTGTAAAAGACGAATCAGAACAAAGGGGGGAAAAGAAAATAATATGCTTTGACCTGCATTTAGATTCCATAGTTCTTTCTCTGGGTGTGGATAGCATTTTCATAGCATTTTCTATCATGAGTCTTTTGGAACTGTCTTAGATCATTGTATTGCTGAGTCTTTAAGAGCTAAGTCTATCATAATTGATCATTGCATAATGTTGCTGTTACTGTGTACAATGTTCTTCTGCTTCTGCTCACTTCACTCAGCATCGGTTCATGTAAATCTTTCCAGGTTTTTCTGAAATCTGCCTGTTCATCATTTCTTACAGCACAATAGTATTGCATTACATTAATATACCACAACTTGTTTAGTCATTTCCTAATTGATGGGCACCTCCTCAATTTCCAGTTCTTTGTCACCACAAAAAAAGCTTTCTTTTTTTAAAAAAAAATTTTTGGTCTTTATTAATTTGTTTACTTTTAGTTTACAAGATTCATTCCCATAATTCCTTGAGTTTCAAATTTTCTCTCCTCCCCTTCTCCACCCCCTCCCCCCACCATGGTGGCATACAATCAAGTATAGTATCTGCAAATACTTTCACATTAGACATTAGTCAGGTTATAAAGGATTGTATCAGATGGAATGAACAATGGGAAAGAGGAAACAAAACTAAACAAGAAAAAAAGCAGGTAGTTTGCTTCAATCTGGATTCAAAATCAGTTCTTTCTCTGGATGTAGACATCTCTCTCTCTCATGAGACTTTTGGGGTAGACTTATAACCCTGGATTGCTGAGAAGAGTCCAGTCTATCAAAGTTGGTCGTCACAGATATGTTGTGTCTGTAACTGTGTACAAATTTCTCCTGTCTCTACTCTTCTCAGCATCAGTTTGTATAAGCCTCTCCAGGTAAATAGGAAGTCCCTCTGCTCCTTGTTTCTTATAGCACAATAGTATTCCATTGCATGCATATACCACAATTTGTTCAGCCATTCCCCAATTGATGGGCACCCCCTTAATTTCCAATTCTTTCCCACCAAAAAAGCGTTCTTATTAAGCCCTTAGTACATGCTTATTCCATCCATGGAGTAAGGAAGACTTGGTTTCCAATCCTGCCTTAGACACTTAGTAGCAACATGATTCTGGGTAAGTCACTGAAACTCTTCAGGCCTGTTTCTTCATCTTTGATGGCCTCTATGATTCCATATTGCTCTAGGTCTATGTTCATCTTGTCCAGAGGTGGGGTCCGTGAACCTTAAAAATTTTTGATAACTGTATTTCATTATTTGTAATTTTCTGTATTTTATTTTATACATTTAAAAACATGATTCTGAGAAGGGATCCCTTCACCAGATTACCAAAGGCGGCCGGCACACAAAAATGGTTAAGAAGCCCCCATCCAACCCAGTTCCATCCAACCTATATTTGAGCAGGAATCTTCTCAGTTCGCACTGATGCTCTGATTCTTCAGAAAGGTTCCTTGGCACTGAGATGTTCATCTTTCACATCATAACGGGTACTTAACTTCCCTTTCTCTCCACTCTGGGTCCTCTTTTTCAGTTGACTCTCTTGCATTTTTTTTTGGCCGTTTGTAGGCATTTATTTTTATTTATTTGAGTTTTTTGCCACTTAATAATATTTTGTTTTTCCAATTACAAGTAAAGATAATTTTCAACATCCACTTTTATAAGATTTTGAGTTCCAAATTTTTTCTTCCTCTCTCCCCTCCCCCCTCTCTTAAACAGCAATCAGGTAAAGGTCATACATGTACAATCATATTAAATATACTTCCACATGAGTCATGTTGTGAAAGATCGCTTCCATTTTTTTCAGGACACCATGTCTGTTGGTCACAATTCTGTCTCCAAAATTCTTTTCTAGGTTGCTTCTCTTCCCTTTCCCACTGTCTAAACTCTCTCCCTGCATCACAGAACCACAGAATGAGATGTAGTAAGAACCTCAGGGGGCATCCAGTCCAACCCATGCCTTAAAAAAGAGCTTCCATTACAACACCCCCAATGACGGAACCTTGAGCCTTTGCTGGAAACCTCCAGGGAGCAGGCACCCACTACCTCCCAGTTATCTGCCCACTTGTAGACAAGGGAGTTATTCCACTGAGCATTTATGTGCCTCTTGGAAGTTTCTACCTAGGGCTTTTGGTTCTGCCTTCTGGCCAAACTGAACAAGGTTAATTCACCTTCCCAAAGAAATCCCTAAAAACCTCATCTCCTCTAAGAAACTTTCCTGGACTGATGCAGGCAGAGGAGGGACAAGGAGGGAGGGAGAGGTAAGAAGCAATGTGGTGTTGGGGGAGTGGGAAGTCCACTGAGCTGAGGGGAGGGAGTATTTTAGACCCACTGGGGGCTGGAATCATGTTGGCTCTGCAAGCTGATTGTTAAATTTTCAGTGCTAGTATTTTGGTCATTTTAGTTGTGTCTGACTCTTCCCAACTCCATTTGGGGTTTTTTTGGCAGATATACTGGAGTAGTTTACCATTTCCTTCTCCAGCTCATTTTGCAAATTAGGAACTGGGACAAACAGGGTTTAGTAAGTTGCCCAGGGTTACACAGCTTGTAAGCATCTGAGGCTGGATTTGAACTCAGGAAGATGAGCCTTCCTGATTCTAAGCCCAATTGCTCTATGCACTGTGCCACTTAGCGGCCCCTAAGCATTTACACCTCAGAAATTGATTAATTCTACAAATCAGGGTTTGGTTTATTGCTTTGTTGGTCATCTGGATAGAAGAAAGTAATGGAGAAAATATGAATAACGCAGATTAAATTTTAAAGTGTGTTGTATGTATATCTTTTTTTTCCCCAGAGAGAGCTGGTTGTTAAACATTTATCAACATCCCCCTGCCTCTAATGGTCCTTCCCACTCTGATGTCTGGCACTTAGTTTTCCCTTCTTTAAAATGAGGGCATTGAATTAGATGATCTTTAAAGTCTTGTGCAGCCTTAAATCTATATTCTTATGATCCTGTGATCTAGGGAATGTCTTCCCTTTTCATCCCATCATTAACATGTCTAATAAAACTTGTTTTTGGAAACCTGCCTATTTGCAAATAGGCCACTCTGGGTTATAGAGAAATCCATTTAGGGTCATTCAGGACAATTAGCTCTAACTGGAGCTAAGAAGACTCCAGACCTCAGTTCTAATAAAAATGGAATATTGGTTGTTGCCATTGCCTGCCTTGCAGTCAGTTATCAGACCCAGTACCCCAAGTACTTAGTATGCATCTGAAGCTTACATTTGGGCTCCTATCTCTTCTCTTCACCCCCTCTTTCCAGTGGTACTGTTCCTATGCTTGATTTTGGGTGGCCCTGGATGAAGCCTTTTGCTTGGGCAGGCCCATCTATCCAGGTGCTGACAGATGAGTGTATTCTGGGGGAATGGGAGGATTTATTCCCCCCTCCTGGGGATTTAGATATGTGTTTTGCAGGTCTCCATGTTCACTCACATCAGTATGAGGCCCAAGATTCCTTGAGACTATGTCTATGTTGCTCATTTGGGTATGGAGTGGGGTGTGTGTGTGTGTGTGTGTGTGTGTGTGTGTGTGTGTGTGTGTGTGTGTGATAGAGGCAGAGACAGAGATAGAAAAAGAGATGAAGAGAGAGCATCTTATTTGGACTCTCAGAGTGGGAAGGGACATCAGAAACCTCTAAGTCTAGCCTATACCTGATCTAGCATCCACTCTGTTGCCAGGATAGGGGCTAGATTCATGATTTCATTTATAGGGAACTCCCAGTTGAAGAAGTTCTTTCCATTAATGGAGATTGGCACCTTTTCTGCAGCAGATAGTGTTGGAGAGTTACCTAGAATACTGAGAGGTTAAGAAATTTTCCTGGGGTCACACAGCCAGTATGTGTCAGAAGTTGGGGCTTAACCCAGGTTTTCCAGACCAGCCATTGGTCATTCATCTTTTCACGTGAACATCTCAAATTAGGAGTCTTCTCTTCAGTACTTATACAATGCTTGGCAAATAGTAGAAACTTAATAGGTACCGTTTTTATTTTTTTTTTTATTTTTTTTAGGTACCGTTTTTAAAAAAAATAATAATTTTATTGATATCTAGAGCAAAAATATGAAGTATTATGTGTAAAAGAAACTACTTGTAACTGTGTCCCTGTTCTATTTCAGGATCAGAACTGTCATTGATCCATTCTTCAATTATGTTGTTAAGTTGTTTTTTTAGTCATTTCTGACTCTTTGTGACACCATATATTGGCAAAGATACTGGAGTGATTTGCTATTTCCTTCTCCAGCTCATTTTACAGATGAGGAAACTGAGGCAAGTGCAGTTAAGTGCCCTGCCCAAGGTTTCACAGCTAGTAAGTATCTGAGGCTGGATTTGAACTCAGGAAGTTGAGTCTTCCTGACTCCAGGCCAGGCACTCTACTGCAACACATTCTGCCTCTTAAGCTATATAACATACCTAAGTACTGGGACTGGATATAAGGATGGACCCAGATTCTCATCTCCTCCTCTGTAGTCAGAGGTAATCCCATTTCCTGCTAAGTGTTTTGTCATGGTCATAGGTCCTAAAGACTCAGGACTGGGGCTGAAGTTACAGATGCCATCATTCAGGCCCAACTCCAGTCATACTGCCTTCTCTAAGCCTACCCTCAGACTCCCAGATCAAAGTGAGTGCTTCCTCTCCTGATTTTTGTTAGTTATAGGAACCCAGAATCACAGAATTTGAGTTGGAAGAGAACTTAGCAGCCATAATACAACCCTACACAAAATGAATCCCCATTATGACACACTGACTGTGTGTGTGACCTCTGTTTAAGGACTGACCAACCTCTGCTTAAGGACCTCCCAGGAGGGGAAATCTACCCCACCACCTCTCAAGGCAGGTCTAGCCTAGAGGCATCCAGGTGCTACAGCAAATCCAGTGATGAGCGTGGATCTTTTTAAAATTATTATTTTTTAAAGTTTTAAAAAATTTATTTATTTTTAGTTTTCAACATTCATTTCCACAAGATTTTGAGTTACAGTTTTTTCTCCCATCTTTCCCCTACCCCTACCCCAAAATAGCAAGCCTACTGAATACCCCTTCCCCCAATTTTTTTCTCTTATATCTTCCCCCATCGCCCCCCTAACCCAGTTGCATGTAAAAAACCACATTTTTTAAAATAAAACATTTGCTTTTAAAACTTTGAGTTCCAGATTATTTTTCCCCTTCTTCCCTCCTCACCCACCCACACTGGGAAGATAAGCAATTCAGTATAGGTTGTACATGTGTAGCTACCCAAATCATTTCCATAGTAGTTACATTGTGAGAGACTATTTTTCCCTCCATCCTATCCCACCTGTCACTTTTTCTATTTTCTCCTTTGACCCTATCCCTTTTCAAAAGTGTTTGCTTCTAATTACCCTCTCCCCCAATCTGCCCTCCCTTCTATCATCCCCCTTCTTATCCCCTACCACCTCTATTTTCCTGTAGGGTAAGATACCCAACTGAGTGTGTATGTTATTCCCTCCTTAAGCCAAATTCAATGAGAATAAGGTTGTTCTATTCCCTGTCACCTTCCTGTGCTTCCCCTTTATTGTAACAGTTTTCTCTTGCCTCTTTTATATGAGATAATTTACCCTAATCTAACTCTCCCTTTATCCTCCCAATAAATGTCTCTCTCACCTCTTAATTTTATTTTTTAGATATCATCCCTTCATATTCAACTCATCCTGTGTCCTCTGTCTATGTATATATGAACATACATATGCCCACACTCACATATATATTTATATACATATACACCCTCCTATATATACATATATGAATACAACACACACATGTATGGATACATATGTATGCATGCACATATATGTATGTGTATATGTATACACACAAACATATATGCATGCATACATATACACACAAACATACAAGTGCACACACAAACATGAAGGTATAAACATATATGTACACACATGTAAATGTACATACATATGTGTACATATACATGCATGTGTACATATATACACATGTTTGTATGTGTACATATATATATATACACATATTCCCTTCAACTATCTTCATACCGAGAAAAGTCTTATGAGTTACAATTATTGTTTTTCCATGTAGGAATGTAAATAGTTCAACTTTAATAAGTTCCTTATGATTTCTTTTTCCTATTTATCTTCTCATACTTCTCTTGCTTCTTGTATTTGAAAGTCAGATTTTCTGTTCAGCTCTGGTTTTTTCATCAAGAATGCTTGAAAGTCCTCTATTTCATTGAATGACCATATTTTCCTCTGTAGCATTATACTTAGTTTTGCTGGGTAGGTGATTCTTGGTTTTAGCCCTAGCTCCTTTGACCTCTGGAATAGATGAACCTGGTTCTTTTCTAGGTAAGCAATCCTGTCAAAAAGGAAACAAGGTTGGTTTGGCATGACTCATTCTTTTTTTTTTTTTTTACCAGACCAGCTTTGTGGGTTTTTTTTCCTGTATAAATACCCCCTTCTTGTCTCCCCCCAAATTTAGGGGTTTAGGGTGTTTCACAAAGGGCATTGGTGGTAGGGGAATGTCAATAAGGCAGTAAAAGATTCTGTGTAAAAGGATTAAGGATTTGGGAAGGGTATGTGTATGTAGGATCATGTTCTCCCTCCTGCCTTGTGATGTCATCCATCATAGTGGCGGTTGGAGGGATCCTAGTGTTGGTGAGGAGGGGAAATGACAGCTTGTCTTCTGTATTGGTCCTCGATCCAGTCCCTCCAGGGGTCATTCTGGGTTCCCTTCCCCAGCTGTCTGTAGATAAGTGTGTTGCAGAGCTCTGAAGGCAGAGATTAGTTTGTAGGGGCTAAAGGTCAGCATTTCCAGTAGTAGTTGTGCTCCAGGCCCCTCCAGCTCAGGCACAACAGACTGTAAAGGCTGGGGACTACAAGGAGTAAAGGCTCCATGGGGCAGAGAAACATCAGGAACCCAATCAGGTCAAAGATTGTGCTAAACTGGTCAGCTTCAGCATTTCCACAGAGAGGCTTCCTACGGAACACCTCTGCAGAGATGCAGCCAACATGCCACATGTGCACAGGTGTTGCATATGCAAATTGCAGAACTTCAGGAACCGGTACCAGAGAGTGACTCCCACAGGTGTGAGTGCCATAGGGCAGCTGTAGATCCGGGCTAAGCCCAAGTCAGCCAGCCTGACTATTCCACTCCTAGTCACAAATATGTTTTCTAGCTTTAAGTCACAGCGAACAATGCAGTTGGCATGAAGAAAGGCTAGGCCTTTTAAGAACTGTCTCATCAGGTCCTTGATGGTCTTCAGGGGAAGCCCTGGCAGAGGGGCCTTGTCCAGATATGTCCTCAGGTCTTGGTCCACGTGTTCAAACACCAGGGTCAACTTAGTCTCCCAGTCAGTTTGGGCCTTGGCATAGACATCCATCAGCCAGACCACGTTGGGATACTCAAAGGCCTCCAGCCTCCTAAGGAGGGCCACCTCCCAGACAGTGCTGACCAACAGGCCCCCTCCAATTCCTTCTCTGCTCAGTACTTTCATGCTCTGAGGTCACAGGCCTTGCACACCATCCCATAGGCACCCACACGGATCTCGGCCACAGGTTCATACCAACGAATGCCCATCCTGGGCCTCCTCTGGCATTGGGGGTTGTACCTTGTGGGGCAGCGACGGACCATTATTTAGGCACCAGAGTCAGCCCCAGCAGAGCCATGCAGGGTAATGCAATCCCAAGGGGCTGCATGCAGCAAGCCCCACCATAGACGCCCAGGGGCATCTCTTACCAGCATGACTCATTCTTGTTGAAAACACATTGGCTTTTTGTAATGACCACTTCCCTTTCCAGATGTTCACCAAATATCTCTTTAATGATCCATTCTAGAATTTTAACAGGAATCAAACTGAAGATCATTGGCCAGATATTTGTGGACTCTATTATCTTCCCCTCCTCCTCTTTTTGTCCTCCAATCTTGGGGTGCCTCTTCTGTTTTCCATGATCTTCCAAATATCACAGGCAGTGGCTCAGCATTCAGACCCTCCACTTCTTAGGATGTCGACCTTCTGCTCTAAGTGACTTGAACTCACAAAGGGCAACTAGGTGTTCATTTCTTGTCTCTTAACTAATCTGGGGTATCAACTTCCTGTGAATCATTATTGCCCTGTCATGTCAGGTGTAAATTCTCCTTTGTGAAGAAAATAGAAATGAAATGAGAATTGGGCATTTCTGCCATCCACTGTAGGCAAAGACCATATCCCTTCTTTGATCATCCTTTTCCTCCCAATATGGCTTTAAAAAAATAACAATCAAACCCTTTTTATAGTCCTTGGCTGCCTTTGCCAGTCTCAGCTTATTCTGAGATATAGAATCTCTGACACTTTTTATAGGCTGTGTATTACTGGTATACTCATCATCTGTTACCTGACCTCACTTTTTTTTTCTGTACATTTTTTTAAAGATGTAAGTTGGTTGGTGAGTTAGTTCTCTGTGCATCCACATGGTCTCTTTAGATAATCCCATTTTTCTGCCTCATTGGATTTCTTTTCCTTTGTGTGTTGTCAAAATTTCATTCTTGAGCATTTCCCGTGCCTCATGGGCTGACTCTCTGAAGCATTTTAGTCTATTCGATCCTATCTATCTTTCCTCTGAGTCCTTTGAAATCTGCTCTCCCCAAATCTAGAGTGCATGACGGTCTCTGCCCAGATTTCCTCTCTCTCTCTATCACAAAGTCTAGGACAGAATAGTCACTTCCTCCAAGACGCCATCATATCCATATGTTTCTTCCTGTTAGTGAGAATCAGATTCAGAATAGAATTTTCCTTCATTGGTTCCTCCACCTTTTGAAAAATGAAATAATCACTGAGGCAAATAAAGAAATTATTAATTGCTCTGCATTTGTCAAAGGGCTCCAGCAGGCATCTGGATAATTGAAGTCCCCCATTACTACTGTATCAGGCTTGTGGTCCTTTTCCAAAAGTCCTCATTTATTTCTTCTTTTTGTACATATTGTCTGGAATGTATTCCAATGTCACAACCACTACTGTTTCTCCTCACATTGACCTTCACCCAGATATTCTCCATCATACTTCTCCTCTCTGGTTCCTGGATTTCTTCACATGACTGTTCCTTTTTAATATACAACACTACCCTACTCCTTACCCCATTTTCCTTCTATTTCTTCTGAACAAGTTATACCCACGCAGAGCCACAGACCCGTCATGGATTTCACTCCCACTAAGTCCCAGTGATATGTACAAGGTTAGATTTGCCCCCTTGCTTGAGACTTCTGGTGCCTCTTTTGGAGGGTGGAGGGGGCTAACTTTGAACTTTCATATATAGATATTTAAGGCCATGGGTTTAACTGCTGGCTCTTGTATTTTTTTTTCTTCTGTGAATTTCTGGGGATCTCAGCTGCTTTACTCTCTGCTTTATGGCTACTCTCTCTAGTATCTTAGGGAATTTTTACATCCCTATCCTTTTTAGTTTTAATTAATTTAATTTGGTTTTGATCAGATTTGTAAGACACCAGACAAATAGATTCATACCTGATTTTATTAAGTATACTCCATCTCTGATCAGGAAACTGTCAACCCTATATTATAAACTGTGATGCAGAAACCTGTATTCTGTTCTGTGACTTTACTGTTTTAGCCAGTGGTTTACTTCACAAAGTACTGTCTGCACCCAACAATCAAGTACTGAGTTAGATATCATCTTATGTTATTTACTATATCTGAATCCTCTTTCCCTAATGGAAGTAGAAGGAAGTTTTTTTTCCCCAAATGCTTTATTAACTTCTGATTTACATCATTCATTTCTGCCAGATTTTGAGTAACAATTTTTCCCCATTTTCCCCCTACCCACCACCCCAGAATAGCAGTCCCACAAGATATCCCCTCATCCAATCTGCTCTCTCCCATATCTTCTCCCCTACCCCCTTTGACTTTTCCATTAGGGCAAGGTGACTCTCTGTGCCCCAATGCCTGCACATCTTATCTCCCAATTACATGCAAAATAGTATTAATAATAGTATTTATATATATTTGAAAGATTTAATTTTAAAACTTCAAATTCCAGATCCATTCCCTTCATCCCTTGTCACCCACTCCTGCTGGGAAGATAAGCAATTCAGTATATGTTGTACATGTATAGCTATGCAAAACATTACCATAGTAGATATATTGTAAAAGATTGCTTATATTTCCCTATTTCCCTCCCACCCATCCCACCCCCCACCCGGTCCATTCCCTACTTTGATCCTGTCCCTCTTCGAAAGTGGGTACTTCCAACCTCCCCTCCCCCCAGAATGCCCTCCCCTCCATCATCCCTGCTCTCATCCCCCTTCCCCCTACTCTCCTGAAGGGGAAATATCCCATTTAGTATGTATATCATTCTCTCCCTGAACCAAATTCAATGAGAATATGGTTTTTCCTTTTAGCCTTCCTGTTCTTCCCCTCCCCTGCAACCACTTCCCCTTGCCTCTTCTACATGAGATAGTTTACCATCCCCACCCTCGTCTCTCCCCATCTCCTCTCACCACATTCCTCTCTCACCTCTTAAGTGCTGTTTCTACTCTGCCATCTTGGCTCCACCCTGAGTAGAAGGAAGTTTTGATAGAGAAAGCTTCCTGGAAGGAGAAGGACTTGAGGTGGCCTAGAAGAGTGGGTAAGATCTGGACAGATGGAGATCAGGATATTATAGACTAATGGAACAACACAGGCGAAGCCATAGGGGCCAAAATGATTATGCTCTCTTATGGTACAGGCAGGGGGACCAACCTGATTTAAATGGGGGCTAAAATCACAGAACTAGAAGGTACCTTAGATACCACCTAGACATAGAGCTTGTGACATTATAGGTGTTTAATGCTTTCCATTCATTCACTAGTTCATTCTTTAATTAATTCATTCATCTAGTACATCTTTCAGGGTGAGGCAGCATGAAAATATTATGCCAATTGAAGACCCATTGAAGGAAATTGGAAGGAAGAAAGGAAAGAAAAAACAAACTTTTATTAAATAACTACTAGGTTCCAGGAATTGTTCTAAGCACTTGACAAATGTTCTCATTTGATCCTTACAACAACTCTGGGAGGCAGATGATGTTATGATCCCTATTTTACAGATGAAGAAACTGGAGGAATTAGTCTACTCAAGTTCTTTCCACTATTTCACTAGTGAGGAATAAGCAGTGAGAGTGATCAGAATCCTATGCAACACAGGGAATGAACAGTTGTGCCGGGACACAGTCAGAGATGAAGGCAGGCTGAAGGCAGAATGGGAAGTTCTTGCCAGTGAAAATAGTGGTCATTGGAGTAGTCCCTGGTTGATGAGTTCTCCAGTTTTCTGAACTTTTACTCTTCAGGACCCTATGAGTAAAAAAGATTGGGCAATGCTCCCTAGTTCCTGGGGTTTGGGGGTTCTGAGTCTAAGCACCCAAACTGTGTCCTGGGACTTCTGATTGGGTTGCACTAGAGTCTGATTGGTTTCTGGCTACCTGTGTTTGGTAGGAACTATGACCATGCAGCTTGTGAAACCCCTTCATTCGGATCCCTATTTGCTTAAAATTTTTTTTCAGTTAATAAGCATTTATTTTCTTTCCCTCCTATCCCTTCATTTAAAGAAAACAAACAACAACAACACCATTTAAAAAAATGTACACAATAAAGCAAAAGAAATTTCCACATTCTCTGTGTCCAAAAATCTAGGTTTCATTCTGCTTGCTGAATCCATCATTTTTCTGTCAGGAGGTAGGTAGCATCAGTCATCATCATGAATCCTTTGGAATCATGGTTGATCATTGCATTAACCAGAGATCTTCAGTTTTACAAAGTTGTTTTTCTTTACAATACTGTTATATACATTATATACATTTTCCTCCTGGTTTTACTTACTTCACACTCCATCAGTTTATGCAAGTTTTCCCAAGTTTCTCTGAAACCATCTCTTTCATCATTTCTTATAATACTATAGTATTCCATTGTATTAATATACCATAATTTATTTAGCCATTCCCCAACTGAAGGGCTATTTCAATTTCCCATTCTTTGCCACCATAAAGAGAGTTGCTATAAATATTTTTGTAGACATTGGTCTTTTTCCTTTTTCTTTTTTTTTAAACAAATGCTTTATTAACTTCTGTTTTACATCATTCATTTCCACCAGATTTTGAGTTACAATCATTTTCCCCCCGTTATTCCCCTTCCCAACCTCCCAGAATAGCAGTCCCACAAGATATCGCTTCCTCCAATATGCTCTCTCCCATACCTCCTCCCATACCCCCTTCGACTTTTCCATTAGAGGAAGGTGAATCTTTGTGTCCCAATGCCTGCACATCTTATCTCACAATTATAAGCAAAAGAGTATTAATAATAGTATTTATATATATTTGAAACATTTAATGTTAAGACCTCGAATTTCAGATCCATTTCCTTCCTCCCTTGTCACCCATTCCCTCTTGGGAGATAAGTAATTGAGTATATGTTGTACATGTCTAGCTATGCAAAACATTATCATAGTAGGTATATTGTACAAGGCTGCTTATAATTCCCTCCCACTCATCCCACCCCCCACCTGGTCCATTCCCTACATGATCCTGTCCCTCTTCTATAGTGGGTACTTCCAACCTCCCCTCCCCCCAAGGATGCCCCCCCATCAATCATCCTTCCTCTCATCCCCCTTCCCCCTATTCTGCTGCAGGTTGAGATATCCCATTTAGTATGTATGTCATTCTCTCCCTGAACCAAATTCAATGAGAATGTGGTTTTGCCTTTTTGCCTTCCTATTCTCCCCCTCCCTTGCAACCACTTCCCTTTGCTTCTTCTACATGGGATAGTTTACCCTACCCTGTCTCTCCCCATCTCCTCTTGCCACTTTCCTCTCTCACCTCATAATTTCATCCCTTGAGTATTCTCCCTTCCCAGCAAATTCAACCTATGCCCTCTATCCATATACACACACATTCACATATGTATTCATATGACCACACATCCTTCTTCCATTATTTTCATAGTGAGAAAGATATC